>VXBW01005632.1:592-18141 GCA_013400375.1 Thinocorus orbignyianus
TTCCCATGTAGCTGCTTCTTCATACTTCTACTTTTCAAGGACAATTCACAGCAACCTCTAAGCTCTTATCTACATCAAAGACTGGGCTGCTCATTGCAATCAAGTTGTGCCCCTTTTCACTCAGCCATTCCTCCACGGCCCAGTTCCCTCAGCTTCTCCTCATGTGACTTGCTCTCCAGTCCCCTCACAAGCTTGGTCTCACAAGCCAAATTTCTTTCAAGGAGAGAGCTGCAGTTTAAATTAATTACTGGAACTGAAACACAAAGCTGACTTGTACCTACTTCCAAATATACCCATAATACTAACTGTGCTGGTTTTTTTTATATTTATACCTAATGTATAACGACATCTAGGACCACTACTGTTTTCTCTATATTGTATCATACGGTTGAAAAATGGGAGAAATAACACCAAAATACCTCTTATATAAGGCTCCAGAAGATGAAAAAAATCACAGTAATAATTATAGTATAAATACAGAGAAAACAAAGTGAAGGTAGGCAATAGCTTAATCCGAATTCCACTTTTTCAGGATTAACTTCAACACTGGTTACTGAATTGTTACCTGCATATTGAGGATTTTTATCCGTAAGATGATTAACACTCTCTCAGTTAATTTTTCAACTAGTTATAATATCAAACTCAATAAATATAAATGAAAAATAGATACTTATTGATTTTATATAACACGTTGAATACCAAAATGTATTTCTAATGTATCAGAAAGTAATTTACCATTTTGGCATGCATATGGAATATGATACTAAATACTATTCTTGATTACCTTCTGTAAGTACTTACTTTCAATTTCCTTAATTTTCATTTCCCAGGGTATGCAGGCTGTCTTAAAATTCTCAAAATCTCTTTGAAATTTCATCCATTTCTGAAAAGGGTCACAGACAGCAAAGCTCATTTTCATACCAGCACCCAGATGCTGAGTTTTCCCTTGAAATAATGTAACCCCTTAATCATCCACAGTATTCTTTGGCAGAGCACACTGCAACAGATGCACTAGTTTATGAATGGCCATCTCCTTTTGTTCGTTACAAATATGTTTCCTACCGGCTTTTTTTTGAAGTTTCTATTTATTTCACAAGAAGAATGTTTAAATAATCCCTTCATTTAATGCCACTCATTTTTTTAGAATTTTTTCTGAGAATATAATTTGTTCTTTCCTTTGCTATTCAAAATTGATATCTGGAGCTCAAGCTGTGTCACTTAATTACAAATTCTCTACCCAGTAGTTTATCTATTGGATAAGTATAGCTTCTGTAATTGAGCTTCCTGTGACCAGCTGAGTTTGAAAGTCTAATAATTTTTTGTGAATATTAATGGTTATGAGCTGTGACTACACAATTGCTTGTGGAAAATCCAGTCTAACTTTGGGCAAATCTGGCCATAGCAAGTAGTATTGTGAAATAATCTTAGCATCATTCTGCACTGGCATTTTAGTTTAGAGTAAGTGTGCTTTTAAAACAACTCTCCCAAATCATCCCAATTTACCACACTTACTTTTGCACCTTAAATTGGTGTCACAGCATAAAATTGAATCACAAGATCTACTTGAGGAGTGCACTTGAGCATCATGCTAATCCATAACCACAGCTACAGGATATTTATTCCTTGGGACCACATAGGACTTAGCCTAGAGAAAAACCTGCCAGAACACGTGCTGTGTGGACACTGGGTTCTCAGAAACCACTGTTTTGGTGACAATCCTACAGAACCGTATTTCTTCCTAGGATACATGTGGTCCTAGATGCTCTGGGGCAAAAAGACACATTTTGATCCTTCACAGAGGGCTGTTTCAAAGAAAAGACTGAGCTTTGGGCTCAGTCCACATAAAAACTTAATCTACAACAAGAGAAAATAACTTTCACAAGGTATTAAACTCTGGTAAACTCATAGAAGAATTGTTTGTTGTCCTCAAGAAAATTCTCAGTCAAACTGTGAGCATGCATTAGAAATCTTTTCATGCAAGAGCAGTGGAAATAAAAGTTGGGAAATTCAAAGACAGACAAGGAATTCTGTTTTGGAAGATGTGTACATATGACAATAATCTTCAAAAAAACTCCTTTTGGCACTACATGGAGTTCGTAAAATAATAAATTTACCTTGGTCATCATCACTTTGTATGCATAGAATTTTTTTCCTTTTCCTTTTCCAAGAGCACCTTCAAACTTTTCCACAAAAAGCTGGGCTTCCCTGGAAAATGACAGCAAAAGACAGCCATAGATGATGTTACTGTAAATGTGATATCGTCTCTACCACAGTGATGTAATTTTTTATGTGTTTTAACTCCTCATAAAGTTTTGTATAATCTTGTTCCCTTAGTAATGTTCAGACAGAAAAGGTCTAAGATTTTGTATTTCACAGAAGACTAATCATTTGTAGTGCAAACAGACCAAGCATCTTTAGTTATCTGTTCTAATCCAAATGTATTTGGAGCTCTGTGATCTGCGTGCACCCAGTTAACAGTGTCAAATATTTTTAGTCACAGTGACTTTCTTATGTAGTCCAACTGCTGCCCATTTGTGCCACTTATGAACTGTTAGTCCTCCTGATTCCACCAAACATAATTTTTTGTGCAGCTACCTAAAGGAAACTTATATTCATTTTTTGTAGCTTAGAGATATATTTACTGTCGAGCCTTGATTCCCCTGTGTCTACATTTAATGCAACTCTTCAGAATTTCTGCATATATTATGTCTGACTGTACCATTCTTGGAAACGTTTCTTAGAAGTGTAGCTTCAGTGGTCCCTGAAAGCCTAAAATTTTGCTTATAAAGTTATGGAAGTTAAATAACACTCTGGTGATACAAATATGAAGGATTTTTTTTTTTAAATTTCTTTAAAAGGGCATAATGAACAAGGATTAAAACAATGAACATATGAGATCAAAAGCATACTTTCCTCCATTACTTCTCATTTTCATTTATAAGTATGACTTTCATGCGTCTCTCTATTGAGAAAATGTGCCGTAAAGACTAAATGTCCTGATATAAACCACTGGGAAATAGAGAAAGAATTCTTCACTGTCAGTGCATGCACAAGACGATGCAACTATTTTATCATAACACTAGACGACTGCAAATCATTGTATATTATATTAGCACTTAGGAAGATGTAGGTTATTGGAAAAAGTGCCTCTCGGACTACAAATAAGTTCACTGACTGAAATTAATTATCATGCTTATCTCTTTTGCTCACCTGGTTTATGTAAGCAAGCAAAAAGATTATGTTAAGCTGCAAAATCTGATGATGGCATTGGCAGAATAATGCTGTGGTTGTGATAAAGGAGCTTTAAAATCATGTGTGAAGAAGACTATTAGCTGCATCATAATCTGTCTTAAATCATGGTTGAAAATCTCAACTTTTTCAAAAATACTGTGCATGTGTAGTAACTGTAAATGCTTAAGTTGATCTTCATACTACCATTTGAAGACTTATCAAAGCATTTCCCCACTAGACAGCCACTGCAACAGCATCTTTAGCTCTCAGTACCAAGGGTCTCTGTTTCCCAAGACAGTGCAAAATCAAGCTACTGAATTTAACTTTCACTCTTTGAGAGCTTTCCCTCTTAAAGAGCCCTCTGAACACTCTTGCCTTCCAAGCCCTCTCACCTAAATCCAGCTAGTGAGGGACCAATGCTAGTTCACCTGAGCTTCCAGGAGTTTTGCATGCCTTTTCCCCCCATCCAAGATACTATTTTCTCCTTCAAAGACATAAATTGTCAGAAGCAACAAGCTACACACAATGAAATGAATCTCAATTCAATTACTGTTTTTTTTCCTCCTCATGGTACAAGACATACATATATTCAGATAAAAAAGATAAAACGCCCATCCACCACCCCAAACACACATCCCACTTATTCACCACTTCAAAGTGTCATTTTAAGGCTCTAGATGCCTTATTCTCAATTCTGCTCTTCTGGATCACACTTATATTCTGTATTTTGGAGTCTGATCTTTCTGTACTTTAGTTAGCTTTGACACTGACTGAATCTTCTTTATTTTCCAAGCCACTTTGAGTCCTTCAAAGATTTTCTGGCTCTGCACTTACATCTCACACTTTCATTTTGATTTTCAAAAAGTTCTATTCTAAATTTCATATTCTCAAATAAGTCAGAAAAAATAGATTCTTTTAGCTTCAGGAAACTAGCATCTGAGAGTCACTTTTAAATCCATGTCCTCAGGACTTAGAATTTTGTTGCACTATCAGGAAATACAAAGCAGTATTAACAGCAGATGGCAGATTTCTTGTAAACTCAGCAGTCAGTGCTAGAGCAGTACCATAAAAGCAGCTAGAATTAATAAGCTAGATATGTACCAGTCTACCAAGTTAGAATATAATCTTCTGGACTTAAAAGGAAAATCTGCTACCACCAGTTCTGTCACTAAGTAATTCAAGCATTGGAGCTTATTGACGAAAAATTACCGAAATCAAAACCTACAGAGCTGTAGAAAACTTGTGCTTTCAGTCAGTGATTATGTACAGCTGTGTTGCAGAATATGAAGATTTCAAATTTGAAGTTGGGTTGGTTTTTTTTTATAGTGAAGCAGTAAGTTAGAAATTTAAAGGGATAATACGAAAACAACCATTAACACATAAATAAATTCTCCGTAACAGATATGAACATATGTTTGCAACTAGCTCAACACAAAAGTTCTCCACAACTTGTTCTGCTATAAAATTAGACTAGGCCAAAACAAGAAGGAAATTTCCACAATAAAACCATAAAAAAGTTTACTTCAAACTCTTAATCCAACCCTTCTGTTCACTTGTTTGAAATGGTTTTTTACAAGGTTTTCTACAAAAAAAAAATAAAATGCATTTTTATTCCTGTACGCCTCTTGGTCTCTACATCATGGAAGTTAGAGTGCTACCAGTATTTGTGATTTTTTTCTCCAGGACATTGCTTTTTGAAGGTGGTGATCCATATCTCCAGGTTTAATGGTGCTGACTCTTCTGAATGCTTCCCTGGGATTTACTTTGCCAGTGGCTGAGGTTTCATTTCTACCTGCATCCCTTCTTCCCCGTGTGTGAAGTCAACCGACTTGCACATGCAAGACCAGTTGGATCCATGCATGCAGATCCAACAGTTGTAAAGCTACTTTAATGATTCATGAAAGAAATATGAAGCAATTCCTTTTGTTTTTTATATATTGCTTACCTGTACTTAAAAATTTGTTGTATAAATCTTGAAAAAAATCCACTAAATCCAAATGATAGGCTTAGAGTATTATTTTAGTTTTCTACTTACATTGCATTTGCATTCTAGTCTAGTTAAAATACACTGTGACTTTGGGAATTAATAGAACTTCGGGCATTAATGCATCTTTGACTATGACAAGATGTTTTGAACATGCATTAAAAATTGTGACTACTAATATTTCCCTTTCTTGTGAAGTAATAGTCAAGATTACCCCATTACTAATCATTGCATAGTTAATAAAAAAGTAGATAAAGCTATATGGTCCAAAGAGTTGTGGTGAATAGAGTTGGCAGCCAGTCACAAGTAGTGTTCCCCATGGTTCAGCATTGGAGCCTGTTCTTTTTAATATCTTTATCAACAATCTGGATGAGAGGATTGAGTGCATTCTCAGTAAATTTGCGGATGTCACCAAGTTGGGTGGGAGTGTTGATCTGCTTGACAGAAGGATGGCTCTACAGATGGATCTGCACAGGCTGGATCAATGGGCAGAGGCCAGTGGTATGAGGTTCAACAAGNAAGTAACAGCAATAGGATGAGAGGAAATAACCTCAAGTTGCTTCAGGGAAGGTTTGGATTGGGTATTAGGGTTGTCAAGCATCAGAATAGGCTGCCCAGGGAAGTGGGTAAGTCATTGCCTCTAGAGATATTTAAAAGATGTGTAAATGTAGTGCTTAGGGACATGGTTTAGTTGTGGCCTTGGCAGTGTAATTTAACAATTAGACTCAATGGTCTTAAGGACCTTTTCCAACCTAAATGATTCTATTATTTTACGATTATTGTGCAGTTGAAAGAAATGAATTTTTTTTTTTAAAAAAGAAATAATTTTGTAAAAGAAAAGAGTAATATTTTTTTCACTTCTGGAATAAAAGAAATCAAGTTACCTTTGGTGTTCTACAAGTCTGTATTATTTTTTGGTGTGTGGTGGTTTTTACCAATCACATTCTAAATAGCAATTTCATACTGCTCACTTAGATTGACTGTTTTCCAAGGGAACCCCACTACATGCAAATATACAAAAGACTTTCTAAGTGCCCCCAGCAGCCTATCTGCTAGCTGCATACATGAATATAAATACAGATTGCAATAACAGCTTGATTCTATGAAAAAATTCCAACAGAGTTTTAATGAAATACCTGAAAAGCAAATTCAGTGCAGAAACAGATCTTGAGAGAGGGCCTATGGGTAACAAGGCAGATATGTGTACAGTCATGTATACAGAAGCTGTAACTACTACACAATGCTGGAGCCATTAAATGGAACATATTTTCCTTCTCCCCCTCAAGTTTTCTTCCCTCACCAGTTTTGTCACGTATTAGTCTCATAGGGTTACTCCTAATCTCTGTGATTTGTAGTTTAAGGAGACCTCCCGGACTTCTGCTCAAGTTTTCTGCCTTCCAGATTTCAGCAACAACCCGGTACCGTTCAGTCAAAGAATAGGCTTGCAATGTCCTTTCCAAGTCAGCGACACACGATCTTTTTTTATTAAATATAATCCAATACGTCACTTGCTTCAGGCTTCTACCTTGATGTCTATACTCTCTCACTGAAGGACTTCTATCAGTACCTCACTGCAGACTTGGTCTTTCCTCTATTTCTTTTGTGCTAATAATAAAGTTTGAGGGCAGAAAGAATGATCAAGCAATAAAAAGTAGTCCTAAACCCACAGAACTCTATTAGAAACCACAAGAAGATCCAAAATCGTATATATATGTATGCACACCTACTTGGAAGTAATACAACTTCACTAACATGAGGACGTGTCAAAAACAACGCAGAGAGACAAAACTGAGCTTTGTAATCACTGGTATCATGTGTTATAGGTAACTTACTTATATCACAAGATAGGCCAAAGTGTGCCCTGTTAGCTAACTGTGAATTTAAAGAAGTCTCAGAGAAACCTTATTAATTGAATTACAGACACAAGGAACTAATAAATGTTGCATGGAGTTGGGCATTATTGTCCCAGAGAAGGCAGAGTTAATTATTAATACTAGGTGTGGAGTTACGGCTTCCAAAGTGCTAGGTGTATGGTACCTCAGGCACTTCAGTGTTACAGAGGGAGGATGAATTACAGCTCTCAGATTTTGTTGCTAATGAAAAGGATTCAGGTGGATTGTTCACATTTTTCAGTAACAGTTCAGGAAGGTTTCAGTCTCTGAGATCTAAAAGCTCATTAAAAAGAAATGTCATATTAATATTGATCACTCACGACTTCCCCAGGTCTTATAAAGATTAGCTAAAAACTGACCGCAAAACAGCTGTTGTCAGCCACAGCTCACTTGAAAAGCAGTTCAGCAGTAATAATGAGCAAATTATAGTGTTATCTAATACCCCGCTGGCCTCCAGGATATCCAGGCTGGCCTCCAGGACTGCCAGTATGTCCACATAAAGAGAGATGAATGATGATTCATTGGAATACAGAAAGCACATCCAAAGATGAGAAATTTCTACCATCCCACACATGCACCTTATGTATCTTTGGGATTTGTATACTTATAAAATATTCTATTTCTAATTCATCTATCTTGATGAGCAATTTAAGCCCTGTAATAAAATAAATGATGTTAAAGAAATATTGAAAAATCACCTCTTTATATTCTGTCCCTGACAGAGGAAGAGGGGATGGCTCTGCTTTACTCCATCTTTCTTAGAAAAAACAAGAATTTCTCATGGCTCTCTTTATGGTGTATATTTAATTGGAAGTCCTTTAAAAAGCCTGAGCTTGACATTTCACTGCCTTTTTCTTTATGTTGTCATTTCACTTGTTTTGATAGTTTGCTAACTGGCTTGTGGTACATCGTTAAAGCGAGACTACTGTTGACACATTTTTGGATTCTTGTGCTCAATTCTCTGATTATACAGTACTATAATAGACTTTGCTGATGGATATAAATGACATAGCTGTTAATAGTCTTTGCAACTTTATAGCATAACACTAGTATACCAGAGCCAAACAAAGTAGCACAGCTTTTAAAAATTCTTCTTTCCTTCATGTCTGTGCAAAATCCAGCAAGGAGAATGCACAAAGAGGGATATAGTCCCCAAAATCAGACCCTCACAGGTAAATTGAGATAGCCTTCCTTGGAGGTGTTCCAATTTGCAACATCTGGAGCTCTGGCCCATGAGTTTTATTTTTTTGTATCTTTTTCTAATCCAAATATCTTTTTAAGAGTTTACCCCTCTCTCTAAATCTCAGTCTTGTAAATAATGATTGATGGTCATTGTGCTGGCCTGCGTGGGCAGTGTCAAAATGTGCACAAATTATCATTTCCCACAGAAAAGGCCCAACAACAGTGATCACAAACCATGTAGACCAGTGGAAGGAAAATGAAAAGAACAAGAAAAGTCTTCTGAAGGAGAATATATTGGAAATGAGAAAAAGTCTGGATTCCGGCAATACTCATACAGACGACTATGTCCCCAGCCCAAACATATCCATTGCTTAGGGCTTGGGAGAGTGGTGATGTTGTTTCCTGCATAACATCTTTTATTTCCTTTCCATGGCTTCTTCCTCGTTTCTTTTCACATCTCTAGACCTGTAAATTTCTGACCATGATGTCTCAAGGCGAGGTTAGAGTCTGACAGTGCTTAACTTCAAACTGCAGAGGGATACTGCAGCAGGGTAGTATTCTCAGGCATGCATCTTCAAAGAATAATCAGGAGCTGTTTGAAATGGATCTTTCTAGTCACAGGGATGTAAATTAAAAACTAGAGCTGTTCTAAATAGCTCTATTAATAATGTTATTTCAGCAATGAGTATCTAAGCCAGGCTTTGACAGATGGCATTTTCTACAGAGCAACTAGTTCTGCATCTATGTTCTAAAGTTATTGTTCACCCATGCATTTTCAGAACAAAAGAATGAACAAAAAGATTAACTAATTTACAAAGTAGTCATTAGAGATAAGTGAAAATCATCTTTCACACAGCATATTTTTTAAGCTATAAAAAACCTTCTTGGGAGACACTGGTTTTGAATCATCAAAGCAAAGTTATTCAGTCTTGAAAATGGTTAAACAAAATGTTTCAAGAATTTAAAATGCCGTATCACTTTAAAGCATTAATTTTAGTGGAAAAATAAATCTTTCCCCAAAAATAGTTTGGGGACAAATTGGCAAATTCACACTTCTTTTAAAAAGAGAATTCCTAATCAACCCTAATATTCACATTCAACATATTATAAAAAAAAAAAAAATCTTGGTTTTGTCTTGTCGTGAATGTGTAACAAACCTTTGAACATTCATGGGGAGCATGTTTTTTCCACCCTGAGTAGGTGGTAATACAGAACAAACAAAGAAGTGGTGTTTGGGTCACAGTAAAGAACATTTCTTGCAATGTTGAGAAGAAATCTCTAACGAAGTATCTGTCCGTTATGGAACCCAGAAGACAAAGAATAGAGAAATTTCTTCTTCTACTTCTAAGAAGAAAAGAGCTTCCCTCCTGCCTTCACCCCTCCTTCTCCTCTGCCTCTACATCCTATAACAGTTCCCTCTAAACTATTGAAAAGAATTAAAAACTCCTTTTAAGAACTGCAAGACTGCAATAAGGTCTCCCTGGAGCCTTCCTTTCTCCAAGCTAAATAACCACAACTCTCTCAGCCTGTCCTCATATGAGTGGTATTCCATCTCTCTGATCGTTTTTGTGTTACTTCTCTGGGTCCACTGCAATAGGTCCATGTCTTTCTTGTGCCAAGGGCTCCAGAGCTGGACTCTGGTCTCACCACAGCGGAGCAGAGGGGCAGAATCACTTCCTTCAGTGGTGCTGGCCACAATTCTCTTGATGCAGCCCAGAATGCAATTGGCTTTCTGAGCTGCAAACTCACATTATCGGCTCATGTCCAGTTTTTCATCTCCAGTACCCCCAAGTACCCACTTGGCCTTGTTGAATCTCACAATGTTCACATGGGCTCACTTTTTTAGCTTATCTAGGTCCTTCTGGATGGTATCCTGGATGTTCCTCAGACATACCAACCACACCACTAAGTGTGCAAAATAGCGTAGAGTGCTCCTAAACCCACTGTCTTTGTCATTGACGGTATCGAACAGCGCCAGACCCATCAAACAGTATGGGCCCCTGTGGGTCAACACTTATTACCGGTCTCCACTGGGACATTAAGTCATTGACCATTAAATCTCTGGATGTTGACCATCGAGATAATTCCCTATCCACCCAACAGTCCATCCACCAAATCTATATCTCTCCAATTTAGAGAGAAAATGTTGTGGCAGACCACGTAAAAGGCCTTACAGAAGTCCAGAGAAACTACATCCATATCTCTTCCCTTGTCCACTGATGTAGTCAATCTATCATAGAAGGTTACTAGTTTAGTCAGGCAGGACTTGCCCTTGCTGCAGCCATGCTGGCTGTCTCATATCATCTCCCTGTGCTCCACATGCCTTAGCACAGCTTCTAGGAGGATCTGTACTATGATCTTCCCAAGCACAGATGTGAGACTGACAGATTGGTCACTCCCAGGGTCCTCCTTTCTAACCAGTCACCAGGATCATCACCTGACTGTCATGACTTTTCAAATATCATGGAGAATGCCTTGGTAACTACATCAGCCAATTCCGTCAGGACTCTGGGATGTATCTTATTAGATCCCATATATTCAGGTGAACCTGACCTTTTCTTGGAGTGGGAGGTACTTTTCTCCCCCTGTCTCTGCCCTGAGGACCATTCACTCAAGAGATGTGAAGGAAGAGAGGCTGCCAGGGCAGACTGAGGAAAAAAGTTGTTGAGTATTTCAGCCTTCTCCTCATCGGTTATTAACAGACTGCCACTAGTATTTGTCAGTGGGAGTACACTTTCTTTGACCTTCTGTTTCTGCTGTCATGCCTGTAGAAACCCTTATTATTACTATTACCACTTTTAGATCCAGCTGGGCCTTGACCTTCCTCATCCCAGTACAACAACCAGGTATTGTCCCTGCTTCCACAGCCTGTGAATTTTCTTCTCACCCTTTATCTTGACCGGCAAGCCTCAGTGCATCCATGCTGATCTCTTTCAGTCATTTTCTGATGTCTTACACCTGGTTATAGAGAGCTCTTGCACTCTATAGAAAACATCCTTAAAGACCTGCCATCTCCATTCTGTCCCTTTGTCCCTGAGGGCAGTTTTGCAGGGGGTCCCATTGACTAATTCCTCAAGCAGCCTTGAATAGCTGGAAGTCTACTTTCCTGAAAAGATATCTTTTTGGAGGAACACACTTTTCCTTTAAGATATTTCACTGGTGATTCCCTCTTGGCTCTTATTACCTCAGGAGGCCCCGTCTCATCTCCCTAAGACTTCAAGTGTGCTTCAGTGTATCCAGTAAATCTCAGAGCTACAGGCCAAGGCTCTCACTAGTATCCCATCCCTCTACCTTGATGAATCCCACAACCTTTTACAGGCAGGTCTGATATTATCTCTGTCTCCCTTCAAGCATAGTTTAAAGCTTTGTCAGTCACCCTCACTACCTCGTGAGCAAAGGCCACCTTCCCTGTTCGAGAGAGAATTCCATTAAGTGCCAGCAGACCTGGTGCTGTATAGACCATCAAATTAAAGAAAAATCCAAAAGTCTGGCAGTGACAACAGCCACAGAGCAGTGTGTTAATGGACTGGATCCATCTGTTTCTTCCAGTGTTACTTCCCAGAAATGGAAGGAGAGAGGAAAAAACTACTTTTGCTCTGGTTTCCCTTACCAATCATCCCAAGGCCCTGAAATCTCTTTTGATTGCCCTTGGACTATGTGTTGCAACTTCATGATCACCCTCATGGAAGAGAAATAGTGAGTAATAGTCCAAGGGCCACACCAGGCTAAAAAAGTTTCCTAGGAACTGGGAATTGTTAGGAATTCTGGGAGAGGAGAGCGGCTATAGAAATAGAAGCTCTGCTCATAGTAAGAATATAGCAAAATTTAACTTTATGTACCTGGGGATCCTTCTGTAATAGGCTATGGATAATAACATAGTTGCTATCTCATAACCTAATATGCTTATCTATTTTTTTTCTGAAATTTCTCTCACCTTCACAATGCTCCCATTTTGTCTCCTATGTATTCAGTTCTCTTTCATTCCCTTCCATGTTACCTTCTTTCACAACATGCATTCAACTTCCTCTTTGCAACTGTATCCTTGCCATGATAACCTTACCTTCTAGAAAGAAAAATTTTTAGACCTTCCACACCAGAGTTCATATGTTTTCTTGTACCATTATGTCTGTGTTTTCTATCCATATCAAAAACTTTCTTCAGACCACCTTCTGTCTGTTAGATGAGTCTATCCAAATCTGATTTTTTTGGTATTTGAACAGTACTGCAGTGAATGAATTATTCAAAACAAAAGAGCATAAGTATTTTGAAAAATACAGTTCCTTGTGTTTGCCCAGTTTCCAGTGCTTGGTGGAAATTTAACTGTAAATGAAAACTTAATTTTTAGCTTTAATGAAAATGTAGTGATAGGCTTCCTAGGGCAGAATATAGTTTTACATGCTGCATACCTGAAAATCTGTGAAAATGTAGGTTCAGTTTCCAATCAGTCTGCTTTTTCCATATGCTAGAAAGAATCTGATTTTCTTCCCAGAGAGTTAGAATGGAAAGATAAATCCTGTCTTCCCACTACAGCAATTTTGAGGTATTTCTGAAATTTCATCACTTTTCTTGCATGATAGTTTAAACTTACCAATGGAAGAATTTACCAACACTAATCTAACTGAAGAAAATGAAATATTTTCCAGAGACGTGTAAGGGAAACTTTAAAAAGACAAAGGTTTTCATATCTGATGTCAGGTCTACAGAGATATGAAAGCACTGATCTACCGTGCCTTTTACCTCCACTTTCTGTGGAAGTACATCCTGTGAGAGATTAAGGATGGTTCAAAGTCAATGGTGTCAGTAGGTCTAGAAAAAAAGTGAAAGTTCAGAAAAATAGCCCAAGGCGTAAAGCAAGATGGAAGATATTCACTATGGAAATCAAACCATACTTCAGGACAGACAACTTCTTTTTCATCTTCCACGGCTTGTTTCGTAGTGTGGCAATTAGTTTCTTTTTTTCTTCTACTTCTTCTTTCAGTTTGGCCAATTCCTCCTCTGTAATGGGCTCTTCCTCAGAGTCAGAATCAGAGCTTCAAACAAAAGTAGGAAAAAAACATCACCAAAACTCAGAAAGGACAGGAATTTGCACTGAAGCATATATTCAGTGTCAATTCTTGTTCACTATGAACCTATATAAATGCCTTCATTGTTCCACAGAAGGGAGAACACAGTTCACTTAGACTTGTACCAATTCTACTATGAATTGCAAAACCTGCATACAAAGCACAGAGCCACATCTGAACCAGAGCATCCCATTGGAGAGTGGACAACACTTTTGGGGAAAAGGCTCACAGCCACTGATTGGTCCTGCCGGAGTAACCAGTCTCCTAAGAGTCCAACTTAAACTCACAAGCAAGTGAGAACACTGTCACTGCAGCCACAAAAATAAACTCTTTCACCCCAGTTCAGTGTACCACGGGAGAGAGAAAAGACACCACAGCCATAGCAAAGACAAGTTTGAACACTAGATGACAGACTGTCCACTGATCAAGGCAGTAACATTTCAGAGATGGGAGATTCAAAGCCATGTTGCAGTAAGGCTGTGGTATGTCCTCATGCTCAAAGTAAGCAGATGCAGTAGTAATGGCATCTCCAGCTGTGGTACATTTTTAATCTGAACTTCTTATCCATGTGCTGATTTGTAGTCATTTCGGAAAGCATCATTGATTAAGGCAACACACTTTCCTAAATCCTGCATAGATATCCTTTCCTGTGTGCAATCTCATGTAATAGCATATAGTAAATCATGAGCAGCAGGTGTTTCCTTTTTATCAGCAAAAATATTTATGAAAAGTTTCAAAAAAACCCCACAATAACAGCAAAATTCTTTTTGCAATACAAATTTCTCATTGATCATCTGCCTTTAGTTTTCCTAAAATATTCAGCATAATATTAAAAGCTACAGGGGATTAGATAAAAAATTTCAGACACAGAGGAGTTAAGTTAGCAAAGGAAAAAAAGAGGCTTTCATAATTATCAGATGCCCTGCTATTAAAGACTCGAATTTTATTTATTAAAAGACTATCACATTAGAAAGTTGAACCCATCAACCATAAAATTTCAGATTTTATGTGGCAAAAAAATATGCCATGGGAAACATAAATCTACAGAAAGGATGGCTGATGCTGAACACCAGACATTATTATTATTATTACAGTATTGTGATGAGCATGTGAAGAACGGTGAAGAATATCACATTTAATTTTAATTTTCTTTTTGTTTCGGGGTTTTTTGTTATTTTCATTGTCAACTTCTTATTTTACTCTTATCATGATTTTTCATGCTGAAATGTCCTGGAAATTAAAAAATATCAGCAAGATGTACTTTTAAGCTGTATGTAACATTTGATGTGAGAGGTCCTCTTAGACTTGCTAGACAGGCTATATTTCTGTGCTGTCACCCTTCTCTTTTTTCCTGAGGGTCTGCAAATGCTTTATCTGAATCACAGCTGAACTGCAATTACCAACCTATTTTGTTTTGCTTTTACATTGTTTTGGGGTTTATTTTAAAAATATGTTTATTACCCTGTAATCTTTTCAGCTGATCCTCCAAAAGTCTAAAAATATAGTGCTCTTGAGGTATCTTCCAAAGCATCCTCAATTATTCCTTCAATGCTATGCTTACTACTTCAAGAATAAAGTCTTAATCCAGGTAAAATTTTCTAAGTCTTTAACCCAAGCATACATATTTTAACATTAAGAACTTTGGACGACAAGGAAAAACCTTGTGCCCTTATTCAATTTCACATTTTCAATAGTCTTTTTCTAATTAACATTCAATAATGTTTACAATGGAATACAATAATAAGCAAAGAAACATGGATTGACACATTGAGGGCTATTGCTATATGAGTACAGGAAATTGCACAAAAGGGTATAATGGGCACCACAGTAAAGATCCAGCAGAAAGAAAGATTTTATGCATCACTTTAAAGAAAGGAAATGAAGTAGAAGTATACTGAAATGGGATCACGGGCAAATTAATGCAACAGCATGTCTCCCTGTGTTTTTTTCTTCCCTTTGACTCCTGCTGTGCTCTCCAGTGATGCCTTTGGGAACACAAACAGCTGTAGCAAGTGCTGAATGGGGGGAGTGAAAAATCTCTCTCCCTGTCTATTGAGACTAGCATAACTAGCTCCATTTGTTCCATTATACACCATTCCTAAGGGTCGTTTCTTTTCAATGGCACAAGAAAGGACAGGAAGAAAGAGAATGACAGAATGGAAGAAAAATATGAAATAATTTTCTGAAGTGCTCCGTGTCAGTGGAGTCTTCCAAAGTCCCCAGGTTGCACTGAATGTTTTGGAAAAGTGAACATTAATATCTCAGAGGGAGTGAATGGGAGACAGACTGGAAAATCATGTCTCAGTCCTTGGTTCTAGGTTCTTGAAACTTCGTCACTGATGTTTTATAAAAAGCTGACTCAAACCTAACTGGGAAACAAGAGCTCAATCTTGTGAAAAGCATAAAGTTTTTAGTTCTGCACTGGAAATAAAATTAGACCTTGGATTTTTGGATGGTTATCAGCTTGGGGCTGGAGGGATTTTAGTTTTGAGGAAAGGAAAAGTATGAGAGATCTCACCTGTTGTCATCTCTCTCTGTCATTTTCTCCCCTCCTTTACCATTTTCACTCCCTTTCTCCAGAAATGTATGATATTTAACTACAATATAGGTGACTCTGACTTTGAGTTTCTGTTCTGTCTGACCAGACTTGGCCTAATCCTCAGCATATTGCCAGTCCCAGAAGGTACTGGTCATTTTCTGAGGTCCCACCCTGGACTTCTGACAAACTCCTGACTTCATTCCACCGAAGTGGGTATATCTTTGTGGAAAATTTCCATTTGACTCAGACAGCATTTCCTCAGTGCAGAAAAAAAAATATCTGTCCAATTCTAACTGCCCTGTAATGAGTAAAGGAGTCATAATGACTCTTAGAGTTTCACAGCTGTAAATGAAAGTAGATTTTATGTAACGTAACAATGGACCTATATTAAATAAATAATTTACTCAATTACCCAGATCCTGATTTCTTTTTGTCTTTTTTCTTCTTGTTGGCTTTCTCTTTTTTCCCTTTCTTATCAGCCTTTTTGTCCTGTTTCTTCTCATTTTTTGCTTTCCCACTTTTACCCCCTTTCTCATCTTCCTCTTCTTCATCATCTTCCTTGGACTTCTGATTTGCCTGGTTCTTCCTGGCTTTTGTAGGGTCTCCCTCAGAATCACTACCCTCATTGCCAGCTGCTCGTCCCCGTCCTCTACGGTTTCTGTGCCTTCGATGCCCAGCTCTCCTTGTCCCATCTTCATCATCCTCATCCTCCTCACCGCCACGCCTGACTCTCCCTCTGGCATGTCCCCTTCTGGTTCTTGGTGTTGCCCTCTTCCCCCCTTTATCTGTGATGGAGAAGAAAAAACATATGAGAGAAAGCAGTATGTTAGAGGGAGACCTTTCCTTCTCCTTCATTCATACAAATAATGAGAAAACATCCGAGTGTGGCCTCAGAGTAATCCACACTACTGACCTGCTCCTTTGATATTTTCTTCGTTCTCAGCTGCACTACCTTCTTCATTATCAACATCACTGTCCTCTGTGAAGTGAAAACAAAGGTCAGTGTATGTGAAGCGTAGATCAGTCATTACGAATGCAGGGGTTTTAAGAAATCCTCTACAGTTACCGCATTGTACTCCTTTACATCATTTCACAAACCCAGCTTTTTGGAACATGGCAAATAGTTTTCAAGAAATAGGATGAGAGATTTTCTTAAACATGTGAAAGATAAACACTGATTGAGATTAAAGAAGATAATAGTTCTCTGATTTGACTGATTGGAGAACACAATGGTTCTTAGCTGCAGCATAGCAGAACAACGCAATCCCAGAAGAAAGAAAAGACTTATTTTCAGTTCCAGCAACCAAATCTTCAAGCACAGTGACAAAAGTTGACCCAGCTCACTCATATGCTGTACCACAGTCCCCTTCTACTACTCAAGAGATAATTAAAACATTGGAGACTCTGGAGAGAAAGTCTGTTTACAGGAGCATGTGGTATTTCTGTTCAGAAACACCTTTGGTTTTGGGTGATGCTGTGGCTCTAGTTTTCAGTTTTAGTAAGTTCAATGCTGTCTCTGCTACACCAAGCTAAATGACGCAGTCAACACGCTGGAGGGAAGGGATGCCATCCAGGGGGACCTGGACAGGCTTGACAGGTGGGCTTGAGCAAATTGCATGAAGTTCAACCAAGCCAAGTGCAGGGTGCTGCACCTGGGA
>VXBW01005632.1:18341-28429 GCA_013400375.1 Thinocorus orbignyianus
TGCCCCATCCCTGGAAGTGTTCAAGACCGGACTGGATGGGCTTATGAGCAACCTGGTCTGATGTAAAATGTCCCTGCCCATGGCAGGGGGGTTGGAACTCAATGACCTTTGAGGTCCCTTTCAACTGTAACCATTCTACGATTCTATGAAAGTATCCACTGATTTGCCTGGCACACCTTGAAACTGGGTTCATGCACATATAGAGAAGAAAGAAAAATACCTCATACATATTACATCCATCATAAGATTTAATTATACTTTCTTTGCAAATATTGATATAAGCATATTATTTAAGGGATCACTCTTGAAACGGCTAGTGTTAATCACCAGTAATGTTTCTTCAGAAGCAATCCAACTAATACATGAGAAACTAGAAGATAATAGGCTCTCTTGAGATATCTTTGGGATTGTACATGTGGGACAACACTTTAGACACACCAGTGAAATATCTAGAAATATATGGTAGGAGGAGATTAATGACAAGACTTAGAAATATTACCATAAGTAGAAATTGGCAGCTGATAATCCACAATATATGTTCCAGACATATGTTGTCTAATTTCTTCTCTGTACAGATAGGACAGGTGACATCATGATCATGTGATAGCTGTATTTTTCATGCAAGAAGAAACTACAGTTATCTTCCTTCTTTGCTCATCTGTAATAGTTCTGAATTTTACTTCATATTTTGTCTTTCTGCACCCATTTCCTATTTTCCTACTTTCTTTTATAAATTTTATTAAGCTACTAGTGATTCATTCAAAAATTTTACACAAATGTCTAGGTACTGCTGTACCTAGCTATCACACACAATTTCTTAGTTTTACCCAGTATCAAAGAAAAGCAGTAAAATACGTAATGCTGCAAACAATAAGGAATAATAGGGGTCTTGTTTCACTATGTGCAGGAATGGGCAAAGGTGCTCATTCAGAATTCAATAGGAATTTTAAAACTGGAACATATGTAGGGAGTCTATGTTCCCTCCACAACATATTTAACTGTAATTACTTTTCTTGGCATTTCCACAGTATGTGTGCAGTAATTTTTTAAGACTATGCAAAAATGTTAGCAATCAATATTGTCAATCAAATGTGAAAAAAAGTGCTCCTTTGTTCTGTTTGGACATATGCCTTCTGCTGCTGATGGTAACAGGATCTCCATTTGACAAAGATCACTATGTTGTTATTGAAAGCTTGTAAAGATGAAGACAGACATTTCTAAAGAGATACTTTGCATGCTACAATAGGGCATGGTCTTTTATTGCAACTAATGCTTTTGCTGATCTCCTCCAGCCAAACAGAAATTGCCAAGGAAGCACTTTAATGATACAAGATTGACCTCATGCAGATTCTGATAAGTTCATACAACAAGCAAACAGCTAGAGATTTATCGTGTATACTGAAACATCCATTAGCAGTGAAAGTGCATCGTGCTTGATTTGACATTATAGTGACATAACAGTGAAACTGACAATAGTCTGCATAACACAGAGGTTTAAGCAGGGTGGAATGTAGCTGTTGGGGTTTAATAAATTCTAGCAGCACAAAGGTAACAAATATGCTATCCAAATGTGAATCCAATATTTCAGGTTAAAGAAAGTGTTAAATTAATAAATAGATTTCAGATTGCTTGAAAAAAAGTACTGGGAACATGACTAGAGGGAAGTGTATCTGAATAGTGACTCCTGAATTTTTGTCTTTTTTTCATCTAAATGCTCAGGCACATGAAAAATGGGGAAAAAAAAGGAGGGGGGAAGCAAACATAAAATCAAACAGAAATATATATTGCCACAAAACAAGCATAGAAAAAATGACCAGTGATTACATGCAACTAAAAGGATACTGAGTATTACAGACATACCCAACAAGTATAAATGCAGCTTCAACAGTAACTTCTGCAAAAACTTAAAATTATAGCTCCAAACCAAACTTCAGAACATTCCTGCCTCCACAGCCCCACATTGAAACATCTTGATATGAAGAGTATGAGGTTTGTCCTTCTCATTCTGATATATCCACAGAACAAGAGATCTCTCCCAGGTTTTGGGCTATGACGTAGAACGTTGTACGATAATTTTTAAAAGAAGCTGAAAGCCAAAGAGGACTCTCCAGTCCTCTGATTTTCTTGCACAATAATTTGTATTATGGGCAGTGTCAGCTGCATAAAAGCTGAAACTCAGGGTAGAATTAAAAGCTATCACTTGTGTCAGCTGTAATAGAAGTTGGTGTTGTTTAGGAGGAATAAAATCACTGAGAAGGGGGGATGAAGGAGCTTTACCACCCCGGAGGTCTGTCCTGAACAGTGTATGTGCATGCATTCATATGCGCTACGTGGTCACCCCACACTGCACCCACATTACAGCTAACCCTGGATGATGTAACTCGGACAAGCTGTATTAATAATTGTCTTTTTGTGTTTGGTGGTTTTGTACCTGTCATTCAAGGGGCAGTGTTGCTAGTTGGTTTGGTATTTGAGCAATAAGAGATAAACAATAATTACTGTGTTTAACATTATTAGTAATAGAAAGCTATTTCAGGACATTAACTCTGTAATACTTTTCAAAGAGGAAAGCAAGAGGCTAGGTAGCTCATAACTTAGCATTTTAGCTGCTTGTGGCAAACCCTGTCTTACTGGACTACTGGAGAAGTATTTCAGCAATGCATAAATTACATTTCATGGAGACACTAAGTCTAAATGCAGTTTAGTACTAAATCTAAAAGTTCTGTAAACTACAACATAGAGAAACAGTAGAATACATTCCTCAGATACTGTGTTATCATCCTATAGGAAAACTGAAAAGCATTTTTGATGCTCAGGTTTTTTAAAATAGAAAGGTCTAGTCTTTGGTACAGGAACAAAAACATCACTGTGTGGGATCCTTTCAGGTTTATATACTTGTCTCCTGATTTTTTAAACAGATCTTCACATGATCCCACATATCAAAAGTTCAGTGAATTCTCCAGTAAAATCAACTAAAGCACTGTCTAGAATTACCCACTCTTCCAGAAAAATAGTTTATTTGCTCCATTTATAGTGTCATTTCTCCACAATACTAATATTCATAGGGCTAGTATCACATTAATAGGCTTTGAATCAGCTAACTCGAGTTTACATGACCCAGAGCAAACTATTGCTCAGCTGTTAAATCTTCCAGTATACATCATCCTAATGATGCATATCATTCTGTATATCTGGAGCTATTGTCTATAACTCCTTATGCTCTAGGAAATTCAATCACTTTCTGATTATTTTTTTT
The DNA here is from genome assembly GCA_013400375.1 of Thinocorus orbignyianus. Taxonomy (NCBI): domain Eukaryota; kingdom Metazoa; phylum Chordata; class Aves; order Ciconiiformes; family Thinocoridae; genus Thinocorus; species Thinocorus orbignyianus. The sequence continues at coordinate 21,598 of VXBW01005632.1, forward strand.
TCCATGGTAGTTTAAGGGAAACTTTCTCATATTTCTAGACTAAGGGAAGAGAAGGTGTAATGTGAGTAAGCTATCATTTTACTTGAAGTCTTACTTATGTTTTAGACCGTAGCCACAAATGAGCCAACAAGACTAAATGAAGGTGTGCTGAATATGAGCTCAGGCTAGCCTCCAAGTCAGAGACTGCAGTGAAGACGGAACATCAGATAGTTCAGGAGAGAGCTCACAATGTTGACAGATTGGCTGACGAGGAAATTAAGGACAGAAAAAAAAAACTATATAAAACCATCACCCTCTTTGCTATATGAGGTGACCATTTAGTAGATTGTTAGGGCTACAGTATCCTTATCTTATTTTCCCAAATTGCTTGCATGCCACTTACAAGAGGGTACTGCTCAGATGTCATGTTTGGGGGTTTTTTTAAACCCTTGTTTTGTGCTGACAAATTTTCTTTGACTTTTCACTGTGAGTGCAATAATGATTCTTGGAACTACTGTGTAAGATATGGCCCACCCGTAATATTACCGCTCAGTCTACTACTATATAAAACCAGCTGGTGTTAAGCAGTTCTGTGTGCGGGTGACAAAAATTAAAAAATCAGTGGTATGCAAAGTAGTCTGTAATTTAAAAATGTTATCCAACTTTTGTGTATGTTATGAAATAAATTTCTTCTTTATTAATTAATTTTCAGGCCAATTAAACAGATTATATACAGATGTTAGTATATCTTCCTCTGGACTGGACCATACTAGACTTTTTTTCAGTGACAGAAAAACACCAGCCTAGAAAGTTAATAAATTGAGTGTCCAATGTGTGAAAATGTCAGCAATGCAAGACCACACTAGACAACAAATGCATATGAAAAAATAGACAAAAAGAACAGGAAGAACTGTAAAACATTCAGTTCTAGGTATTTATATATGTTTTCATATTATTCTTTCTGATTATGGAAATACGAGAGTGTCTCACAACACTTCCATGAGGATAAATTTATCTGGAAGTAACAGCTGTGAAACACACCAGAAATAATATACCAAGATCTCACAGAAGAACTATAGCATTAATAAATTTGTGCAGATTTCAACATCCAAGATTCAAGATGTTAACAATATCAACCCCATTCTCTTAGTGTAATTCCAACCATCGAGAAGAATAGCTTCACCCACCTTGTGCACAGGAGAAGGGAACTTGAAACAGAGAAATTACAAATAAAAGTTGCATTTATAGCACAACTGGAACACTTAGTATTTGAGATCATGCTTGATTTTTTGTATATGTTTTTCCCTGTTAGCATTGCAATTTTTTCTTCCAGTGAACTAAAATAAAAATCATAGCCCAAAAAATAGGAATAGATAAGAATTTCTGAAGTAAAATAATAATTTCTATCCAGTTACACTCACGGTAGCAAATACACTGCTCTTTTTTTCTGCACCTGAGTGGGCAAAGTTGCAAATACTAAAGTAGGCAGAATATTTATAATAATATCATAAAGCCACTAGTGTCTTGGAAGACTTATTAGTTTTAATGTACATGCTGCAGCCAGTAGACTTTCACACCCAAACAGTTTCCAGAAGTTGCTGGAGGGACATGAAGCTTTCCCTCTCTGCAGAGTGCCACTGAAGAGAATTTACCTAGCTAATTGTCGCCCAGTTGACATTTGAAAATTACAGAGAGGACTGCAAGGAACAAATGGAATCCATTCAATTTATGCCTGTAAAGTGCTCACTTCCACTGACTGAAAAATTACAAATATTCTGCTAAAACAACGGGGACTGAGCTTGCACAGACCGAGTTGGCACTGGGGCTGGCATTGGGCACATGATCTGATTACACTCTCCTCTTTCCAGTTTCCTTCTGGACTGTACTTACACACCACAAGGTCTGAGTGCTCTCTCTCAGTTTGTGGGTCAGGACTCCTCTGAGGCAAAGCTTCCTTTCAGGGATAAATAAGTTTATTGCACTATTTCACTGCAAGAATTTTAAGCCAAACCTGATTTTGGTATTATAAAAATGGCAGAAGGCAGAGGAGAAAGATAATTCTGCAAGAAATCCCTCAGTATTTCACCCTCTTCAAGAAAGCATGGATAACAGTTCCCAGGCCACTGTGTCTTACATTATCTCTGTGGGTACACCCACATTTCCCTACCTATGCCAGACAAAGACCTAACTGTGTAGTGCTTTGCTCTACCCAAGACTAGAGATCTGACAACCTTGCAGGACCCAGTGGTTACTGTAATAAAACAACAAAGAGAAGCAACATGCTTATGCCTTCATCACACAGTTGGCTTGATTGTGGCTAATTTTTCATTTTCAGCCTTTAATGAAAGAATTCAGATCAGAATATTAAGTGTTCGATGCATTCTGGGAAGTGTGAGACTGCAGTAAATCATCTGACTTTTTCAGGTTCTGAAATGTGATTTACTTAGCTTAATGTCATTCATTCAAAGTACTGTTGGCATGGGAAGGATGGTGTTAGACAGGGTACAGCAGATTACCACCAAGACGATGAGGTGCCTGGAGCATCTCTCTTACAAGGAAAGGTTGAAAGATTTTGGGTCTTTTTTTTGTCTGAAGAAAAGAAGGCTGGGGGGGGGGTCTGGTCACCGCCGACATATNTACATATACTTAAGGTGTGGGTGTCAAGAGGAAGGAGCCAGTCTTTTTTCAGTGGTGCTCAGTGAGAGGACAAGAGGAAATGGGCACAAACTTGTACATAAGAAGTTTCATCTAAATATGAGGAGGAAATTCTTCACTCTGAGGGTGGCAGAGCACTGGCTGCCCAGGGAGGTGGTGGACTCTCCATCTCTGGAGATATCCAAAACCCGCCTGGAAAATTTCCTGTGCAACCTGCTCTAGGAGGACCTCTCTTGGCTGGCAGATTGGACAAGATGATCTCCAGAGGTCTCTTCCAACCCCATAACATTCTGTGATTCTGTGGTTCTGTTAATATGGAGAAAACAGTTTACATTCAGGTCACAAATGCAGAATTCTTAGTGGATCTGAAGTCAATTGTATTTTTGACTGCCTCATGAGAAAACAGCTGGTTTAAGGTTAATACCTACAGCTGACCAGCTCTCTACAGATTCTCTTTATTCTATTCAGAGGATAATAGGCACTTTCCATCTGATATCTTTTAAACACCCACTCCAAAGATTTGGACCCTAAGCCCTCTTTTCCTGTATGAGAATCCTAGAACAATGAATTCACATTCATGAACTTAGCAAAATGAACTATTCATGTCCTACCATCATAGCTTTTGCAGATGACATTATGAAACAAGAGTAATAGCCAGTTTAGGGCTAGTGTAAGGCCCTAGACTGCATTTTCAAAACTGTTGGAGGTGGTTCATTCTTTGCAAGAATATTCCTCAGGACAGTCAACAACGATGAAGAAAAACCTCCTGTAAAGAAACTGTAACTAGCTTTGTGTCTGAATTTTATGCTGACTAACTCCAGCCCTTGGAACATTTTGAGTCAAAAGTGGACTCAGAACCACATTCTGAAAGTGTCTTGTAGTTATTTATAGTGGAACTCTAGCTTTTTAAGCTGCCTTAAATCAAGGCTGAGTCTTGAATTTACTTCCATGACTTAATCTCCAAATGCACTCATAACTGTCATTAGGGCAGTTAGATTTGATTATAAACTATGTACAGGATAATTTTTCATATGAAATGTGTCAAAGAGTGGTGCTGATTCTGCAGTCTAAAGATCTCAATTGTCTCCAATTAAAATCTGTGTTATTTTTGTTAACAATGAGAATGTTAACCTCTGTACTTTGACTGAACAATACAGCCACTAATTCAGAGCATAAGTCAACTTAGCTAGATATCTGAGAGTAAAAGGTAGATGCTTATAGTAACCTTAAACTCTTGATATTCTAAGATTTTTTTTCATTAGAAACGCTTATAAAAATGTGTGTGTTCTATGGTCATGTTCATTTTGTTTCTTATTCATATAAAAATTCTGCTGAAGCTTGCATGTGTTATGCAGATGGCGCAACAAATTCTGTATTTTTCTCATGTTAAATTGAGCTGCTAATGGAAAGTAAATTGGTTGGTAAAGGGACTTGTAGAAAAAAAATGGAGGAAAAAAGCGAATTAAGGTGATCAAACAACAAAAGGAAAGAAAATAGGAAGGACACTTAGAATGAACTACACGTCCCTTCTGGTGTTTTCTATGGAAGCAGAACACATTTTATTAGTATTGCATGTTACAAGTGTGGATTAAAGGTATAAATAGCACTGTTTAGAAGCACCTGCCCTGATACTTAGAAAGACCTAATGAATTCACTCAGAAACCAGTCTAGAATCAGGTCCCTGCCAATTTTCTTCTACGCTGAAGATTATAAATATCATGCCTGTTCCATATGAAAAGATCCGTATTTTGGAAAGAGTAGTATTGCTTATGAGAAGTGAAAGCTCTTCCCATAACAAATAATTGCCTTGCACTTTGACAGAATAAACCATTAGTCACTATCACCTTACAAAAACATTCCTTACATGCAGAACAGTGCAGTGACAGTATAGAAATGTTAGTCTTGCTATGAAGAATATTTGACATTTCATCACAAATACTGAAAGTAATAAGGAAAGGAGGCATTGCCTTTGTGCACCTTACAGAAGTCAGAAAACACCTTATTGTCTTAATCTTACCTATAAACAGCATATTAAGTAACTAAGACAATTAACAGGGTTGTAGTTGCACTGTTTTGATTCACTAACCAGTGGAAGTCACACTGCCATACTACAACTAGCCAACTTGCACAGCAAAGTTTCCTTCAAAAGCCAAGTAAAAACATTTCTGAAAAAAAAAAGATAAAGAATTATGATGAAGAAGAATTTCTATTTGAAAGAACAAGAAAACAAAACTTGCACGCCGATGAGCTACATACAGAAAATTAGTATGTGCTTAAGATGCATAATTATGGTTGTAATTACCATCGCCTTCAGTGGTGGTTGGCTTTTCTTGTTTAGGCATCGTGACTATATTTCACAGTGTTGCTCCAGCTGCTACCTATATAAGAGATCTTCTGAAGCTTGAGAGTTTCAAGTTGAAGTGTACCACATCAGCATCAACCTGTCTGTCACTGAATGGAGGGTGCTGGTGAAGTTTCACTGACTGAAATACAAGAAGATACTAATTTCCCAAGTGATTAATCTTTCATGAATGTTTAGTTTACTATTTAGGGTTGGCATGCTAGGGTCAAAGAAATGGAAGAAGTTGTTCACCTTCTTTATTATTATTACTGAGAAAGAAAAACTTTTCCACAATGTACTTACTTATTACTAGTACAAATATTTAAACGCATAGGTGCCTTACTGAGCAAGGATGTTGCACATTATCCAAATGGGCACGCTCTGATATTGTCTGACCTGATGAGGTCTACACTTCAGCATGAGGAGGACGTTACATGGATATATTTTTTCACATGAAAAACAGGTTTTCCCTTAGGTATATTTAAAATGCATAGCTTTAACATCCTGACAGGGATTTAAAACATCTTAGCAAAAGGAGCTGGATGCTGATACATCTGCTGATTTTAATTTGCATCTCCTTGCAGTTCCATTAAGGCTCCTTGTTTCTGCCTTTATGCAGATATTACAGCTTAGGGTTACCGGTTTTACCCTGTTTTATCTTGTCTCTGCAACATCAGATGAGCTTAATGGTGAAACAAAGGTAAAATTTCGTTAACAAGATGGGTCAGGCCTGGAAGTAAAAGGTTTGAAACAACTTGTTACAAATAAAACAACATAAAATGTAGTTTTCAATCGGTATTTGACTAGATAATTTCTTCATAGCATCCCCAGTATTTTTCATATGGAATTCCTTCAGTGACCCAGTTTGAAAAACTGGGTAAGCATCTGCAGGATAGCCCCCATTCTCAGACACTCCTGGGTAGGTTCTGGATTCTCTTACCTACATGACTATGAAAACCATTTGTTTTTCTCTGGAGTTGTCATTCAGATGTCTGGAGGAAGTTTGTCTGGAAATTTATTCAGTGATGCCAGCTGCCTATCATTTACGGTCTGAAATTTTAGCATCAAGGTTTTTTTCTGAAATGCTGAAAATGTTTGTGGATGTTGTTTGGACTGACCTGAAATTCTGTTTACAGAAAAAACACATCCAGGTGTTAATCCTATTTCTGTTAGAACATTGATGTCTTATGTTTCAAATATTCCCAAAGAGATTACATGTACAATTATAAGAGGCTCTACACCTTTGTCCGTACAGCACTTTTTCTGAAGCATTATCATTTCCTTCTAATGAAAAAAAAAAAAAGAAAAAAAAAAAAAAGAAAATCAAGAAAACAGATTACCTCTGAAAATTCATAGTTAGGTCATGCCCAATAAGCCATGGTTTTAAGAAGTCATAAAAAGAAAAGAAGAATAATTGTGTTCTAAAAAATAAGTTGGTAGACTTCTGTTCTTCTTCAACAAGAGAAATAAGAATGTCTTCTGAGAAATTATTAGCATGAGATTCAAGTTAATGATACTGCAAGCACTCACAAAAAAAAAAAACCCAGCAGTGAAAGGTTTGTAATGAGATGTTTTGCAGTTGCAGTCAAATCAGGACTATAGTCTTGATGGAATTTTAAAAATCTTCATCAGAAATTTTAGTCAATAATACCACACTCATTTATTAACCACATTGTAAAATATTTGACTGAATATACGAAAAGCACAGAGCTACACCCTATGCTTCTGTTTGCCTTTGGAGATAAAATACTACAGCTTCTCTAGTGCAAATATAAATAAAAGACTGCATAGGGAGCATAAATAGACTGCACAGAAGTTCTCTTTGCAGCACACCAGTCAAAAAAAAAAAAAAAAAAA
>VXBW01005637.1:10963-36247 GCA_013400375.1 Thinocorus orbignyianus
ATGTTAGACTAAATTATCTTTGTATTGCTTTAGCTTTAGTAGTACGTAAATAGCTCTTTCTTAGTCTGACTTGAGGTGAGAGAATGGTAAGTATGGCTTGCTTTTTGATCTGAGTTACTTATTGCGCGATGATGGTTAGCCAGCTGATGGCTGTTGTTGGGCAAGCTCGAGAAAAAAATCCAAGCCTGTGATCTTTCCTGTCACTTAAGTGACGCCTGGCTTTTTATGGTAGCTGTTATACCTGGAATGCTTGTAAGGAATCACGGAGAGGCACAGGGAACTAGTGTTGGAGAAATCACTGATGCCTTTGCCTATGTTCCCTGGTTCTGCCAGTGCTCTGCGTAAAGCCTTTGTGGAGAGCATTCACTGTCTGTGGGCACCCGACCTTGGCACTGCTGTACTGGCACTTATAGAAAACAAAGTGGCATAGGTTATTCACTCACGCACCTCTCTATGCTGAACATCAAGGTACTGAATGCTCTTTATTTCTCCTGACTTTGAAGCAAGCTCAGATGCCCTCTGTGCATTGAAGAAGCAGGGTTTTCATTGTGCAAGCTCTTTGACCCATTTGAGGTCATATATACCACCCTGGTTAGAAGTCTATGCAGTTTGGTAAGAGACTGCCTGGCTCCCTAAGTACTCCATTGACAGGGATGGAAACTCCTTCACATGGTAATTTCACACAGAGGCCTACCCAAACCTCTATATTGAAACCCCATTCTTCTAGTGTTGGTAAGAGTGAGTTCTGAGTTGCACACATCACAGCCAAGAGCATAGATGACATTTTATTGAATGAGCATTCAAGTGCCCATTTAAAATTCTTTCCCTCCCTTTCATAAGAGGTAAGAAATTTTTCCTTCTTAGACTCAAAAATTCAAAACTTGTAGACAGCAAATGCCAAAGATTCACAGACATTCAGAATAAAATTCAGTCAGAATCTGATCAAACAACAACAGAGAAATATGTGAGTTACTTTCATAGATCTAATTCTTACAAAGATTATAAAGATCCAAATACACAAATTCAGAATTAAAAAAGTATATGCATCAACATTCACAAGAAGATTAAATTATACTTCTTCAGAAACACATTCATCGCTCCTGAGGGTATAAATTGCCCCTTTCCTAGACACCTAAATATACATTACATACAGCTATTGTAACTGAACAATCAGGGGCCAGAGAAGAAAGCAGAAAAAAAGAGAAGAGTGAAGAACAATGACAGCCATGAGTTTTAATTTGTTACTACTTTTACACAGATTTGAAGGTGTATTCAAGCACCATTCTCAATGTTGATCAAAACTAGGATTAACACAAAGCTATCCTGAAAAGGAAACTCTTTCAGACCATTGTGTTTGGGAAGCTAAAGAATTTCCTTGTGGTCAGTAGACCATGATTAATTAGTCCTAGCTCTTGAGGAAATATTGAAGCCAGCAGGATTTTATCACAGGCTTCCTGTGATTTGTGTTTCAGAAATTTAGAATTCTCTAGACCAGCAGCTGAGCATGGGTTTCATGAGCCACCTCCCCACAGCAGCTGGTGGGAAGAAAACTGCCCACTGAAGACAAGACTGCAGTATGCCCAGGTAGTTTGGTCTGCAGCAACCTGGACACTATGATCACTACTTGGTCTGTTTGTTAGTCAAACAGAAAATGTCCTGAGGAAAGAGGAGGCAGAAATTTGTCACCTGCACAGTAAGCAGTGTTCAGACACATCAGCCCGTGTGTCAGTGGAAGGCAGCAGCATGGCTGGGTGTAAAATCAGGAAGTCCTTGCACGTATGAAGAAAGGTTAGCACCTACTTAGTCCAAGGTAGCTAAAGGAAGTGCTTGGGGATTTAAAGTGCACAAAAGCCACCTGCTAACCAGTAAGAGTGGACTTTTTTTTTTTTTTTTACAGTCATATACTGTTCCTGACTCTTCAGAGTCACATTTTAAATCTTGGTCATACTAATTTTCAGTCTTACAGGATGTAGTTCTTCAGCTGGAAATGTATTTTACATACCTTTATTTTGCACTTAGCATTCAAAGGCATGTTTATACTAAATCCTTTGAACATTTACTCTCCCTCTGAATAAAAAAGACTGAAAGTGTAAGTTCCGAGTGGTCCCAAATTTGGAACAAGACCTTACTTCTGTAGCTGAAAGCCACATGTGCATCAATTGCCTGGCAAATAGGAAGGACAAACATACACAAAAACCACCATAGAAGCCCTGTATTGCCTCATGTTCTCCAGCTTCCCTGGCTGTGGCTCCAGCCTTCCTGTCATTCTGACTGAAGACTGTTCAAAGCTTGCTCTGAGGCTGATGGAAATCATTCTATTGTTCTACCAATGATTTCAGCAGGCTCTGGATCACACATAAAAACTGGGAAGAACAGAGACTTTGGTTTGTTGGGTTTTTTTTGTTTTGTTTTGTTTTTTAAAGAATTATGCAGAGATTGCATAATTGTTATCTGGTAAGTTGGGACACTGATGCATTTGCAGGTATTTTCAAGTATGCTTTTATATTTTTAAAGTTGCTTACATATGATTTTATCCAGGTCCTCAGGCTACTTGGATTCTCTTTCTTAAAGCCTCAAGCACCTAAATTGCTGGAACTGAGGCTTTTAGTGACTAGTGTCCAGGCTCCCTAATGAAAGTTTGAAAACTGCAGTGCAGTCATAAGCCTCAAAGAAAGATAGATAAAAAGGATATGATTTTGATTATTATATATTTTTAACCATTGATTTAAGAGTGTTTCACAAATGTGTGAGGTTCAAACCATTCTCATTTAATATTTGGAACTAAGAAAGAGTATAATTTCTTCTCTAAATGTCTGTTGTCTAGTCCTCAACAATATTAGTAATAATTGTTCCCTAACTTCTCCTTGTGACAACATCCTTTTCAGCGTCTTCTCTGCTAATAGTAAGCATCTAGGGTCTCTTGTTCACACTGTCTCAAGGTGGGTTTCAAACAGGGTGCTTATCACTGTAGAGTCCTGTATGCTGACCTCCTAGCTCCGTCATGAAAGTGGTTGAAGCTACAGGTCTCAAACACTTGTGTAAAGTTGCTGTATTAATATAGAGATGTGATTCAGAGTACGGTGTTAACTGAGGCAGGGGACACTTCAAAAAGGAGAAGAAAGGAAAGGAAAACAAATGAGGAAATCTGATAATTCCCAGTAGCTGCCTGACCACAAGCCATTTTATATCACAGGTCTGTAATGGAGACTCTGTCGTCATGAGATTCTGTATGCCACCCTCTCCCAGCAACACACACAGAATGCAAAGTTTAGGAGCAGTGGATAATGGAGGGCTACAGGCACAAATGGGTTTATTAAACTGTCACAGACTAGTTATACAGGATTCTTGGGGGAAAACAAAATGTAGCATCTAATGCCACAATGAACGCACTGCCTGCAAGGCAGAAATTGCCCAATTCAGGTATCAGTTTTGTTTAGCAGTTATAGATCACAGCTTTTTCAGCATTTCCCAGTAAGATAAAGGACTATGTTCTCATCTCCCTTGCAAAGATCCACCATGGAAGTAGATTCAGAAACAGCACATGTCTTTTGCTCAGTTGGTAATAGACTATATACGGGAAGACAAACACCTTTTATTTTCCTTACTTTGATTAAGAGAACATGATGCTGAAAAAAGGCATTCCTGAAGGCCATTGGATAAACAGCAAGTGCTCTAGGCAATTGCCTTGCCAGTGAGATTTATTCTACCAGTCCTCTTTGGGAGGCTCAGTGCAATTTTTGCTTCCATCTGCATGGCTACTGGAAAGGGCATCTGTTTAGCATCCCATGCAGAACGTTACCTTTAAAAGAAAATGACCTGTCTACAGCCACGCTTCACAGTCAGTACAGATGTGAGCCCACCTCCTAACGCACAATCTCAGCTATGCTTCCAGGTGGCCCAGAGTACATTGCATGAACATATTCCCGTGTTTAAAGCAATGTTCCTTTTCTCGTAAGGGCGTAAGCGATACATTAACACCAGCATCTGCCCACGCTGAAGGCTGAGTTTAGGACAGTCTCACAAAGACAGCAGGAAACTGTCAGTGAGCACATTAACATAGGAGGATTGATTTGAGTCTGTAACAAAGAGGCAGCACACCTGGCTTCTCAGACTTTACACTCTGTCATAATAGGTAGGTTAAGATCATGTGGAGTAGAAACAAGGCAGCCTAACTTTTCCGTACTCTTGAACTGGTTAGGACGATTTCAGAGCCACTGGTATAAAATGCATATAAAGCAGAGCAGGGGTACAAGGGAACTATGCATCAAGAGATTAAATGATTAGAAAAATATCAGAAGCAGAGACTCACATGTAAGTATTATTTTTGGAAAAAGGGATTTTGTTAAAGAATTATACTTTTTTTTACTGGAAAATGCTTCAAGTTCAAGCCAGGCTTAAAAGCACAACCATATGGGACAAGAGCGCAACAGCTGCACTCAAATATTTTCTTAAGAGATGAACATTCATACTCATTCTGTGCTATATCAAAATAACATTTCTGTATATCAGCTTGGTTCACAAGTGCTTTTGAAAGGGAGTCATTGTCCTTTTTGAAGCCACTTTTAGCTGGAGCCATCACTGCTCACTCTTCCCTGGTAGCGCACAGTATGCTGAATCCTCACAAGGAGAGTAAAATATCCCTTTTCTGGCAGTAAAGAGGGCATTGGCCCCTCAATATTGCCTGATGAAGGAGAAAGTGAGGAATATGTTCTGCCCACATTATTTAAATATTTATCCATCCTTGAAATAAACATTCAAGTATAACATGTTAAAAATAAAATGTTCAAGATCTTGCTCATAAATACTTTATTTATGGTTTTGAAAATATAAGTTGGAATGTCAAACTGAAATATGTCCTGCACTTACAGTCATAAATTATACAGCACCATAAATTTACTGGACATTTTACAAATACAGATATTTCCCCTGTCCCAGAGAATTTAAATTTAAATCAGGCATGACAAATAGAAGGCATGGCAGAGGACAATAGTTCAAGGCAGGAATGATGAGAAAAGAATAAACATTGTCTGAAGTGATGAGTTTAAAGTAGAGACAGAGAAGACAAGGTAAATGTCTCCTTTTAGGTACAGGAGAGAGTTTTAATTTGAAACTCATCTCTGTTCCCCAGAGAAGGACAATATACGGCTCTGGAGGTCTTCATTTATATGCTTACTGGTAAGTTCACTCACAGAGTTTTGAAGATTTGGCTGGAACTTTTCTATGTTTTGATTGCTAATAGATTATTATTCCAAGTATACTTACAGAAGGACACTGAATTTACAAGTGACAGCTTTTGGCTTAGTAACAAAGTTAAAAAGCTCAGCCACAGGTGGCAGGGGGCTTTGTTTTGCTCTGTGTTCCCAACATGGAGAGCTCGTGCCAAGCACGGAGAGGAGCCACAGCCATGGCGCAGAGTTGACTTCACAGCAAGGAGGGACAGGGTCAGCAGCGTCTGTGCAAAGCTGGCTACACAGGAGCCTAGCTGGTGGCAGCCACCCAAAGCTAACCTCCCTGCAATTTCTGTCTGGCAGAAACAGGGCTGATATCACCAGGCAGTACGGGTGTACGTACTGCGGAGTGGGACCTACCAAAGGGTTGCTGTGGCAAACCTCAGTGGATCTGCAGAGGGTTGCCATTTCCATGGGTCCCTTGCTTACCAGGAAGACAAGAATGGGTTTGAGTGAGGTGGTGGATGAAGTTTGTGGTGTGATTCTGGGCACCACAAGATTCTGGATAAGCGATCTGGACCACATAAAGCTGGGCAATAAATATTTGCAGCTTGAGACTAATAAGCTCTATTTGCAGTGCTTTGAAGTAGTCACTTCTCTAAATATGAGCTAAAAGCATGGAGAATTATGCAAATTTTCTTTGTTGATCTTTTCATTCCTCTGCAATAATTCATGAATTTTCTCATCTTAATAAGAACTCAGGACTGGTAAAAAGCCAGAGCTATTCCTCTACACCATAGCAGTGGCGTTACAGCTAAGGTACCTCATGGGGAACATAGTCCAACTGTAGCCAACAGCAGTTGCTTTGACAGAGGAGCCTACTGTGATTTAAGACCCACTCAGACACCTGAAACTTGTGGGAGCCCTATAGCCGTCTGGGACAACAGCTGGTGGTAAGGTGTGATACGCCATAGCACCTAATATGATGCCAGACATCTATGTTTAAGCAACTGAATTTCTCCCACCGTGTCAAAGAAAAGTGAAAGAAGGATAAAACAGAAATTACTTTAATATATGGAACTGAAGTGATACTTTACCTCAGCCATGGTTTCTTGACTACCAGGAAGCAATGACAAATCTAGATGAACCCTCAACCTACAAAATACCCTGTCTATCTACCAGCAGCTGAAGTTGGTGAATCTTTGAAAGGGTCTCTTGCCCCATCATACCCACCTCAGCTTTAGATAAACCCAGCCTCATTTTGTTGATCTTTGGTGCTAAGTGGAGTAGTTACTGATGAAAGGGATATCAAGGTGCCAGACATCTACAGACCAATCTGAGCACCAGTGGTCTGACATGTCTCAGAGAGGTGCTGGACATACGTGGAGCAGGACATGTGATAAGACATCATGTAAGGAGATCTGGCAATTGACACATTTCGGCAGAAGAGAAATTGTTCGCCTCTGCTGTGTGACTGCATTTCATAGGCTGTCAACAAGGTCAAAGCTCCTTCAACACTACTTGTTCTTATTTCTTCCCAGAAGGACAGCTGTACTCTGCTCTCGGTATGTAGAGAGGATTGGGTGTACTTGCAGTCCAGTGGGACACTTACCCAACGATAGCAAGAGGGAGCCACTGTTACTGCTGACTTGATTAAAAGTCCTAGTCTGAAATCTGCATGTAAAGAGGTTTATTTGCCTTGGTGGACAGACACAAATGCAAATTGCTCACTTCTACAAACAGACATGCTGGGCAGCTTTTTGAGATGTACAGTTTTCATTGATACCTCGTGACTTCCAGTGGGAGACCACAGCCATTTACAGCATATGTCTCTTTTAAAAATTACACTAAGTATGTAATTAACAGCACAAACATCAACTCCAGTTGCAGATCCAGGCACCCACACCTTCCCCGTCCTGAAATGACAGAAGGTATTTATACCAGGTGAGTGAAATCACTGCTGTCCTGAGCCTTTATCTTGTTTAGATGCACAGACTATGCTTAAAGCTGTTTTAATGGTTTATCCATAGAATCATAGAATCACAGAATGGTTAGAGTTGGAAGGGACCTTAAAGATCATCAAGTTCCAACCCCCCTGCCATGGGCAGGGACACCTCCCACTAGAGCAGGTTGCTCAAAGCCCCATCCAGCCTGGCCTTCAACACTCCCAGGGATGGTGTATCCACAACTTCTACAGACAACCAGTTCCAGTGCCTCACCACCCTCACAGGAAAGAACTTCTTCCTAAGATCTAATCTAAATCTCTCTTCCAATTTAAAACTATTACCCCTTGTCCTATCACTAGACTTCCTGACAGACTCCCTCCCCAGCTCTCCTGTAGGCTCCCTTCAGATACTGAAAGGCTGCTATCAGGTCTCCCTGGAGCCTTCTCTTCTCCAGGCTGAACAGTCCCAGCTCCCTCAGCCTGCCCTCACAGGAGAGGTGCCCCATCCCTCTAATCTTCTTTGTGGCCCTCTGCTGGACCTGTTCCAACAGTTCGATGTCCTTTCTATGTAGAGGACTCCAGAGCTGGACACAGTACTCCAGGTGGGGTCTCATGAGCACAGAGTAGAGGGGGAGAATCACCTCCCGTGACCTGCTGCTCACACTTCTTTTGATGCAACCCAGGATACGATTGGCTTTCTGGGCTCCCAGCGCGCACTGCCGGCTCATGTTGAGCTTCTTATCCATGAGCACTCCCAAGTCCTTCTCCTCAGGGCTGTTCTCCAGCCATTCTCTGCCCAGTCTGTATTTGTGCCTGGGATTGCCATGTCCCAGGTGTAGGACTCTGCACTTGGCTTGGTTGTACTTCATGCCATTTGCATTAGCCCACCTCTCAAGCCATGTCCCTATCTTCCTTAGATCTAATCAAATATTAGGAAGAAACACTGATCTCTCATTACTGCCTGCTGGAAATGAGAACTAGCCAATTTGCTAGAAGTTATGAGGCCAAACCATCACGGCCCCACAAATATGTCTTTACACAAAACTATGGTTTTCATTTTCTTAATTGCTGGATCCAGCTGCTGGTTTCCAAACAGATGTGCCAAGGTGCCCCTGAGCAAATCAAGGAAGAACTGTGCCCAACATTTCTCCATTTCGCTTAAGCTTTAGTTGCTCAGACTCTAATGAATCTCAAGTTCATGTAACGCTGCAATCTCTATATACACAATGTTAAATAGTTACACTATTGACACTACCTACCACGTGAGTTAATTTGATTTAATTTTCAAAGTTCCATAGAACTAGAACACTAATACAGAAACGAAATTGTTTTCAATACTACCACAGCAATCTAACCATGTCAAACTTCTGTTTGATGGGAGTATGCTGGCATTTTGTTCTGTTTTGAATAAGCTTTGTTTCAAACCACTGGAATTTCCTTTAGAACAGAAATCCCAATTCCCAACCATTTTTGTTCCCATTGTTCCTGCATCCCAGATCCCAGCACCCAGAGGCTAAATTTCTTTTCCAGTGTGTGATCCTATTCCACCTCCTCAAGCCCACAAGTCCTGCTGTGTAAAGTCTCACAGGCTCTCTTCTTGAGAAACAGCCCCTGCAGACAGCGCAGACACACAGCCCGCCCTTTGCAGTGCAGTTGTATTGTGTTGGGTTCCTGTGCCCAAGGCTCTTTGTAGCATGATCTCTGACTGCACTAATGTTAACCATCTGCTGCTGTTTACCCCAAAGAGACGCCCTACAGACTACATTACCCAGAGTCCTCAACAGGGGAGTTGACGAGTGGCTAATGAGTGAAGAA
The DNA here is from genome assembly GCA_013400375.1 of Thinocorus orbignyianus. Lineage (NCBI taxonomy): Eukaryota > Metazoa > Chordata > Aves > Ciconiiformes > Thinocoridae > Thinocorus > Thinocorus orbignyianus. The sequence continues at coordinate 19,892 of VXBW01005637.1, forward strand.
TAAATCGTACCTAGTCAGCATGTTCCTCAAAGTCATGTTCTTTTTCTCGCATGAAAGCTGTGTAGATGTACACACTCGATGATGGTGACAGCAGGTAAAAATAAGCCAGAAATAGGTTACACTTAGATTCTTCTCAATAACAAGGGAGAATTCAGACCCAAGGATTCCGCTCAGATCCATGTGCCCAAGTATAATATGAAAAAATTATTTTTGCCGTGTCCTCATAGAAACACCCAAACAGTCACACACATTGTAAGATTCTTGTAAAAAAAGCCCAAATCGTATCAAGAAAATACCAATGAGATTAACCAAAGTTAATCCTACTAGGATAGCAGGAGGCAAAGGTTAATAGACAGGGAACTCTCCAGATGCTGTAGCCAGACACCTATAATGATTTCATCAGAGGCACAGCTAGAGAGATGCCAAACTTTTGGAGCAGGTGACAGTGGATCTCTGTTTTTTCCCCAAGCAGGCACAGCACTGACAGCTTGGCATTTGCATTCTCTACTACCAGCTCTTTCAGATCAGAATGCTGCTGCTTCCAATGATGACAGCAGGCATCCAGTTTCAGAGAGGGATCACTAACTTTAAAAAAGCTTCCTTAAAGTTTACGATGGTGGAGATGTCACATAACATTTGGCTTTTGATGTGATGCCGTGTAAATGTTGTAATTATATTTACAAGGCATAACTGATAACATGCCATGCATGAACTCCTTCCTTTAAATTTTCCCATAAAACACATTAATCTGCCATTTTTCAGTCTCAACTACTAAAGGATCCAAGTGGAAAAAGAAAAACAAAATGGGTCCAAACAGGACAAATAGGCCCTGACTGAGTCTTCAGGAGCAGGAGATGAAAGTTCAGCTCCAAATTTGAGTTTGTAGAATTATTATGCTCTTCCTTTGAAAGTCTATGCAAACTGGGGGCTTGCATGGTTTTATTTTATTTTATTTTGTTGAAACTAGACTTATACCCCATGTAAGAGTAATGTGAGATTCCAATGAATGTTAGGTCCCACAGCAAAACTGTTCACTTGATTACCCTCTTTTTCAGCAGTGCGATCTCTCTGATACATCACGTTACTCCTGAGTTCCACTGCTGTGCAGACATCGATGGGGATCCTGCAGAGGAGGCTATGGGCTTCTTGAGCTGCTTTGCTGCCTGATAATACCCTCCCCTTAGCTGCAAACCACAGTAACTTACCCCAAGTGACTGCTAGTTTAACATAGCCAACTCTGCTCGCAGGGAATGCAGGAGCGTTCTGTTATCCTCCTGGCATGGGAGCTGGGAGGTAACAAACTCTGACATGGGTCAATCACAAATTGTGGCCCTGATAGATGGCAAGGAGCAGATCTGCTATATACTAAAGGCTTCCACTGCAGCCTCAATCTGTGCCTGAGGAAGGAACATTTTACAACCCAGTCAAACAGTTGTGACCACTTGCCTTGCTTGAAATTCCCCTTCAGCACCCATGCAGGCAAAGTCTGACTCCTGCAGAAGACCACAATTGTGATCAGATCATTATAGATGAGGCATTAAAATCCTGTAACTAGATTGTGATGGAACAATTAAACGAGCAATAAAGATGCAAATTTGCCACAGTACAGGAAGGACAAGGTAAATAAGCCCAGTTAGAATTGAAGATCTTAATATACATTTGTGTTGCTCTAGGCTTTCATGTGATTCTGAGACTAAGGCTATCATGTGGTACATATTAAAAAACTCCAGTTGCAAAAGAGTCAACTTCAATTTTTGTGTCATCCAGACAGGTATAATTTTACTCTAGCATGTTTGTATCTATAGCCCAGAATGACCAAAATACGCTGCAAACCTTTGGGCGAATAGGAGATCAATTTAAAGTTAAAGCAAAATCATCTTCTCAGGAGTCTGGCATGTGGTAAAGACATGCTGGGATCACTTAAGGCATCAGATTATCTAGTGAAGTAGTGGGAGACACTTTGAATGGTAGAAGGACATCCAATCCTGCAGATGTTCAGATAACAAATGTTTTCAAGGCACTTTGAAGATGAAGCACATAAATAGAAGGTTTCATTATTAGATATTAGGAAGAGTAATAAAAATAAATACAGTTCATACTAAGGAACATCTGAAGGCTCTTTTATGAGACGCAACATAGGGGTCTTTTCAAAGTAATGACTTATTTTTTCACATTATTTCTTTGCATTAGCAGAAATTTGAAAATTTCTGTGCAGTTCAATCCAGCAGTGTCAAACATTTTTGCCAAAGAAAGACAACTACTCAAACAGAGTAAAGAAACTTGTAAAAAGCTTCTAGGTAGAGAAACTCACTCAATCACTAGCAGCCCTGATTGGATCCAGAGCCACAATAAAAATGGATAGACAATAATATGCCCTTACCTTAAACCATCTTAAATACCACACAAAGGAAGAGGGGGCAAAGGAGCAAAAGAGAGCACTGTAGAAAAAAACTTAAGCCATACACCCAACATCTCAATTTCAAGCAGTTGTGTAAAAACATCTGGAAGCTGCAAATCCTGAAGATCCCAGCAGTCTCCCAGTCTCCTGTTTCACCCAAGGACACCATATTTGGTCTCTATGAACCAGAGAGAAGGAACAAAAAGAAGCATAGCATGTCAAATAAGGAGCATGCACCAGCTAGAGATTTGTTGGCTTCGTTACAAATTAATTTATTTTATGTGTGATGAATGAGAAATGTCCTACAAACTCAGGCTGTGAGAGCAGTATAATGAAAAATTCCTTTGTTATATAGATTGGAAGGGGAGCTTACCCGCTTGAGGCTTACATCCATAAGTGTGATCTTTCAACCATTTCTCTACAGTTACTGTAAGTGTATACTGTATCTAGTCAACTTTTTGACTTTTCAGTGCTGATTACATGCAATGACAATTTTGATGGCTCTATCTTCAAGAAGAAAAATTCCAGTAAGGTTGCAGAAGAGCCTTTGAAGTAAGGAATATACTGAATGATAGCCTTTAAAAATTATGAGGCTTCCATTACTGGTAGAAGAGAAAGCTCTGTGGTATTTGACAAATTTAAAGTGAGAAATACTGCAAATTTAAGTACTACTTAAAGAAAAGATGATAAAGTGACTCATGCTGTGTTAGGAAAATAATTTTTTGCATAGGATGATGAATTTTTTGTGAATGTTGGTTTTGTCAGATAAATGCTTTCACTGAAATACTGAACACGACATCCATTAACAGAAGGACAACACAGGGAGCAGGGAGGTAAAAACAAAGCAGAAGTTAAATAATTGTCAACTGAGTCAGTAAATGATCACTTACAGAAGTGAGAACTAAATCAGGTAAGGACAGGACAATGCTATAGAATGCAAAGCTCCTGATTTCCCTTGTGATATTGGAGAAACAGAGGAAATGGTTTTGGACAAATAAATACTTCTCTGATTTAGACACAAATGATAACATGAGGTAGAAAATCCACAAGCAGTTTTCTACTGAAAGAGAAGCCTAAGAATAAGGAAAATTATAGGAACCTCCAGTTAGGATTAGGACTATAAAGATCCCAAACAGTAAAGCCATTAGGGATGGCAATATCTTGCATGTGTGGTGCACACATAGAATCATAGAATCATAGAATGGTTAGAGTTGGAAGGGACCNGAACTAAAAATACACAATAAAGTTTCAGATACAATTATTTAAAATGAAGAATACCAGAACTTCCCTCACTCACAAAATCTTCCACGGGTCCTCTTGCATGTGTCCCTCAGGGTACGGCGAAGGCTTACAAGACTGGGCTGCTAGTCATCAGCGTGTCCTGTCCCCAGTGTTCTGCAAGTGCCTTTCACATAATTCAGCCACAACTTTGAAAACAGAAGTGCAAAGTTCCTTGCAGGTCTCTCTGTTTCCCTTCTTATTATAATATCTGAGTGCTCCACAGACTGCATTTAGAACAAGCCTATGAAATGAGGAACTACTATAAAAGATGGGAATTGAAGCACAAACAGATTAACGTTCAAGGGGCCACCTCTTTTGGGTGCCTAAATTGAGGCTCCTGGGATTATTTTATTTCCAGACTTTTTGGCACTAGTAGGACCTTAACATTTTCCAGACACCAGTTCCACTGACTTCCATGGCTTTTGAGTGCTCTGCTGTTCTGCAAGTGAGACTCCTGCACACAGCAAGCAATTATCAGCTAAATTCTTGGTGTTATGCTGCACCATGTTAGAAAGAGAAAATTTGGTTGTAAGTGGCAGCATTTCACCACCTAAGCTCTGCTTGATTTAGTAAATACCTCCTGGTTTCCTTTACAATGAAGGCTAAAAACATAGATACCAACATCTTTCATTAAACAGTTCTGTCCCTTGTGCTACTGCATTCGATGTGCTGAATAAATCCACTCAGGCTGTTGCAAGAAACAGTCTCCCCTGCCAACTGAAAGTAGCAGTTTTCTCCTACTGTTCCAAAGAGATTCTCCCCTCTCTTGGAGAACTTCTAAAATCTTACTGAGGAAAAAGGGTCCACTCAGAAAAGGTGAACTCCATGTTGGTGTTCCCATTGGAAATATTATTCAGCAACTTCTAACATAGAAGAGGTAGTGGGATGGAGTCTGGAAAATATAAATCCAGCACGGACCCCTATATTCCTGCTTCCATTAAAAAATCTAGAAAAATCCAACAGGTTTACTGGAAATCAGTTGTCAGTTTTGACAGTGTGCTGATGAGTAAGAGTGATTCCCCTCTTAGCTTGAGCTCATGATACAGCAAAATAATATGGAAGAAACATATTGGAACGGTTGGCTTTTGGATACTAGAATTTGCTAATTATAATAAACATCTGAAGGCTATCTATGCATATGTTGCTCTGGATCATCTTGAAAATATAAAGCACAGTGAAAGCCGTTTAAAGTTCCTGTACCCTAAGACAAAGAAAATGAAATACAATGGTTGTGAAGGAAACTAATGCTCCCTTCTGGCTTCAAACTCTATGAATCTATAAAAAATGAATGAAAAATTACAGAAACATTGTGATCAATAGCATAAAATTGCTCCCTTAGTTGTATACGAATGTCTGGTAACTTCCTTCAAAGACTTTTGATACAGCATCTTCCCAAGACTCTGACGTTGCTTGGAGTATGAAAGACCTGTGATTCATGGAAACAATCATCTGAAAAAATGAATTAGCTACTCCAACTCGTTTTTAACCAGAATCAATCTATTTGCCATAATACACTATGGCTTAGCCAATGTGGGGTCATATTAAACCTTGTCCCATCCTACCAGAATGTACTATAAAACAACTGTCTTCAGGTCCTTGTCAACTATTGCTACCTCCTGTTTTCACTGGCCAGCACGCAACACTTGCAACTTACTTGATAGCTTAAAATGAACATGGTAGCAGCTGGTGCCATAAAAGACCTAATTTCTCTATCATTCTCATAAGACCTTTACAAATAGTCCTAGAGCAAGATTTAGAAGTTGGTTATTTGCAATAGGAGAAAACAGTTCCCTACCTGGCAGCCCTTAGCAGCTGCTAGATTCCTCTGTCAACAAGAGCAGAGTGACAACTTGCTGATGTGCAAGACTGAAATGCAAGGATGGGAAAAAACCTCCCAGCACATGGCATGCCTCTACTCACCAAGGGAAAAATCACTTGTTCACCTTTTCAGTAAAGGTGAAACCTTTTCAGGAACCATGGACTTCTTGGACTTCCCATATGTTTTTATCCAAAGTTGACATATCTGAAAACTGAAGCTCCATTTTCATTTTAGGCAGGCACTTTTTTTTTTTTTTTTCCTCCTTGCTTTCCAAGCCCTCAGGAACTCTGGGCCATATTCACTGATGCTGCACTCCAAATTCAAGAGAATAATGACTGATTCAGACCAAAGCTTGGGACAGGGAAGGCAGTGAGACTCAGCACCTAATTTAGTCTCCATAGTAAGCTGTCTGGATATTCTGTACTTCAGAATCAGATCAGATGAATATCCCCTTGCCACTCTCTGCCAAAGAATGCAGCACTCCTGTGCTTTACAACACAGAGTTTTAGCCTCAGCTTTTTACAACTACATATGAACTTTAATGTAATAACACCCAAGAGAAAGAGATGGATTTCCCCTATTTAAGTTGCTCATAACACCAGGATTTTTTGCATATTTACCCTCTAGGTTGCCTGTGATAGTGTTGCTGCAAAGTTAGAGGAACCACGGAAGTTATATCAAGCTCCACTTTAACTCTCATTTAATAACTTGTGTCACCGTGCAGCTGCAGAATTGCTACAAAATTTTCAGCTGGCTCTGCTCTGCCACCTCCAACCTGATGAATCTAAAATACTCTGATACTGTCTTCCCGAAACGCTTGCACTGACCTGCATATTTTTTTAAATGTGTCCCGATTTCCAGCAGTTTCTTTAGGGTCTGTTTGAATGGATAAGCATTTGCATTGTGAGGCTGTTTCCCACAACAAAAGGACACAGCCTTTGAATGTGGTCTTTGTGCTTTCTCTTTGACCCCAGTTATTTGTTGCACAGACAACATGCCGCTGTTGCAGTTCCCTGGCATCTGTAGTTACCGTCGCCATTAATCCAGTAATTTTCCAATGCCTGTTTTAGGGCCAAGCCAGCTATTTGCTGCTTTTTGATTGCCTCCTTTTGCATACCACACAGTAACCAAGCCGGCAAAACAACATTGAAACTCTGCAGCTCTGCGCAGCTCTGTTAATTTTCTTAACTGAATGAAACGTTCAGAATTTTCTCTCTTTGTTTCGTTCTTTCTCCACTTGGAGAAACATTTGGAGAAACTACATAGAGCTGCCACCATCTCCAGTAATTGAACTTAGCAGATACACACCCTCGCTTTATATAGGCCACCTTGTCTGGCTTCTCAAGTGGGACACAGCAAGCACCAGCAGCTACTCAGACAATTTAAAATGTTCTCACAAAATATTTGTTTGTCACTACATTATGCTTTAGTCTTTTAACCTGACAGCTTCCTGAATGTGCTGCACAGGATAGGCAGACTTTGATGAACAACAGGTAACTCAAAGCATGCAATTTTGATGACATATCTGCAGAATAACAGCACAGAGGAGGAATGAGAAGAAATCTTCCCACAGGAGGCAGGCATGCTGGAGAGGTGTGGGATCTGACCTTTTTCCACACAAGAATGGAAGCCTAGCCCTCCTGAAGCCAAAATGAGTTCTGCTGTGGCTTACAGATGCAGGTCTTGATTATTACAGCCTTTTACTTCCTTTTAACTTTGGTGTTTTTTATAAGGTTCAACAGAAGCAAGTCTGGTGACTGATGTGTACCCCGCTGAAAAGGCCTTACTTGATCTTTTTTCGCACTTGATAATACTTGCCATTCATGTTTAGATGGTGGAAAGAACTTTGTGGGAGAAATTGGTCAACAGGTGTGCCAAATTCTTAAAGTAGCATTTGACATGCAGACGGTCTCTAGATGAGGTTCCTTGCGACGCTGAAAGCACTTGATATTCACCTCTAAGGTAAAAGGAGAACCTAATATAAGCATATTCTACAAGTATTAGGCACAGAGAAGTTACAGAATAGTTTGGCTTGCTGGACCCCAACCTGATCTCCCTCCTAATAGGATGGTAATGGAGATAACCCTGAGCAGGTGACAGGCATTTTGATTGAGAGAGAAGAGGCCATGGGGAGTGGGAGTAAAGGGCCAGGACTGAGCTCAGGACCTGAAGGACATATGCTGTTGGTGTTGGATAAAGGGTATAGATAACTTTGGAAAAAGAACTCAGGCCTTCATATAGTGTATCAAGATGCCTGATATGCTCTTAAGTTACAGAAAGGTACACCTTAAGTGCTAAGAAAATGTGTGTGCAATATTGAACAAAGCCACTATGCTGCTTGAAAACAGCTACTCCTTACACACCATTATCTACCCGCAGCCGAAAATTGTCAACCTTTCTGTTTAGGTTTTATCTCAGATTTAATATATGTATTCAGAAATAAATAAAAAAGGTGGGGCCTGGGGAAGCTGCATTTTCNTGAGGTGTTTCTTGCCAGGATCTTCTACCCTTATTTATTTGAGAAGAATCATGCTTTACATCTATTGCTCAGAGAGAAGGAAAACCATGAAAGTGAACAAGTGTTTCTAGAAGGCTACAAAGCGTTATTACTTAAAGGTCTTGCAAAATACAAAAGAATTACCTGGCAAGAAGATCAACTAGCAGGCAGCAATGTTTAAAATCCGTAGGTTGCCGCTTCAGCCTATGTATAAATTATCCCTCTAGAGGCCAGCAGAGTATCAAAAAACGGTTATCATGAGCTAGACCATGGTACCGCTGTAGAACCAACTCTTATCCAAATTACTAACATTATAAATTCCTCTAGCTGCCCAAAGGCTGCCTTTTACACTGAGACTGACCTGTCCTGCAAATACAGTAGGAATGTAAAAAGCACATCATAGATTTACATTTATCATAGATCTAAAATTTTACAGGGTGTCATGGATGTTAGGAGGAGAGAAAGCGCTCACCAAAACAGATATATTGCTTTCATTCATATAGGGAAGATCTGCTTTTTAAGCAGTGTGCTTGAGATTAGTGCATACTTGGGAGAAACAGTGTGTTATTGAGGTTAGAGCCAGGAATGGGAGTCTACCATACTCCGGAGCTGATCTGCTGTCTCTGAACTTTGTGTCTTGGGTTTATTATTTGTAAAATAGATATTGTGGTACTTAAAATGCACAGCTGACTTGGGGAGAAACACCTCCTGCCTCATAGAAGTGAGGGGAAGATTAATTACTCTAATCAGTTACACAGAAGAGCCTCAACAAAGCATGCAATGGGAATGCAAAGCAATGAGAGATGTGGCAAATTAAAAAAGGCACACACATGCCTTAGTGTTTTCTTCTAACTAATGCACTGACATAACACTTCAACTTTGAGCGGGCCTTACTCTAAGGCTTGTTCCTGCAGCCTTCACACAGTCACACTCCCGCAGAAGTTTGCTTGAGGAAGGCCTCGAGATTTAGCTTTGCGTGTTTTGTCTTGGTGCCAGGAAATATTATCCTTTCAATTAGCTGGTCCATTTCTTTGATAAGTATTTAAGTGGCTTCACTGCAATTTCATCCCTTCAGTTGTCATCCAGCATCTGGGAGGTAAGGAAAAGGGAAGCCAGCACTGAATTTTTCCATAATTTCTACAGAGGGATATTTCTGAGACACTGCACTTGTGTGGGTGGGCGGATGGATGGATAGACAGACGGAAAAGGGAGTTTCCTTTATGGGATTCCAATAATTGGTATGTGGTTTACATTCCATTCATCTGAAGGACTCTGATTTTAATCAGAAACAGGCTTGGACTACTAAACTACCTCTAGTGTTCAAAACATGCCCTCACTTTCAGCCAGTGACTTTTCTCACATGTATCTTTTCCTTGACACTCACAGGCCCCAAAGAGTAATGTGGTCATTTACCACCAAGATCTCAGCGTCAGGTCCTATAATAGGAGCTGGTTCAGAGCCCTCTTTCAGGCAGAGGTTTTCTGATTGCTAGCTTCACAAGGAGAAGCACTTCACAGTGTGGTATTTGAAATTGGCATTGGTTTCTCAAAGACGGCTTTGGTTGGGTTTTTGTGTGTTTTTTTTCTAGGCTCATCCGACTCTGGGAAAGCCTTGTTTGGACAGTGTCGTGGAGGTCTGGCAGCAGAGCCTGGTCTTAGTAGTCAGACACTAATACAGACAACTGCCAAGAAAAGCCCCATATTCAGCAGCTGGACTTGCTGCTGTGCATTAAGCACAAATAAATGAGGGGCTAACACCTTGTCCAGAAGCAGTCAGACTAAATAAACAACACCACAAGATAAATTTCAGCTTTGGAGCTGGTGAAAACATGGAGAACTTCAACACCAACTGCTGTCATTCAAGGGCAGGGAAAACATACAAAGACTTTTGTAGCACATTGGTATGCTATTATTCAGAACTTTCTCTAGACCTGTGATAAACCTGTAGTAAACCCTAAAAATGTTTTCAAATCCCACCTTTCCCTATCTGCTGAGTTGTTCTGCTGTCTAGACTTGTTTACGCTTAACTTTTAATTACACATGCCCCAATGTATTTATCTTTTTCTGGTCCTATGTTGACTAACTTGTCTAGATTGTATCTGCACATGCTTTGGAGATTTCTTTATGATCCTTGACCACAAAAAGCACTTCTTGTCACAAGCCCCTCCAGTGCTCACTGTTTGGGCAGGTCTGCCAGCCAGCCCAGCAGAAGATCAGCTGCAGGATGCTGCACCATCTAAGAGAAGAACAGTTTTGCAGCTCAGGTCTACAGCAACCTGGGCCCATCACAGACTTTTTGCATGCACTATTTACCTGCCTCATGACTAAGTTTCCCTACAGAGAGGAAGCAGCTAGAGACAGATGCAGATCTGCATCAAAGTGAAGGCTAAACCAACCCTCTCATTCCCATACGGAAGATGTGGTGTGGGAGGTCTGTGGCACTGGGCTACGAGCACAGACAAGAGCTGCAGTGTTGCCAGTTCTTTCTGCCTCTGTGCATCCTGCAAAGAGACATTGCCATGGCTTTGGCAATTCATCGGTCTTTGACCTGCACTGAGTAAGCAGGAATTGCTAAGACCGTGAAGGAAGCAAAACCACCAAGTACCTTTTTCTTCTCCCTTGTGATTCAATGGCCTCTTGGCAATGTCCATATCTCCCCTATTTATTCAAGATGTAAGACCCATTCGGACTCAACTTCACATTAGTACTGACATGTGAGAAGTATTCAAACTTGCATTTTGGGTTGAAAAGGTCTCAGGACTTTCAACCCAACATTTTCCTCTCTCGTGTCGCAGTGAAGCAGGAACCTCTCTCCTCAGGGAAAGACCTGTAGTCCTGCCCTCTACTGGACCTCTGAGAGGTGTGGGTCCATCCTGTGCTACCTATGGCAAGGAGATACCTGTCACTAGATGCCTTAGCCAAATTACACAACCATGCTTTGTCCTGATCACTCAGACTCCAAGGTGTCTGTCTAAGACCCACTTTGAAAGAGGTTCTGTTGCCTTGATTTATCTCGGAGCAATAATCAAGTTAATCCTGTAAATACATGTGCTGGACAGCCATGGTGTTAGCTACATTGCTAACTTAGAGTAAATCTATCAAGATCAATGATATGCTGATCACTCTGTAATGGACTGGAAACAGAATTTGGAGTACTCAGCCCTGTTCTGGCCAAACCATTTCCAATTAGATGAATAGTAACATTTTGTAAGACTCCCGGGCGCTGTCCCATCACTTACATTTCACCCACTCACAGTTGCTGGTTTGGTTCATTAGCACTCAGACTGGATTCTGGGATTTTTTGTTGTCTGGGGTTCTGTAGTTGGTTTGTTTCATGGGTTCATTTTTTTGTGGTGTTGTTTTCTTTTTCGTGTGTGTGTTTGTGTGTTGTTTTTTTTTTTTTTAATGCCATGAAATAAACCATCACTTGTTTTGGATGCTGATGTAGCACAGATCTAGCATTTGCTGCTCTAATGCTTTGCTTGCTTTGCTGCTGGACACCCATGGTTTTCCAGGGTAGAACCATTTACTTATGTTGGACACCAAAACAGCTTGACACAAGGGGTCTTTGGATTCATCTTTTTTGGGGTAACTATAATGAGTTTGCACTGCTTTTGATTAAAGGAAGGTGAAGTGCTGAATAAACTATGACCAGCACACCACAGGGGACTCCTGCAGCACAGTCAGCTCATTTAATCATTCCCCAGTGTTCTTCCTGGACAGATCAGACAGCACCTTCACACATCAAGAGCTATAATCCAGCCATTAATGTTAATTAAGGTGTGACTGCTTAAACTTCTGCATTTTTTTCGCTTCTCTTCCTTTAGCTGGCCACAACTGTTTAAATGTTGCTGAAGGTTATTCTATTTAAGTATTAAAAAATGCTTAGCTAAATAGGTTAGCTTATTTGCTTTTGCTGATAGCAGAAGTCCACCCACAGAGTCCTTTCAAATCTTTTCAGTGTTTTGGAAAGTGGATAAGGGACTTATTCAGTGATGTGCAAGTTTTGCCTGAGCCAGGAATGAAGCGTGCATTTCATGAAATGAGAAATAACCTCAGACCACACACACAGTGTAATTTCTGAACTCCAGCTTGTGCTCTCTTCCCCTCATCCCCGCACACACATACACACACGTCTGCTAAAAAACAAGATGATGACTGACATCCCTAAATCCTTTAAGCATTCTTCTACAGCTAACGACACAGGGAGGTTTTCAGAGCTTAGATGGCTCATTATTAGCAACAAGCTGATGAAAAAATGGATTACTACAGTATGTGCATACCATGCCAAAGAGAAATAGCAAAAAGCCTATGCCATCTAAACACAGCTTTTGGGAGAAGAAACCGCTGATGCAGACATATTAAAGCTATTTTTACTGCATAGGGAGATGAGGAAAAGCCCTCCCCCACAATTTTCCTAAAGAATGATGTTGGCTCTGTCACTCCTTGTTTAGTTAAGCTAAAATTAGTGAGTGTTTCAAATACTACTTTCCATTATAATCTACTGAAGTAAAACAGACAGATAAGTTTATTGCATATAGAAAACTCAGATCCTTTCTTCTCCCAAGCACAGGAACTATGTTGCATGGCTGGTGAGAACAAACTACACACAGAATAGGCAAAGGGGAAACTTTTAGCACAGCTGTTACTCCATTGCATCAACATCATCTCCAGAGTTTAATTCTCGACAGCCTTACAGCAAGCAAGTACATTTAAAACACTGAGACATTGCCCAAACCACCGCTCAACTATCCTTAAATATTTCCTTTGCACTGATCTAAAAGAAGTGGCTTCACTATATTCAACTGCTAAGGAGATCTCCCACATTACAGTTGTAGCATGCCTGCTGAACTGCCCTCACAGACCTTAAAATGAACAGGCAAATTTTGGCTTCTGTATCTCTTTTGTTGCTTTGTGCCTGATCAGTAATATCAGCATTCAGCAGAAACATTCATATCTACCTCCATCATCCTGAATATTCTATATCTGCTTATGCATACAAGTGCATATCTTTACCTGTATTACGTGCACTGCTGTTACTTCCACCAATAGTTAAGCTTGCTTAACACTTTCCATTATAGGACCCTGCTTTTCAATTGTTTATAACTTTGCCAAACTCTAAGTGCACAAGATGAAATTTTCCATGCTGAGTGTCTTCGTCGGGTTTAATTTTTCTGGGAAGTTTCAACTAAAATAGTGCAGCTGTTCTGAAAATGGGGTTAAAGGGGAGAAATATCCCTTTTCCCCATGTTTTTCTTACAGCCATTTCAGTGAAAATCTATTTTGTCTGCATGCTTTGGGAGAGATAGAGAGGGACTGGAAAGGGGTTACCGTACTGTGAGGAATCAAACTGTCAGGGTCAAGCCTGGTACTAGACTTCTGAAAATGTGACAGATTTTGGCCACTTTCTAAAATCTGTTTTTTATCCTTGCTCCATGTAAGTCTCCTAGAGAGTAGCACCATTATTTTCTGAATGCTTCACTGAAATAGAAGATGACCTAGGCCTTGCACACCTCCTCCATGTCCATAGTGAGACTGCATATGCATCCTTCCAACAGATCAACCAAGCAGCTTCCCAAGTACAAAAGGATCTATGGGACACTGGGATCTTTCATGCAATTTCTAGCCCTGGCCCCCAGGAGCTGCTGTGGCACCAGAACTGAGAACTGAGAAATTCTGCCTGCTGTACTATCACTACCCATTGATGGTGCCTGTGTAGTATATTTGAGGAAAATGGTTAGCCTGGAAACAAGCCGAAGAGCTTGGGGTAACAGGAAAGAAATGGAAAAGCAGAGCAGACCCCACGAGACAGAAGCAACAGGAGACCAGAATCGCCAGAGCACAATGATCCATTGTGTTAAATGCACATTTGACCCACACTGTAGAATAGAACCAAGAAATCACAAATGCCAACTCTCTTTCGTTTTCAACTAGTTTCTGGGACATTTACTAGCAACTACATCTTTTCTTCCTCTAACTGGCTGGTCCACAGAAGAGATTGTAACCTACTACTTCCTGCTGTTAGCCACTTCAATCAGCCAAGTAAGAGAAATTTTGATTCTAAGTGTTGATGGTGATCCACATGGGGATCAATCAATTCTGAGTAACAGAATTCCTTTTCTTTCCAGTGTTATCTTCAAGTTTGCAAAATACATATTGTCAAAACTGTGGTAGAAATATTAGAGTTATAAAAACACTCAAAAGTTAGAAAATGCCAGCATTAAAAATGCTTACGTAATCTGGTGTAAATGCATTATGGTATAGTCTTTAACTGTATGCTCATCGATACCAACTTTTTCCCAAGGATATCACCTCTCTGCCACATCTGGAAAGATTCCTTCATTCCTTTCCCTTTCAGACTTGCAGGTTTCTCCTGAAGACTGTCGCAGCACAGAGTCAAGAATGAAGAAATTCCATGTTACACCTCTAGATCTGCTGTAGCCTCTGCAGCTGTGAAGAAGCCACAGCTATATAGTGGCTACCACTTCAACTCACCCAAACCAAACTACTGGGTAGCTATAAAGTTTTCTAATTAACTCCCTGTTCCTTGCCTGAACAAAAACAAAAGATAAAGCCAGATTCATATCACAGACTTCATGTCTGTTACCCTGTAATCCTGCAAGGCTAAAAATGGAAGTTCTCTGCACTCACTGCAGCTTCCCAGTGGTTCTGAACACCCACTTCTCGCTTCTGAAGGAATGAAATAACAAAAGATAAACTGTTGACATGCTTAAACTACAGCAACTCAGTTACAGAGGGTTTTATTGCTTGCTCTGAGTCTTAAACACAGTTTTCGAATAAGATGACTCTTGGGATTTCCATGGTGAGGAAAGTAAAATAAAAATGGCTCGTTCTATTTTTTTAAACTCCCTTAAACTTTCTGAGATTATTTTCTTACCATGATCTTTTCTTCAGACACATCATCCCAGGTGTACCAGGAGACAGCTGCCTCTTCTCATGGTAGAAGCTAAGACATCATGTATGAAAAATGAAAACCGGTAACCACACTGAACCTACTACCACGGCCTAAATACCTAACCATGCAGAGAAAACAATGCAGCATTGCAAAAAGGCATATACCTTTACCTTTCTTGGGGTAAGGGTGGCAGTTTGACATTCTGGACATGAGGGTTTCAAGGTCCAAACAGGTCCCATGTCTCTGGCTTTTTCAGTCATTAGCTAGGATATTCTTCCTTTTACTGGTATTCACAAATGTCGATATGTACAGTGCCTGAACCAAAGGATAAAGGAAAAGATTAAAAAAAACCCCAAACTTTAAACAGCTTTCCTCACTACTACTGAGGATTTTAACCTTTCAATTACATAAGCAGTTGCAAGCCCAACTTCTCCCTTTAAGTGTCTTCCTACTGCTTCTATCTCATGCAATGAAATATAAATGAAGAGTCCATGCATATCCAGAAATTTTTCAAGAGAAATACCAAAGTCTAGGCCAACTGCATTTTCCTACATTATTACTTTCTTGTTAACTTGTCCAGCTTACAAAGAATCAGAGAGATGAATGCCACAAAACTCACCTATTTGTTATGGGTAGAAATTACGATTTCTCAGTTTTCTTAGCTGCCCAAGGCTTTTCAATTTGAAATAAAGTGTCGTAAGATGGTGAATCACCCAGTTACAACAATTTGATAGAACCACAAAATTATCCTACATTCACAAGGTTCAAACAACAGTAGGTAGGTAAAATACCTATTATTTGTTTTGCCACAGGCCTAAAATATGCATTTCAGAAAATCATAACTTCTCTCCATGTATGTCAGAGAACATTATATTGTACAGATAATCTGCAATATAATTGTAATTTATGCTATACATACATATAAACAATGTAAATACAATTTATTTTATATATAGTAGAATATATTATCTACTCCTAATAATCAGGGCTTGTAGTATTGTAAAGTAATAATGTCCATTACAAGGTAGCTTAGATTCTGATTTTGTCAAATACTGCATACAGTGACACGTCAGAAGCAGAACAGAACCATAAAATTCGATTAAAGAGAAGATATTCCTTCGTAGCCCCTCTAAGTCTAAGATTCTTAAACTGAAAGTAGTGTATTATAATCTAGTAACATGTATAACTGCAACTACAAAACAGTGAGGGTCAGGGAGACAGGCAAGAGGAGCCTCAATTATTCGGGCTATGCTAGAAAGTCTGCATGTAGAAGGACCAAACCAATTTCATCTCTGAATCTACTGCAGAACTGCTACAATCAAAGCACAAAAGGCAAGTTTTAAGCAAAAAGGTTTTCTCCAAGGTACTCAAATTATGTTTCAATTCAACCACAGTACAAATTTGCTCTATTTGCCATTGAATTGTAAACCAAGAACAACTAGAAAC
>VXBW01005661.1:0-14893 GCA_013400375.1 Thinocorus orbignyianus
TTTTTTTGTTTTTTTTTTGTTGTCACAGATATATGGGAATGTCAGTTATATATTACAGTGAAATTCTGGGAGCTAGGTCTCTTAATCATGAAAAAAACATAATGGGAAAGTCAGTATGTTATCTTCAGTCTAAATTTCATCAATAAGTAATTTAAAAGCAAAGATTTCACAAGACTCACTGATAAAACACTGCAACTAGTCAAATTCAGAAAATAAATGAGATATAGATATTTAACAACAAGAGGTAATTTATCATAATAGTAGAGTTTCCCGTGTCAGGACTGTACCTTTCTGTTCTTGTTTCATTCACCAAAAGCTTACAGCCTGTTTATTAGAATAGGTCAGATAAAAAGATCACCATACCTTTCTTCAAGACCTGCTTTTGCAAAATGGAAACGCTATCAGCTTGCACTCATTATTGATATTACAGTGTTTTCTTACTCTGTGTGGCTGGGATGGTGTTAATTTTCTTCATAGCAACTCGTACAGTGCTATGGTTTAGATTTGTGGTAAAAATAAATCTGTTAAGACACTAATGTTACAGTTGTGCCAAGCAGTGCTTCCACAGCATCCAAGTCCTCTCTGTTTCTCATGCTAGTTCCACAGTGCATAGACTGGGGAGGCTGAGAAGGGGCACAACCAGGCAGATGGCCTGAACTAACCAAAGAGATGTTCCATGCCATTTAAAATCATGCTCAGCAGTAAAATGACCACAGGGATCTAAGATAGGGTAGCCATCTTTTGCTCTGGAACTAGCTGGACATCTTTCTGAGAGAAGAAATCCTCTAAATATACTGCTAGCTCAGAACGCAGATAACAGTGCTTTGGGAATCAAATTTCAGTTCAACAAAAATGACTGCCAAAGTCTTGAAAAAAAAAACAAACTGGAAACTGAATCCCACAGGTATTACTTGACTGACTATAAAAATAATGTGAAATTTTCAAGATAAAGTATACATGACATTATCATCATCATGTATGCCTCTTGAGCTGTAGATTGGAAGCTCAGCTGCTTAATGATGTTGTCAGTTTTAGTTTTTCTATTGACTATTTGGGTAAATAATCCAAAATTCAGTTCTCTGGAATCACCGTTTTTGTTTTTAGTTGGATGGTTTTTGCATGAACATTTGGAAAAATATATAAAAGTTTATAAAATATTTCCATATCAGTAAATTTCTTAATATTTTTTGTCTACATTTTATATGAAGAACTCAGTAACAGTGAAACTGGTTATAATTTTTCAAGAAATTGACGAGTGTTGCTGTTACTGAAGAGTGACAAAACTGATAATGATGTATGTTCTTCACTTAGTTATCAGGTTTGGAGCGACTTGAGAATTTTTTGGCTGAGGATATATTTTCACTGGAAATTTCTAATTGCAGTTTTCAAACCCATAAAATTATGGATTGCTAGGACTTGTAAGCTTATTGTTTTACAATGAATTGCCCATAATCGGCTTTAAAAAAGCCAGGTTTTCCAAAAGTCAGGTCTAGCCTTCAGCAAGCCTATCCAAGACATTCATAGTCCATGGTCCTACTGCAACACGTAGAGAGACACCGCAAGGAAAAATGGAACTCTGGGTCTCCGGTAGCCTATGAGAGGGACTAGATGGAAGTCTCAGGCTCCTGGAAGCTTTTAAGGCTACTTTAGAGCTCTGCGTCCTAACCCTAGGCAAGTTGACAAGGAATCCAGATAGGCTTAAATGTTTGTTGCTAGCTTGAAATTGAAATAATTTTGTGAATAATTTTACAATAAAAATAAACAAAACTTCTGTCAAGCTTTTAAGTAGATTTTGTACATTAACATTTTGATATACTATCATTTGTTACATGTGAACATGCGCTGTTGCTTATGCTCAAACCTGTCTAACAAATAAAGACATCAAATGATTTATTGGAGAATTGTGTGCAATCAGTTTAATACTTTAGAAACTTATATCACAGAAGTTTGTATTTATGAATTCTTTGCAAGAAGATATTTTTTTTTCTACAGTTTATACTAAATAAGAAGAGAATGATTTTTCTGACTATAGTCTCAGATATTCGGTCACTTAAAAATCCAGCTAACCAAAGTTAAAAGCAAAACATTTTTTTCTGAGTTATGACACTGTAAACTTCCTCGTTACTGTTTCACCCAACAAAATAAAAATTTACTTTTTAGCAGTGAAGATTCAAATATTTGTTCTTCTTGTTACAAAAGTTTCTGTAAGCAGTACTTAAAATTAATTCCTCGTGTGATCTAAGTACATATCAATGGAAATGGGAACCACACAAAACAAAAGCCGAAGAGTGAAACATCATGCTTTATGAGTGTAAATGATATTTATTGATTTATCTGTTTTTCTAGTGTGTTTTCCATAAAGTCAGATCATACTTATACTGGATTTAGTGATATCTTTGAAGTAACTTGAATTTGGGTAAACATGTAATATATTAAAATGATCAAGAACAGAAAAGTGAACATGAGAAAATCTGATAACATGGCAAAAATCTCAACATTTAAGCCATTCTTTTGATTTACAGCATACAGGGCAGCTATTCCTCCAGCTGATTCTCTTTTCCTATAGCTAAGTTATTCTTAATTTTGCCAGCGATAAAGCTTAAAATTTGTTTTAAACAGACACACTGGAAGCAATTTTTTTTTTTCCTAAAAATGCCAAAAGAGTTGCAGAAGAGAAAATTAACCTTTGCATAAGAACTTTCTATTAATTTGAATTTAATAATGTGTACTCAATCGAGTTTTCAGATTGATAAATAACCAATTAGAAATGCTACGCTTCTTATACTTTTTTATGCTGTGATTTGCAAGCTTAATGAAACAGAATGTAATTATATTGATTATTGCTATCAATGTATATCTGGGTGGTCAACAGCTTGAGTAGTTTAAAGAACAGGGTTTGCTGCACTGGGAAAGCAACACTCTCTCTGCTGTGGATTCACAGAATCACATAATCATACGGGATTGGAAAAGACCTCTGTAGATATGGAGTCCAACCCCCTCTGCTGAAGCAGATCCACCTAGAGCAAATTGCACAGGAACAGGTCCAGGTGGGTTTAGAATGTCTCGAGAGGGNGGCCCCTAATCAACTTTGTAGCATTTTGTTTTACCTTTTTCAAGCAGTTCCCTGTCCTTTTTGAACTGGGGCGCCCAGAACAGGACACAGTGCTCCAGATGGGGCCTCCAGGACAGAATACAGGGGCAGGGTAACCTCCTTCAACCTACTGGCTCGACTCTTTCTGGTGCACCCCAGGATGCCATTCATCTTCTTGACCACAAGGACACACTGCTGGCACATGACCATTCTGTTGTCTATCAGGACTACCAGGCCTTTTTCCATGGTACATAAGTGATTTCTTCTGGATTTTAGTACAGTCAAGAGGAAATTTCTCTAGTTTTCAGCAATTGTGATTAAGTCTGTTTTGCACTTAGTGCATTTAGTTCAAGTCTGGTTTAGGTACAACAGGAAAAGAATGAGAACACTGGAAAACTACAGTGGAGTGTATATCAAATTTGTTCCTGAGACAAAGCTCCTGGCCCTGGGCACCACATAAGCAGCTTAACCATTTTTCTCTTCTTTTTCTGTACTAATCCAAAACATATAGAAGAATAATTCAAAAGCAATGACTCTAATAAAGAATAATCAGTCCTGCACTACTTTGGAGATAAAGTATTCAGAAGAGGACAGCACTGGCAAAAAACCCACCCACATTGTGAAGCCAATAATTCGTACACTCAAAAATATACTATCATTTATCTTTTTTTTTTTTTAATCTACAGTCAATATATCTTAAAAAATCTTACTAGAAATCAATATAGCATTTGTTTTACATTAAATAATGAACAACTATTTCTTTACAGAAAATACTGTAGCTCTGTCTATAATACTCTGACAGACAGTGCAGACAAACAGCCTCTGGTCATCTACTTTCAAAAAAAACCCAGAAGAAGCAATACCGAAGTAATGTTCCGGATATAGACAGTGCAGCATTGTCTTCTGTTGATGAAGCAAGTGGGCAACATGATTCACAGCTCAGCTCTCAAATTCTTGTGTGAATTATTTTGTCACCTGTAAAATGGAAGAAACTGATTACACACTACTTAATTTGACATACATGTTGCAATGCATAATTAAAGTTCGTACACTTCTTTGAGAGCCCTTGATGAATAGTGCAATATAATGAAAAGTCATTATATCAATATGATAATTATTATTACCAATATGCATCTAAATTCTCCAAACATCAAAATCACTAAATTCTTTATTGCCATAATTGTCCTGTGGGCTAGGTTTGACTGGCTCTATGGATGGCATATGTCCATAAGATCAAAAAGTATTTTCATTAAGGAATGCAACCTTTTAGAAAATGTTGAGAAAATAAGAGTATTGGGCTTCTTTGGACTTCACCAACCTTTATCTAAAAGATGTTTTACTTATTTTTCCTATTGTTTTCTCCTCTCTTGGAGTAAGAAGGTGTGTCTAGTTAATCTAGAGATTAACTACAGAGCGTAGTGCTATCCAGACAAAACCTAAAATTGTGACAAACTTGGGTAGAATTTTCAAAATCTGTAAGCCTAAATATTATATCATACTAAACTCACTGTCACAGTTATGTATCATCATAACAAGAAATGAGTGCAAGAGTCAATGGCACAGTCTTCATTTGCTTTATTTTGTTACTTTTATGTGACTTCTTTCTTCAGAGAATACATTTCACTTGTGAAAGATTAGACTTTATCTAAGCATAAGATTCCTAAGACTTGAGAAGAAAAAGTCTTTGAAAGTTTGTATAAGCAAGCACTGAAAAAAGAAGCTTAAATGTATTTGCAGAAGATTTTGGGTTTGACAAAAACTGAGTTAGTGCTTGGAACTTACAGCTTAGTCCAAATAATAATTTTATTATCTTTTTTTATTATCTATTGTTTAGCATCACTCAAAGTAATTTGTTTGCTTGAATTACGTCCTCTGCAATGCTATATTTAAAAAACACCTTTCAATGTATTAAACATCTTCTTCAGTCGATGTGTTTGTGTTTTAATTATAGAGGAGAGTGGGAACAGTTGTCATAGCAACTGATTTATTTTTACAAATATGTGTTTACTTTTATTGAAAGTTCCGCTTGACAGGAACATATTTGCTTTAGATTGTGCAATGTAAAAAAACACAGCTAATTACAGGCCTCTGGTATCCTGGAGGTTAACAAAGCTGGAACCTATAGAACACACAAATTTACAGGATAAAAATGTTTTCTCAGAGCATTGTAAAAACTAAACTCCAACTATATTTTCACTTAAAACCATTAAATTTTAAAATTATATGTAGCCATCAAGTTTAGAAAATAAACATGAGGCCTAAAGAAAATAAACAAATAAAATTTTTCTTCTCTCTCCCTTCAATCTATTTTCCAGAGAATACCAATCAGCTCAAATACTTTTTTAGTGTTTAATGTCATCTTTTCAGCCCAAGAGATTTGAGTTCCCTTTTTTAAGAGGACATTTAGATTACAATGAAGATATTGAGTTAATCATGGATTTCTGTTCTGAGTTTTTACCCAATGATTTTCTGGAATATCTTTCTGAACCAGATCTTTCACACGTGAAAATCATGGAATCACGGAATTATCAGAGTTGGAAGGGACATCTAAAGATCTTCTAGTCCAACTCTCCTGCCAAAGTAGGATTACCTAGAGCTCATTACTCAGGACAGCATCCAGGTGGGTCTTGAAGATCTCCAGAGAAGGGAACTGTATAACCTCCCTGGGCAGTCTGTTCCAGTGCTCTGCCACCCTCACCATAAAGAAGTTTTTTCTCACATTTGAATGGGACTTCCTATGTCCCAGCTTGTGCCCATTGCCCCTTGTCCTGTCACTGGGAATCACTGAAAAGAGTCCATCTCCGTCCTCCTTCAACCCAAACTTTAGACACTTGTAAGCACTAAGATCTCCCCTCAGCCTTCTCTTCTCCAGGCTAGAGTCCCAGCTCTCTCAGACTTTTCTCATAAGGAAGATGCTCCAATCTCTTAATCCTCTTTGTTGTACTATGCTGGACTCCCTGCAGTAGTTCCTTGTCTCTCTTGAATTGGGAAACCCAGAACTGTGGCCTCACCAGTGCAGAGCAGAGGGGCAGAATGACCTTCATTTTCTTACGAGCCACATTCTGCCCTATGCAGCCCAGGATTCCATTTGCCCTCTTGGCAATAAGGAGACATTGCTGGCTCATAGATAGTAATATCTAATGTAATTATCTATGTCTCATAGTTAATTAACTATCTACCAAGACCCCCAGATTCTTTTCCTCAGAAGTGCTTTCTAGTAGGTCCACACCTAACCTATATTGGTGCCCAGAATTCTTCCTCCCCAGGTGCAGGACACTATACTTGCCTTTGTTGAACCTCATTAGGTTCTTCTTTGCCCATCATTCCAGCCTGTCCTGGTCATGCTGGATGGCAGCACAGCCCTCTGAAGTGCCATTCACCTCTCCCAGTTTGGTGTCATCAGCAAATTTGCTAAGGATACACTCTGTCACTTTGTCCACATCATTGATGAATATATTGAACAAGAGTATTGGTCCCTGGGAGACACCAACTTGACCCTGCTCCATTAATTACAACCCTCTGAGTTTTGTCACACAATCAGCTCTCAATCCACCTCACTGCCCCCTCATCTAGCCCACACTTCCTCAGTTTCCTGATGAGCAAAGTTATGGGAGACAGTGTCAAAAGCCGTGTTGAAGTCAAGGTAGACTCTTCCCTCATCCAGCCATCCAGTTATAACACAGAATGCTATCAACAAAACTTCATCAATGTGAACCAGCTTAACTGGCATATAACAATTTTAGATGTCTAGTGGCTAGTTGAAAGCAAGTGGAGAACAGTTATGTATGGGAAGTAATTTTCAGAATTTAATACGGCTCCCATAATATGCCTCTTAAGTGAATTCCCATTCTTTATTGAAGATACAGAAAGACTATACTAGAAAGCAGAATCTACATAAAAAAAATAAGAAATGATAAAGCCCAATTGCCACTCTTACAATGTATCACAAGTAAATTTTAAATAATTTTAAATTATTATCATCATCAGATTCCTTGATGAAAATTAGTTTCTCTGAAGATAGAGATTAAGGTACTTTCTATTTTCATTGAAATAATGTTTAGTATGGAAAAGATGTGTTTTGAGAGTCTCTTGACTTTTCTTCTACTGCATTAGGCTTTTGCCAGGAACAGTGTATTTCTGCAACCTAGACATATAGAATTTATGTGTTTTTTTTTTCTTTAAAATATCCAGATTGTTGGATTTCTGTATATTTTTTCCTCCAGAATGGAGGAATTTCTTGTAATTTCTATTCTACTTCATAGATAACAGAGTGAACATATATCTTATTTTGCTGCTGTATAGAATACAATAAATCCTTTGCTCCAGACCTGAAAGAACTTTCTGTTTCAACCTTATTTTCTAAGTCTGGGATAAGGAGTAGTGGCAGTTTGAGACCTCACTCTGTAATGAAAACTGTATTTAAATTAAAATGTGAATGTTTCTTTTTTTTTTTCCTTTTCTTTTTCTCTTTTTTTCTTCCCCCCCCCCGGAACATATTACCTGAGTACATATAGGACATTATAATCTTCTAATATATTAGCATGCTATCACTACGTGAGTGACAAAACCAGAGCATTATTACACTATTCTAAAGAATGTTTATCTCTCTGAGGAGCAATTACTTCATCTTATCCTAAAGGACATTTTTTTTGTTGTTGTTTTTATTTCATTCTGTTGCTAAAGCATTATTCAGAGTTCAAAATCATCGTTTTATAACATTGTTTACAACTTGGCTGTTATAATCCAAGTAGTGATGTATTTTCCAGCAGAGATTTTCATTATTGTTTTCATTTGTGACATTTCTAATACAGTCTGGTTTGCAACCACCTTGAGGCTTACCTTACCCAACAAGCTAAAATAATAAGCCACAAAGAACACCTGAAAGTTTTAAACTACATTTTAATGTAGAAAAAGCACTAAAAATATATGCATTTGCTCATATGGGAGGATGGGAAGGTAGAGCATCATGAGAAAATGACTAAAGCATAGTAAGAAAAGGGCTTGATGAGATTCTGTCACAGAGAGAGAGCTAGCGCAGAGATTCCCAGAGGGTCATAAAATTGAAAACAATTCTATTTTTTATAATTAAAATATGGTTAACTACACTGAGAAGAATTCCCAAAAGCTAGTAAAATTATTCAAGCATAGAGAGAATATAGCCCTACTTCATTTTGAGTCTCTGATGTAGATGCTCCACTGAAGGACACGGTTCTGCTTTCTTACATTACTCTTACCTGTGACCATGAGGAACAGCTGACCTCAGGCTAACGGCGTAACATCATCAGTTTGAGTGAATGCTTCCAAAGAGCTTTCATTAGTACATTTTATTCATTAGTTACTCTAACTTGGCATAACATAAGTGTCTGCTAGAAAACATAATTTACATGCAAAAAAAAAAACCAACAAAAAAAAATTATTGAAAATGAAATGTCTCCTTTTCTTCTACAAAACTTTCCACTACAGATGCAGAAACTCGGTCTAGTGCCCTCAGATCCTTAGCTATGTTTTTAAACTACAAGATTGTCTCTCTTCTGTTTGGTACAACCAATCTTAACGAAAAAAAAAACAAACAAAAAACAGACCACCAACCCCAAACAAAATAAACAAACAAAAACATCCGACAGAAAAATATTAAGATTTCATATTTTGGCTTATATCTCTGTGTCAACTGTGTGTCTGTACTTGTTGTAGAACTTTTTTAGGGTAATCACTATATTCTTTCCCTTAAGCAAGATAAATATGCTGAAGCAAAATAAAATAAAATATGCTTTGCCTTTTTTTTTGTAAATACTGTTCAAATAATCCTTTAAGAGATAGCTGAAATAAATTAATAATAAGACTTTTTTTGTTTTATTTTCTGTAGATGCAAGAGATTTTATTGCACCTCTTACTTTAGTTAGTTCTATTAGTGATATAATATAGATGGCTGAAGATTTCTTTTTTTTTTTCTTTTTTTTCTTTTTTTTTTTTTAATGATCTATAAATGTGCCTCAGGCAAACAGTAGATCCTAGCATGTTTCTGAAAGATATAATGTGATTTTTTATTTAAAGCAGAGTTCTTAGGAATGTGTCTTTCCGTCATATGTAATTCCTAGTCATGGAACTGAAGTTCCTTACAGGTTCTATTAAAAATATTGGCATGAGCAAGAAAACTACACTTGAAAACTGCAACTGACTGCTCTTTGGGGGACCTGTACCTGTGGAACTGACTTGCTCCAGGTCTCTTCTGCAGACTGATGAGCTGCCAAATGGATTTTGTCCATAAGGTCTGTGATGTCGAAATGAGACAAGTGGGCCGGTGATATTCTTCAAATGGTTGAGAACTCATCCATCCAAATTGAGTGTGTTTACACTGACTTCTCAAGCTGCTGAAGAGAACTAAAGAGTAAATTTTCTTTCTAATTCAAAATACTAATTGGTAAAAATATCCATGTTACTTAATTGTAAATGTTAATTATACATAAGGTGTATTCTGCAATCCTGAATTGTATTAAATGACTAACTTTACATAATTTTTCTAATGTACAAATTCATTTGCCCATAAAGAACATCTTGACCACTGAATATGATCTCCTGTGTAAAACAAGATTATAGCATTTCATCCAGGATTGAATGCAATAAATTTTCATTCACAAAAATATATCATCCTGAAACTTCCTGTGTTTACTTCAAAGGCAAAGAATCAAGAAATGGAAAATTTTCCATTTCCTGTGCAATATCCGTGTTTTAATTATTATTATTTTCTAAATTTGGTGTCTTATTTCTAATCTGAATTTGTCTGAGTTCCTCTTCCAGACCTTATTTTTTGAAATAGTTTTCTTTCCTAAGAATTCTACAAATAGCAACTATTTTCTGTCACTGGAGTTAGCTTATTTTCATGGGACTAATTCACTCCCAAATTGTCTTTTTGATAAACTAGAAGTACTCTCTAATATTAAAAATGTAATAAAAATGAATAAAAGTTGTACAGACTTGCTCATCCATGCTTTTGGGAGCTTCTTAGTGCAATTTATGTCCTTCATGGATTATAAAGAAATGGTGCAGTGTCTATATGTTGTATGTATTTTGACTCATGTCTGTCTGTATTCAGAAAAGAAATTCTTATTGTGTATTTCTGTCTTTTCTGCATTGGCATAGATGAATTTATCATCCCAACTGAAAAACAAATACGAAGTATTAGCTTGATTTTCTGATGCTTCCTTATTTTTGATAGCCTCAACACATTCACCAACATCTTTACATTTTCTGTCTTTCACAGATCCTAACTAACGGCCATCTAACATTCTGCTTGTAATATATTGGGATTTTCTATCTTTCTGTAACTAGTGGCTACCTAAATTTAACCTCTGCATCAGGATGGATGTTTAGCTAAAGCCATCTTCTCTCATGAGTGTGGTGAATCATTTACTACATTCTTTAATTTCTAACCACTCCCCTGCTTCATTCAGATTCCTCTATTTTTTTGCTAGTTTTTTACTCAGGGTTGTTTGTTTTTTTTTTTTTTCCCAGCCTTTTTGAAGTCCCAGGGGTATGTAGTAATTTGTGATTTTCTTTAGTTTGCTCATATTGAAATTAATCATTTCGTGATCACTGGCTCCTGGGCAGCCCCCAGGTTCCCACTCAATTTATCTTTCTCTGGTTTCCTAATGAGGTCCAATACTACAAATGGAATCATCAGGAAGGTCTGTTTGATATCAATCACAGAACAGAAAATACAGAAAACTTGGATATTTGAGGTACTGGAAAGCTTTGTCAAATATTTCAATTTTGTCAGCAGTTATAGTTTTGTTAGCTAACATC
The DNA here is from genome assembly GCA_013400375.1 of Thinocorus orbignyianus. Lineage (NCBI taxonomy): Eukaryota > Metazoa > Chordata > Aves > Ciconiiformes > Thinocoridae > Thinocorus > Thinocorus orbignyianus. The sequence continues at coordinate 10,892 of VXBW01005661.1, forward strand.
CTGCCTGAGCCTTACAGTAAATATTGCTGAAGCCTCAATGAGCAGGTGGTTACAAGGGGTTCTCCACACTGCATTTTGAAGTATATTGCTGTGAATTATCATACGTGTATCACTTACTGTACCTGAATTAGTTCACCTGAAATACTGTGATCAGTCTAGCCTAAGTAAATTAACACAGACCTTGAGCATGGCTTAGAGCATAGGTGGACCTCTGGCTGTATGGTGGGGGGGTAAAGTGCCAGCTGGACCCAGGAAAATGGGAAGCAGTTGTCTTTACATGTTTGTAGGATCACCTAAGCAGCTTGCTCAGCTGTCTTCCTGAGGCTGAATGGAAGTACTCAGATTGCTTTCACAATATTTCCTGGACAAAAATCCAGAGATTTTTGGAAGCTTTAATGCTGATGAAGTATTACATGCAACACTGGCTTGTCACCTAAATAAAGGTACAGAACAGCGCTGCCCTTAAAGCATATTGTACAGCTGACTTTTAAGACTTCTCATTGCCTGATAAAGTAGAGCTTTATCCAATTGTCTAACAGACCTGGGTTGTTTGGGGACCAGATGAGTAACTGGTTATGTAGGGATGAATCATTATGCCCCAGATTAGTAAAAAGCCATTGTTTGTTTTTTTTTTTTTCTATCAGCTGTATCTTCTCTCTCTTTCATCTTTCCATTCCCATGCCAAAGTTCACTTGGAGGTAGAATCTATTTCTGCATGGAAACAGATTGTGGTGCACAGCTGGCAACTTCATAAGGTGTTTCTCTACTTGGTGATAATTTGTTGTTTTATCTATGTGTATTTACATTTATGTGAATTTTACTACATAAATAAATGATTCTGCATTTATATTTTCCTCATTTCCAACACGTTGATCGATATATCATTACTGGAATTTTAACTAAAGACAATGAACTTAGTATCCAGTAGACATTAAGTTGTATTATGATATTTTCCTTTCAAAGTGCTTTCAATATAGCTGTTAGCTAGACTTATATTTTTTATATTAGATAAAAAAAGAGTTTTTCTATGGAAAATTATATCTTTTTTAAATTGCTAATCCTTGTAGTAATCCTTTGAAGTGAAAAAGTCACTTCTTATGTGGCCTCAAGATTTTATGGTGCTTTGAAAGTAGTTAGGGAAATGTTCATTGTTTTTAGGAAGCAATTTGCTTGCAGATTTTGTGTTTTATAAGCCATGCTAATGCTTGTCCACATGCATGCTTACAGACACACACACTGAGTCCCCTGAAGGAAGTTGGTATGAATTTAGGCCCAATCTCATAACAGCTGACCAGACACATAATAGCATCAGAATAACACTCACTCTGTGCTGGCCTCATATTCTTCCAGATTCAACGTAATGGACTGTTCATTTTCCAATATACCAAGTGATGCCTTGGGAAAAGTATGTACAAGCAGACTTGTTCCATACCTGAATATCCTGGAGTTTTGGAATAAGTTTACACATTTCTGAACTTCCTTATTTCAGGCTTAAAAGTATTAAAAATATGTTCAGTACTTTATTTTTACTAGCAAGCCTATTTGTATTTATTTCCTACTGAACTGCAACTGTGACAAACACTCAACTGCAACATAAACACCTGAAGTTGGAACACTTACTACATTTTCTGAGAAAAGGTAATTTTTTCTGTCTTATTACCTAGCAATTTATGAAGCAAATGTTTAATTCTGAAAGATTCCTACATTAAACAGTTTTCAGATTAAAATGAGCACAGTAAAAAATAAACACCACTTGTATTTACAGCACAAAATAAAACCTTTATTTTTCTTCTAAGAATGCCTCAAGATTTCTTTCATACTCAATTGCATGAAAAATTGTGAAATTTCCTTTGCTAATAAGCTTAATGAATGGGAGAAGGTGTGTCTGCCAGTATGTTTGCTTGAGCAGGTTTTGAAGAAGTTAGTCTGTATTGTAGGGAATAACCAAAAATGAAGGAATTTTTTTTCGTTTTTATCACTGTGTTTGTATGCATGAAAGAAGGTTTGTTAAAGTCAGGGTAGAGAAGGCACCTTTTCCTGAAAACACTGCTTTTGGTGTTCTATCATGAACAGAAAGAACACTGCATTTCCCGTTTTAAGTTAAGATTTATCAATAACAGCCTGCAGAGTCAATAAAAGGAGTGGAGTTGAAATACACCCTAATGAAAGAATTTTATCACCCTACATTAATGTTAAGACTAGGCACAATTTATTGTATTCAAAGTGTTCAGAAATTATCTGGAGCAGTAGATGAATGACGAAATAAAGTTTGAAGATGTTATCAAATTAACCACAAGAGGAAAATCTAAAAGTCACTAGAAGGAGTTGTGAAAGGCATTTTGATATTGGGTGAAAAATGTCAAATTTAAGTCAGTGTTAGAAAATTTCAAGTAATAAAATCACTGGGAAGGAAATTTTGCTAACTACATATAAAAATTAATTTGCTGTAAATGGGATTTTCAAGGAAAAAACCTCCACTTGCTGTCGGGTGGGGCCCGGGAAGACATGCGGCCGACTCAATATGAGTGATAAAGCAAGCTCCAGCGTTTATTCGGATAGCTCAGATATTTATACACTTATTGTAAATTATGCCTACTTGTCACACACTAATTGGCTAGGCTTCTAAAGATTACATGTTCATACACCTCCTACTTGCAGTTTCTGCTTCAAGGTTCTCCAGCATTCCAGAAGGACACTCTCCCTCTCTCCTTGTTTATCATTCTCCCAGGGTCTGTGTGACCTTGGCTTTTCTTCCTTGTCAGTGTAATTTGCAGTTCTCACTGAGGCCTACTGTGGCTAAAATCCTACTTATGCTAAACACTTAGGCTAACAAGAGGATTGCTTGTACAATGCTTCCGTGTATCCATGGCCCTGCTCCCGCAGCCATTCTGCAACAACTTGCCACTGTGTACAGCTATTTGAGAACTTCAGCTTAATGCCTAAACAAGTGAAAAAGTAAGGAGAACATTATGATTTACTAGAAAAAAGAATAGCAAAAAGCCAGGAAAACCTAATTAAGCTACCGTATAAATTGCTTCATACAAATGTGTTCTTTGTGTCAATCATCTTAAAATGGTAAAACAGAACTAGGAAAGCATGGGAAGTATGTTCAGAACTATAGAATTACTTACATAATGAAAATAAAAAATTAGTTGACTGGAACTGCTTACTTGGAGGTAGGTACTGTGCATATGCCTTTGTAGTCCGTGAATCTGAAGAAATTTGTATCTTCTCAAAAATTAGATCATAGGGTGAACTTACAAGGCAGACATAAAAAAAATAAAAAAATCGGTAGTTTAGGGACTGCCTGGTCTGTCTCTGATGCACCATCCATAACTTTCATTGGCTGTCTGTTCTGTGGATTTCCCTAATTCCTTCCAAAGCAATTAAGGCTTGTCTATTCTGCATCTGGACCAGGCCAGTTATGTGGACAACATCCTGTTTGGTGTTATTCATTGTATAAATTGATCTGGTAAAGACATCAGAATCTCCAAATTAGAGAATCATGAATGGACTATGAATGGACTACTCGGTGGATAAGGAACTGGCTGGATGGCCGCAGTTAAAGACTTGTGGTTAAAGGGTCAATGTTCACGTGGCGGCCAGTGACGACTAGTGTCCGGCAAGGATCAGTACTGGGACCAGTACTATTTGACATCTTTGTCGGAGACATGGGCAATGGGATAGAGTGCACACTCAGCAAATTTGTTGATGACACCAAGCTTGGTGGCGCAGTTGACATGCTGGAGGGAAGGGATGCCATCCAGAGGGACCTGGACAGGCTTGAGAGGTGGGCTAGTGTAAATCACATGAAGTTCAACCAAGCCAAGTGCAAAGTCCTACACCTGGGATGTGGCAACCCCAGGCACAAATACAGGTTGGGCAGAGAATGGCTGGAGAGCAGCCCTGAGGAGAAGGACTTGGGAGTGCTCATGGATGAGAAGCTCAACATGAGCCAGCAGCCCAGAAAGCCAAACGCATCCTGGGTTGCATCAAAAGAAG
>VXBW01005662.1:0-10723 GCA_013400375.1 Thinocorus orbignyianus
AGCCCCAGCTATCTCAGCCTGTCAACTATCCATTCCTGGAAGACAGCAGAAAGATCTCTCTAGTCAGCTGCAGCTTATTGTGAAGCCCTGAATGTTTTATTAAGTTTTCAGTTAACTCATACAGAAAGTGCTGAATATCAGATTTTTCCTACATTTGAGAAGTATCTTGTTCCATGTGAAAACAAAGTGTGCGAGAGATTTATTTTAACTAAGGAAAAAGGAAAAGGGAAAAAAAAAAGGAAAAAAAAGAAGAGAAAACAGAGAAAGGTAAGAAAGAGCGAAGCTGTATACTCTCCGAGGATGAAGAGCTGACCTTTCGGGCCAATGTGCTACAAACATCCAAAACCCACTGTAACTCTGGTCATGACACTTAAAGAAAATACAAAGCCAGTGTGAGACTTCTCCAAGCAAAGAAAGAAAGTCACTCCATCCCATCAAATGTTTTAGAGGGTGGAAAGTGCTCTGATACTGCGCATTATAAGCAATGGTCTGCAATACTTGCAAAATAAATATACATTCAAACACATGTTTAATAACGCTTTAAAGCTCCCTAAAAGAAATGTTAACACAAGGCAGATAGTCTGGTCAAATAATACTGGGATTTACCAAACACTGCTAAACTGTACCTCCTTTCTTGTTTGGCTACAATGTCCCTTAAATTACTCCCCGAGACTGCCACTCTAGAACATTCAGCCACAACAAAAGCTAATAGTTGTGTGTCTGCTTAGGCAAAATAGCCAAGACATAGGTTATATCCATGTGGGGATTTAATTTGGATACCGTTGGCAAGGGGTTGGCTTGTGATGCTCTAGAAACAACTGTGCCCTGGAGATCATGTCCCATTTCAGGGCACACAGCAACAAATTTGAATCAAGGGAAAGGAATGGAACCTGCCAGGGGGGGAGAGAGGCGAGTGGCATTGCTTTTGGGCATTGCTGCCCAACACTTCCCAGCGTAAAATCACAGACTGGACAGCAAAAGACTCAGCAGATGCAAGCTGAAAATATCTGGGAACAGTAGGTTCTTAAATCCAACCTGCAAGGCTATTAAAGAACCTCTACCTCCCCTCTGGAAACAAATATATTCTATAGCAAGTAGTAATAAAACTGATGCCAGCTATATTATTTCGACGTGGATTCGGAAGGCAAAGGTCCTGAATGCAGAGGTAGATGGCAGAGCAGGAGAAACAGCGACGTACTGTCCTCCATCCGAGACAGCAGCAGCTACGCTGTCTGGCTGAGTTGCTCCAAGTCCTGACTCAGACCTGACTCCGGCATGGAAATCCAGAGGTGGACTTTGCACATAATAACTAAGCTGGAGGCTGCTCAGCTTGCAAGTTCAGATAAGGTCATAACACAAAGTAGCGTTGCCACAGATAATTTTATGAAAAACAATTATGCTCCAAGGCATAAAAATTGTGTTTTACTGCCACAATCAGCAATTTAAAGTATACAAGGGCAAGCCTCAGCAAGCTGGCTCTGTTTGGGAGTCACCCTAACTCAGCACACGGGCAGTTTCTAAAGACACACCATAAAAATCCTTTATTCTTTTTGACACGGAAGCAAAAGGCAAAAGTTTGGGTGGTCTAACCTGCTTCACGATAAGGAGCTATCTGTAATGATCAAATGATGTTCTAAAAAGCCTTCAGATTACCTTAAGAAATTTCTGGCTATTAGAAAATGAAGGTTGGCAATTAGACTGTAGAAACAAGAAAAAAGATAAAATCAAAAAAAAAAAAAAGCACATCCAGTTTTGTTCTGGCATAATTAGTTTGAACCTATACATAGTACAGGCTGCCTCTGCCCGAAACACAGAGCTCTGCGTCATCTCTCCTCTCCCAGCATCTTGTTATACAATCTCTGCTATGGTCCCCTGCAAGCCAGCTTCCAACACCAGCTCCCAGCTTTGACTCTCATTTGCAAAGCGATCGATGGGTTGCATCCTAATTATATTACAGACCACGTGCCAATCAATGAGAGAGCCGGGCTTCTAGGTTACAATGCCAGTCCTTCGGGTGGAGCAGGGAGAAGGGGGCAATTTAAGCATTGTGGATTCCAGGGGATGGACCTGCGGGACAAACTTCCAAAGAATATTAGGCAAACCTTGAACCTGGGTACCTTTGGAAATGCTGCTAAGGCATTGTTGTGGTTTCAGCTAAATTTACCCAAAAAGCAGATTGACAGATGGCCCTTCCTCCCCCAAAAAGAAAGGAGAGGAAGGGAGAAGAGAGATTTATGAGTTTAGAATGAACTAAACTACTTTAATGAAGTACTAATACTAAAGTTCAAGTAAGAAGAAAATAATGAAATAGATACAGCATATATAAAACCATACCGAGCTCCCAGGATGACGACCACATCACCAGCAGGCATCGGGAAAAGTCCCAGACTGGACTTGGTGATGGACAGGAGCTGGATTCCAGATCTGGAGTCAGGAACACTCAGATCAGGGTCAAAGACAGGGGAATAGACAGGGTCCTTCTTGGATGTCGGCCACTGAAGGCAGAGAGCTGGCCCTTTGATCCCTCAGCTTTTTTCTTGAGCGTGATGTGGATGGGATGGAATACCCCAGCTGACGGTCAGGTTTGGGTCTCCTGTCCTGTCCCCTCCTCCCCACAGGGGTGACCCCTTGATGTTTTTCTGCTTCCCACCCTCCAACGGGGCAAATAACGCAATTCCCTGTCCTTGGTTGTTCCAGCAATAAGGATAAGCAAAGGCCTCTGCACCATCCCTTGGTGTCATCAGGTCTCATCACTGGGAGAGTGAACAGTTTCTGAACAAGGTGCTGTTAATGTCAGAGCTTAGTGAGTTAGAAGAGGCCCAGCTAAAAAAAGTTACTTTGTAAAACAGAAAATTGGTTCTGTTTTACCTCAAACCAGGACAGCCATGTCCTGAGCAAACGAGCTTCCCAGTTTCCTGCCAGAGCACTGTGACCACCAATAGAAAGGTGCGATGATGACCATCCCATCCCCTCACCAGTACCACCAACCTCCTCCCCATGCCCAGCCCAGCCTGGCACTGTTCCCCCATCTTCTGCTCAGCTAAATGCCATGCCGTTCGCACTTTCAACAAGTCTTAGGCTGCCTCAAGTCAGCCAAGCAGAGCTAATTTGGCAAAACTGCCAAGTTATCAACCTTCCCCATTCATCCATACGCTGACTGAGTCCAAACTCTTCTTGGGCAATTACCTCTTTATTCTGCACTTCAAACTCCACCTCTCTGTCCTACAGAGCAGAATGAAGATCAAAAGATGATTAAGAAAAAATTCCACCAAGCACCTACAATAGCAACAGAATTGTTGAGAAAAAATATGTACTGCCAGAACTGTTCTAACTCATACCTCTGCTGCTCAGACATGAATTAAGACTGTTGGAAAATAAACAGCCATCTTTTCCAGGCCAAACCTAATACCTACCACAAAATCTAAAGCCCTATCACATGACCTGTTAGGTAAAAGAACTACTCCTCCAGCTCCAGTAAATTCTTATGGTTCAGAAGTGACAGTCTGAGATTCAAGAAACGATGCCTAAAGTTAAGAGCCCCTCAGGACAAACTGCAGTAGACAGCCTACAAAATCACCTCCAGGTAGGTATGCAGAGGATGGCAGAAGAAAGGGGACCTGTACCACGTAACAGGATACAAAATGCCATCATACCCAAAATCCAGAGGAGTTTACCCTATGTGCATTAAGAGCTGTATTTTTCCTGGTCATTTAGACTCTTTTTATTTTAAGACAGAACATATTAAATGTACACTAAGTATCTGATTTTGCTAAAAGACTAATATTTTTTGGTGAAGGTTATTTGATTATTTTGCTTGTTTAAAAAGAAGATGCTGCTTGCTTAGCATTCGCTACCACAGCCGCTCCGAAAGATGCGCAGTTCTCCATGCGTGACAAAATCCAAGTACACTGAAATAAATCATGCGGAGCAGCTCAACTTGAAAGAACAAGAACAGCACTACTCATTGCAAAGAGATCGCTCTTGGCACCATTTAAACGGATGCCCACTGAAAACTAATAATTAAGAGATTTTACTAGATTAAGCAACAGAGAGTACTGAAACTTTCTTATCTGCGAGCATGAAACTCAGTACAATTAACAGAATCAAAGAGAATCAAGATTTCCCACTCAAAGGTTACTCAAGACAATGGAAACCCTCCTAAAATATAATCCCAGTAGGCTGTAGACCATGTCTTAAAGCGGTGCACTTTTTTTGTTCATAGTTTAGGTCACAGCTTGAAGTATTTAAATAAAACCAACAGGTTGAAGACACAAGCACTTCAATCAAATAAATCTTGCTCCCACATACTGGTGGCAATAGCGATTTTTCTGTAATATAAATCGGTCTGCACACTAAGTTATTTGTTACATCATAGTCAAGAAGAGGTTTAAATCTTCAGCTTGGTCCCGGGAGGTAAAATACAGCTTTTCTCTCCTGGTGGCACTGGGTGTTCCCCATTCTGCTACCTGCACTTAAAAAGAAAGCAGTGATCACAGAGTGTGATCTTCCCCAAGGTTGTTGCTGTTCTTTACCTTCAGCCAACTACATTTATTATGTTTGGCTACATTTCCTAGTCAATGAGGCTGCAAAGTACCCTAATCTCCATTCCACACAGAGCTTCAGAGCAAGAGCCAAACTTAAAACTCTTACTCTGAAGAGCATGCAAAAACATACTCCTTAATTTTGCTGCAGTGGGGTAAAGAAAGGAAATGTCCATGGGTTGGTGGTTGTTTTTTTTTTGATGAAAGTGAAACACTGAAGAAATCTGCCAGGGAACATAAAATATACAGACATAGATCAATTTTATACGAGTGAGATATGTGCTACAAACACAATATAAGAAACCCAAAAATTATGTTGAATTTCTTTAGAGAAGTGCAGAGGCTTAATAAAATGACATAGGTTTGGTATGTAAAAAAATCCCCAAACTTAGTCTCAACTCAAGTTTGAAAAGGGCACTTAGCAAGTCAAAAGGAGCAAGCATTTGCAGGTAGAATTAAAACCCATGTCTTCTTGTGTGCAATTGCCTAGCGTTCTAACACAGGTGTTCTCCCAGCAATTGTTTTGGTGTTTGTTTTTTTAATCTTCTCTTTGCTTTTTGCAACATACAGAACCACAAACACACAGCTACAGGAGTTGCTTTCAAATCACTCAGGCACATCACAGAGATACTCCCCAGAGCTTTTCCAAATAACAGAAATACCAGAGAACCCACAAAAAGGCCCACATTTTTTCTATATTTAGCTAAGTATCCTGGATGCCAGCAGCTGGCACCAAGATCCCCTTGGTACAGGACAGCTGCAGCCTCTCCAGCTCCCTCCTCGTCACCCAGGAGGTGCCAAAGCCATGTTTAACAAAAGTGACAGTTTATGCAGTAACGTGAACTTTTTTTCTTTTCCTAGACAAGCATTTCGACAGATGAATTAAATCTTACAGAACTAGTACAGTGCCAAAAGAAACTTGAAGTATCCACTGTGGACTCCACCAAGAAGAGCTGCTCAGAGAAATTCCTTTGCTTACAGGCTATGAAGAAAGTATTTACCATCTCCTTCACCCACCCAAGCATTGTAAGCAGTAAATCGTGTCCCAGAGCACTTCTCCACTCTCGTTTTTCACATACCGCCCCCTTATCTTCCCTTATCTGAAGCAAGAGTCTACTTATCTATGCACTTGTGTCGTTGGAAAAAAAAAAAAAAAAAGAAGGCATTCTGGAGTTTGGTGCTGCTCCGAGTGCTGTGCTGATTTCCCATCACACAGACCAAAAAAATACAGGATTTCACAAGGGTAACCCTGCTGCCAAGGCACCTTTCAGGATCCACATTTCAGATTATAACTATTGCTGTGTAGCCTACAAGTACCCTTTATGGAACAGGGACAAATATCAACATATTTAGAGCTGACAGAACATCTCTGAAGCTTTCCAGTGGGGGAAAACAGTTGCCAATCTTATCAGAAGAGAAATAAAAAAACCCTCCCTCATCAAAAGGCAAGTAAATTGAAGAAGATGCTGTCTCTCAGCAGAAGAGAAGGTCCACTAACAGGTTCTTCTCAGGTTACTTTCTTTCCTACCCCAACCAATCCAGTGCTGGTGCCTCAGCTCCTCCCCAAATTCCCACCACCATTTTGAGGCAAGATGAAAAAGATGAGGATGCTCACACTATAGAGGTTATGGAAAAATATCATGCTATGATTACTGTAACAGCACCGCTTACCCACACTACTGCTAGCAGAAGGTCTTGAATTTAAAGATAAGCTAGAATATGTTTGGACACACGTTTCAGTCACTCCTATTTAGCTGCAGTATCTAATTCACTACATGACTAATTTTATCCCATCTCCGGACTTTGCCAAAACACCTACATATAAGAGTTCGGCTTTTTGAAAAGGAACTTTTGAATTATTTATATATCCCCATTGAAAGGGCCTTCAGATATACTTTACATGAGCTTTACTTCAAGTCTAGTAAAGGACTTTAAAACCTCTGTGAGTAAGTTAGCAGACATTAAAAAGCAGTGAACCAAGAGGAAGCTCAAAGTAAACGTGTGCTGCTCTCCCACTGGGACTTTATCCATCTTCTCAAAACTAGCTTATTGCAAACCAGCAACAGAATCTGTGGCTGGACAAGGGCACGGCACGTACTGACACAGACTGTAGGCATGAGGAAAAGGTCTCGAGTCTAGTTAGGAAACTTCGGGTTGAAAGCAAGGCATGTGATAACTGGAACATAAGCAGAGCAATTCATTAGCAAAAACCAAGGGTGGCAGCTGACCAAAGCTGGTTAGTGACACCGAGATGATTAGCGTCTCATTTCCACAAACAAAAGTCAGGGCAAGATAAATAACTTCCCACAGGACACAGGCCAGCGCCGCACTTAGGTTAACAGGGTGCAAAATCACTGCGGAGCTGAGATTCCTGTTAAAGCAAAGCTTACTTGGCTTCTCCAAACACTATTCAGACCCCACTCTCCCTCTTCTTCCCCTGTGTACCCAACCTGACACACTGGCATCATTTGAAAGACCGAAGAGAAGCCAGATTCACATTTCTCATCCCTGCCCATCCATAAAGCCAGGCTCACATGTTTATCATAGGATCACAGGAAAATTCTTTGTACTTCTTTTTCTAAATGGAAGATGTCAAAATCTATTACAACACAAGCAGCGGCAGTTGATAGAACCTGCTTAGGAAAAAAGAAAAGCCTAGTTTTATTCACAAGCAAGCAGTGGAGCTATCTCATAAGGCTGAATTATTGCACACTGACTAATGTTGCCTAATGGAAACGGTTGACAAATCCCACTGCAGAATGGCTTCGTGCCTGTACTATTTAGATGACACCCTATCACTTGATGTCCTAAATAAAGCAAAATTCAGAATCAAAAAAAAAAAAAAAAGGATTCAAAACCAAGGCTGTGACAAATAAAGGTTGGGCTGAGAAGGTCAGAGTGAAGTAAGAATCCGTCAGAATCACAAGCCACAGGCTAAGAGATTGTGCAACTGCCCCACTGCTCCAGACCAGCCGAGGACATTTACATTACCATGAGAGACCGCGGGCTCGGAGGGACATACCCCCATTGAATCACTTCAACTCGTCTCCTACTGAACCCAGCAACCCAAAGAAGTCTTCAAATAAGGTTCTGAATAGCCAGCTGATAAAATCATCCCTGGGTTTGGCAGAATAACTGTAACCGGTTCCTCATAGTGACTAAGGTGGCACTGCAGGATGGCATGGAAAGGGTGGACCACAGGCACTGCCTCCAGGCAGTGCCAACATGAACCCTGGGCACTCTGACAGGGCCACAACCCCAAACTCTGAAACTCTGTGCTCAAGTCAAACAGAGATTACCATCTCGTGAATCAGAGGAGCCACCAAACCAAACAAATACCACCGTAAGTCCCACCATCACCTGCCACAGAAGGCTCTGAGGGTTCATCCTCTCCCCTTCACTCTGCAGGCTCCAGCCAGTGCTAAACGGCTCCGAGAGACTGTCTTCAACAGGAACTTCCCATCTCAGTGAAGAATGACTTGACTAGGAGGGTGGTCAGGCGCTGGAACAGCCTGCCCAGGGAGGTGGTGGAGTCACCATCCCTGGGGGTATTTAAGAAAAGTGTAGATGTGGCACTTCAGGGCATGCTTGGGTGATATGTTTTGTGAGGTTTGGTTTTCTGTGGGTTTTTTTGTGGGTTGCATGGTTTTTGGTTTTGTTTGGTTGGTTGGTTTTGGGGGTGGTTTTTTTGTGTGTGTATGGTTGGACTCAATGATTTCTATGTTGAAGACTCGATGATAGAGTCCTCAACAGAGAAAGGACATGGATCTGTTGGGAATGGATCCAGCGAAGGGCCATCAAGATGATCAGAGNATCTCCACTGTGTGGTATCATCAGCGTTCCTCTGGCTATGCTAACTCTGCTCAGTGGTGTTGAAAGAAGCACCCAAGAACCAAGGGAGTAACACCAGGGAGTTCAGCTTCCCCTCTACAGAGCCATAAAGCAAATAAACCTAGGAAGGGACAGAAAAGGCCAGTGGGGAAGAGCATGCTTGTCAGTACAGGTAGGCAAGAGAACAAATCTTTATAGGTACCCCCTGAGGATATGAAACAACACTTAATTACTGTGAAAGTAAATTAAAAAATAGGAGGCACTTATAGTTCAAACAGGAACAGAACTACCTACCATATATTATTGGAGATGTTACTAGATATTAGTTGTTTTTAAAATTAAGAAACTCAGCTAGCTAACTTCCCGCAGCGTGGTTCCGTGCTGCAGCTGGTAGGCCAGGACCCAAGAGATCCCAGCTTGCCAGCTACTGACAGCCTGTGGCGGGGACCTGAGTTATCTCCAAGCGACAGGCAATTTGGGCCAACATTCTACCCACTGCAGCAGTAGCTTCCACAGATCCCACTCACTGACTCATGGCCAAGGCTACCTAGTGGAAAAAGAAGTCCACAAGGTCTCAACCCACTGAGACGGGCGAGAAACACCCGTTACTTTCTTGCACATGAACTATACGTTAAGCAGGCCGAGAGTAAAAGGGAACTTTTTCACAACATGAAGTCAAGGCTCTGCGCAGCCTTGAGGGCTAAAGCCTCACGCTTGTCTGTAACAGCAGGCAAGCTGGACACAGCACCTACCTTCTATCATCCCAAAATGCTCACAGCAGAACTAGAAAGAAGTGACATAATGGACATTTGGTCTATGTAAGCTACTCAGCATACGAAGGCTAGGACTCCTTTGAAACCTATGCAAAGAAAAAGAATGGTACGTACTGGAGACTGAATTGGAGATTCGGGGAGAACTGAACTCAGTGACAAGGCAGAAACTGGACCTTGATCTCGCGACAGCCGAGCACCACTCAGCAAAACAACCCTTTTCTTTTCCTTGAGCAGATGTCTGAGCAGTGCAGGCTCCTTCCAGGGATTACTGTGCACCCAGTAACATTTGCATTCCCAAAAGTTTGACTGCACAGGCAAGGAAGAACAGGTCGGCTGCTGACTGATTTTTCTTTTGTTGCCTAGAGTCACGCGTGATTCACAGAGGGCAAGGCAGATTCCCCGGCTGAGCCCATGGGAAGATCCTCTTCTTAGAGGTTTCAAGAACCAAACGTAACCAAGGCAGGAACAAGAAACAGACCCCGCAGAGAGCCAAAACAACTTTTTACCAGCGCTGCTCTACTCCCCAAATCTAAACACCCTGCACTTTCTCACCACGTTTAAATTGATTTATACCTTAGAGCCGCAGCAAGACACCGCGACAGGCTGAGGAGCGGCAACGTTGGGGATAGTTAAGATTTGAGAGAACGGACTTCTGGCCCCCCCAAAACCCCTTCTTACTTACATGATCCTCTTCTGCAACAGGAATAAACGAGCCACCGGCAGAAGGCAGCCCTGCCTACCCGCAGCAGCGGGACAAGCCCCCCCGGCACGGTAGGCAAGCTGCGGCGGCCCAAGGGAGAGGCAGAGGGTCCGAGATACCCAGAACCATTTTTTTCAGGAGGACGTAGGCAGGGAAAAGCTAGATTTTTTTTCCGGCCACCCGTTTATTTTGCTAGCGGGGGCAACCGAAAATACCCGAGCCATCTCCGCCTGTTCTTATCGCCTCCGGGGACGGCGGCTTGTGGCGGCAGCGATAAGGCCCGACGCCGGGGTGTCAAGGGGTGGCGGGGGAAACCCGGGCCCGACTCCCCCACCCGGCCAGCCGGCTCCCCGGCCACCCTGCCCACACGGCGGGGCCATGAGACCACCTCGCCGCGGCGGCGGGACCCCGCGGGGGCTCCTCCTGCGAGACCCCCCAGAGCCGCCCCCCCTCTCCTTTGTCCACAGCGGAGCCCCCGGCTCTCCCCCTCGCCCCGCTCACCGTCGGAGCTGACGGTGTCGTAGGAGTCGCTGGCAGTGCCGGTGGCGGTGGTGCTGGTGGTGGTGTTGGGGGCGGCCGAGTCGCGGTAGTCCACCCAGCTGAGCCCTTCCACACTGTCGTACTCGGAGCGGTGCTTGTCCTCCACCGGCACCACGGTGAAGTGTGGCATGGCTGCCGGCGGGGCGGCAGGGGCTGCCGGCGGCGGGGCGGCGGGGGCTGCCGGCAGCGGGGCGGCCAGGCAGGCGGAACGCGGCGCTGAGCCGCCGGCGCATTCCTGCCCCGTGCGGTCACTTCCTCTCAGGAAACCGCGCTCCTCAACTCCACCCATCCCCTTCCCGGCGCTGCTGCGGCGGCGAGGAGGAGGAGGAAGAGAAGGA
>VXBW01005663.1:0-81754 GCA_013400375.1 Thinocorus orbignyianus
TGGGGCATCCACAAGTTCTTTGGCAGCTCCTAGGGCAGCAGGGGACCCCCAAGCGACATGGGGACAGCAGGGACAGGCTCCTGCAGGAGCACCTCAGCGAGGGCAGTAGCAGCTGCAAGGAGACACCCCAGAGCAGTACCCAGGAAGGAGAGAGCAGGCAGCCACCTGGGACCAGCTGGCTCCTTGCTTGGCACCCTTGGCACACTAACCCTGGGGCTGATGCTGTGGCTGTCCTGAGTGTCCCCAGCCTTTGCTTTGCCCTCACAGCACTACCCTCTGGTCCTCATTCCTGCTGCTTTGTGGAGTGCTCAGACCCATCCTGGGTGCAGGAGATGCCTGTGTTGTCACCTCCCCTCACTTTCCCAACTGACATGAAATGAGTTTGTGTGTTCTGCTGCAGGGCAGCCACCGGCACAGCAGACCCGAGGTGACACCTCTGCGTGCAGTCACCTTAGAGGGGCTTGACAACACGTCCTGCCCCAAAACCACCCTGCTCTTGTCTTACTGAGATTCCTCCCCAGTGTCCCCAGTTTCATCCCTGAGAGGAGAAGCCCAGCAGCCTCACAGGGACAGCCCCGTGGTGGCTGGTGGAGCTGGGGGGTGAGGGTCAGCCCCCGAGGAGCCTGGGCAGGGCAGTGATCAGAGATCATGACTCTTATCACTGCAATAACTAACCTTTCTCCTGGCAAAGGGAGCAACTCTGATGTCTCTGCTCCGCCGAGTGAGGGTCACACCTGGTTTAACAGACAGGCAAAGGGGAAGAAAGAAGCAATTCTGTTTACTTAAGGAGTAATTAATATCCCAGCTCCTGGCATGTACAGAGGCTGCAGAAACCTCCCCCACAGTCCATGGAGAGCAAGGCTTTGCAGCCCTTTATTATTTCATTATCAGCTGGGCAGGATTAGGAGGGTGGGTCAGGGAACAGCGCCGGCTTTAAGCAGGTTTAGCTCCTCTGGAAAGGCTTATCCAGGCTCAGTCTCGCTTGCTGCCTGTGATGCAGTTATTTGATGAACAGAGGGGTTTGAGTAATGTTGGGGAGTCGGAGGGTTGTGCATTTTTAATTAGAAATAAAATGGTAAAGCCCAGCAGGGAAAACTAGGAGGTTCCTTTACCAGAAACTGGCTTTATTTGTTGAATTTCAGTGGCCACGGAAGGCAGTTTCTCAACTCTGCCAAATCCTGCATTGCTCCCTGGAGAAAACCAGAGCCTCAGTGCTGCCATGTGCGTCCTGGGGGGGCTTTGGGGAGGTTGCCTGCATCGGACCAACACGGCGCCAGGGCGGGACAGCCATTGCAGGCAGCTTCCTGCTGAGCTGGATGAAGTTTTGTCCTTTCTCCTTCACCAAGTTTCTCCCTGGAGCCCGGGTGGGGTGGCTGGAGCTTGCCGATCCCAGCCCAACAAGGAGCTGTGGGAACTGTGGCAGCAAATTCTTCTTCTTCTTCTCCCCAGGCCAGAAATGGGAGGCTGTGGGGGGATGCTGTGTCCCCCGTAAGTAGTTCTGCCCTGGAGATGCTGCCCGCAGGCGCCGAGCGTCGCGATGGGAATCCCTGCTCCTCCTGGGATCGGGATCATTCCTCCCAGCCCGGCCAGGTGGTTCTCATTGCAGCCTCTGACTCACCTCCCAAAAATGCCTTTGCTCACATCATGGCAGGAAACCGCTACCGGGAAGTGGTGAAAACCCTGAGATGGCCTGAAATTCGGCTTCCCCCAGCAAAGGGGGAGATCAAACGGCAGCGCTTTGGCCTCAGTCCCTCTGACGCCAGGGCTAGTCATCGGGGTGACTTTTCGGCTCAGCGAGTGGTGTGTGTGGTTAATCCAGACTCAGCAGCTTCTCGCGGGGTGTTTGGGAGTGTTTCTGACCTCAGAAATATTTTTGAGTAAAACATCAGCCGGGAGGAATGAGCTCAGCTCGCTGGCATTATCCAGGGCTTCCCAGAAAGTCCTGTGGTCCCAGGCTGTTACTGGTGGCCGCTGAGAGCTCAGGGCCGGGTAGCAGCCCATGGTGGGTCACAGAGCTTGGCTGTGCTTTAGGAGCTGCTGTAATCCCCAGCTCCCTGGAGGCTGAGAAATTTCCTGGATCAAGCCCTGGGCCCCATGTGAAACTGGGATTAGTAGCTGGTACCTGCTGCCCATGGGTCAGGGAGGCAGAGACCGAGGGTGCAGCCACCTGCCAAATCGGTGGCAGACCCAAGCCCTGTGTCCTGGCTCATGCACCCCCAGTAGAATGTCATCCCAATCACTCTCCTCTAGGAGAAACCTCTGTTACATCTGTCCCCTCCTGCTTTGTGCTGGTCCCCAGCATCTCCCTGGGGAGCTGCAGGGTGACCATTCCCTGTGAAGCCCTGTGGCTTGGGACTGAGAGGGGCCAAGCTGCAGTCCCCAGGCTGGGTCTGTCCCGAAACGGCTCCATCTCCGCACCGGCTGCTCCTGCAGGCACTGGCTGGAAAGTTCCCACTGCTGCAGTCGGTGCCTGTCCCCCTGCCAAACCCTGCAGCCCTGCCAGCCCCGGCGCAGCGCAGAGCTGAGCTGCGCTATTTCTGGCTCCACCTTGAGACATGTACCTTCAGCAGTGGGAACGATGCTAAAAGAGACGGATCTGGAATGAGAGCATCCCCTTTCCCGTTCCCAAGGAGGCTGCCAGCGGATGCCCGTGGCAAAGCGGGCAAGGATCTGGAGTTGCTGCGTGCCTGGAACAGAAATGCTGCGGTTCATCCTGCAGCGGAGCTGTGTCCTCTGCTCGCCTCCTCTGGGGCAGCGGGGTGGGCAAACAGGAGCCTGAAATCCAGGCTTGACCCACCCCCACGCTGAGCTGGGGGGCATCAGCTGGGAGGGAAAAGGGCCGGGGAACCCTCCAGTTTCTCTGCTTTCTTCCCCCAGATCAAGCTCCCTGGGGAGGTACAGCTGCTCTACCAGCTGGGGACAGGAGCAGGAAGAGCCTGGGGGCAGGAGGGAGCTGAGGGGGTGTTTAATTGCCATATTTAACCCTTGTCTGGTGCTTCTGCCTCAGTTTCCCCAAACACAAAGCACCCATCACCTCCTCCAGTGAGCCCAGGGCATGGTGCTCCAGACAGAATCATAAAATGGTTCAGGTTGGAAGGGACCTTAAAGACTACCCAGTCCCAACCCCTGCCCTGGGGAGGGACACCTCCCACCAGACCAAGTTGCTCCAAGCCCCATCCAGCTTGGCCTTGAACCCCTCCCGGGATGGGGCAGCCACAGCTTCTCTGGGCAACCTCTTCCAGTGCCTCACCACCCTCACAGCAAAGAATTTCTTCCTATAATCTATTCTAAATCTCCCGTCTTTCAGATTAAAACCATTTCCCCTTGTCCTATGGCTCCTCTCCCTGTTCAAGAGTCCCCCCCCCAGCCTTCCTGGAGCCCCTTCAGGGACTGGAAGGGACCCTAAAATCTCCCTGGAGCCTCCCTGGGCTGAACCCCCCAACTCTCTCAGCCCATCCCCATAGCTGAGCATCTTCCTCTGGGGAGCAGCCCCATAGGAGCCTTCTCCCCCAAATGACTTCTGTGGGCCCGAGGTACCCTGTGAGCCCTCCCAGGACAGGACTTTGAGGGGTGTTTGCTCTTGAAGGGAGCCTGGTGGCCTCCATGGTCACAAATGGACTGGACACCCTTTGCCCTGGGTGAGCCCCCTTTGCAATGAGAAAGGAGGCAGGGGGATTTGTCACCAGCTGTCCCCACTGGCTCCGTATTGCATCCCCAGCCACGTCCCGGTGCTGCCCTCCCACACGCGTGGCCTCTGCGGTGTTGGATGGGAACGGAGCCCATCAAGACCAACCCGATGGGCAGACGCCTGCCAGTCCAGGCTGCTGAGCACTCTTCTGGCTACTGGCTGGGTCACAGGAGCTCATTAAGGCTCTCGTAATTAAGGTAGCCCTAAAGGACTGTTTGTCAGCGCTGAGCGGTGACGGAAGCAATCCCACTTCCACATTAGACATCACATCTGGAGGCAAAACAAGTGGTGGCCACGTGGGACCGAGGTGAACCAGCTGCGGGGAGCAAAGGGACCCGTGCAGGGCTGGTGGTGGCCACTGGGTTGGCCGTGGCATGGAGAGGGCATCTGCCAAGCATTGGGATGGGCTCACGTGAAGTTCCTATAGACTCTTTCCCCAGCCTGCACCGTGGCTGTCACCAGCAGAGCCCAGCCAGGCGTTCAACCCCTGTTTAAAACACGGGCAGGCAGGGCGAGGGGAGCCCCAGGGGATGAAGAACGGTGAGGCCAGAGCCCAAAGCAGCCCCATCGCCCCGTGGCACCTGCCAGGAGCAGTGCCACAGCCGCTGTCACATCCTCCCACTATGTCTCGTGCCTTCCTGTGCGGAAATCAGGTGCAGGTTACTCACCAGGAAGGGTGATGGAACAGGTCAGGGTGCTGTGCTCCCCAGCAGCCAAGCTATTTCCTCCGGTGACACCTCGCTGAGGACCTCGGGGCTGTTTACAAATGCCGGACCGTGGTGTGGTCACAGCTGGGGAAGCGGCCGAGCCCAAATCTCACCCAGAATCGGCTGCAGGTGCTGCAGTTCCTCAGCCAAAAGCAGCAACCAGCAAAGCCCTGGGAGTGGGTTCTGCCCCACCTTCCCCTCTAAACATCCCTTTGAACCCACAGCACCCAGGGAAGCCTTTTTTGGAAAGCAAGACGTTCCAAATCATGGCACTTTGCCTTAGATCACTGGGAAAGCAAGACTTCACTGAGTTATCTGCCCAGCTGGCCATCCTGTGCCCTCCCTGTAATTTTTGGCCAGCTCCAGCGGGTTTAAGTGGGGACAGAGGGCTTGCTGCTAATTAAACTGCTGTGAGTGTGAAGAGCGATGCCTCTCTGGGACGTGAGCTCAAGGTTATGGGGTCTCAGGCTGCTGCCAGCCCTGCAGCACACAACGTGTGAAACCTGTGTGGGCATCCTCAGGGTGGTCTGAGGATGAGGAGGCAGCAAGGAAGGGCAAGGGGAAGAGGATGAGGGAGGGACTGGGGCACTTCTCTGCCTGCCTTACCGTTCTCAGGCTGCTTGTCCTCCACTTCCCCGTGGGGAGGCTCGGCTCTGCTTTGGTTAGAACCTCAGGAGAGCAAAGGGGCACCCGGAGCCTGTGGAGCAGAGCTACATCCGTGGGGAACTGGCTGGCAAAAAGAGTGTCCTTGTTGAGCTGGGCCAGAACCTGCCCCGAAACCCAGTAGCCCCGCAGGAGGATGAGGTCAGTCCTGTCACCATCCAAAGCTGCTGGTGGTGACATTTGCCAGCCACCATGGGGATGGAGAGGCTCCTCTAGCCATGCTGGCACCTTCTGGTGTGTCCCCCGGCCTCCATCCCCAGCGTTGGGTGTGCCTTCAGGTGGGCTTCACCTCACCCACCTCTATGGGTGTCCATGCCCATGGTGCCCCCCAACCCACATGGATACTTGATGGTGATGAGCTGGGCACCATCCCCCTCCATCCTCTCTCCTGGAGGTGTCCCCTGCTCTAGGTGCCCGCTGTCCTCCTCATCCTGCACTGTTCTTTGATTCCTCCAGGCACCCACTCTGCTCCTCTCACCCTGTCCCAGCTGGAGAGATGCACAATTGGTGTTACACGCTCTTCAGCCCAGAGTGGGGGCTTGATCCCCCCGATCCATGCATTGCTGGACAGGACACAGGAGCTGGGGCTGGTGTAGGCCCTGGAGCTTTGCCATGGGGCAGGAACCGTGGGGCTGTGACCTTGCCAGGACCATGGGAGCACCCACGATGGCCACCCACCCCCACCAGGGCTGATCCACCCACGGCAAACCCACGGCATCGCTTTGCCTTCACCTGTTTGACCTGTTAGGGGGGGTACCCCCCTCCCACCCTGGGCGTTTGGGGAAACTGAGGCAGGTTGGGGGAAACTGAGGCAGGTTCATAGAATTATAGAATCATAGAATCATCCAGGCCAGAAGGGACCTCCAAAGATCACCTAGTCCCACCTCCCCACAGTCGCAGGGACACCCCCCACTAACCCAGGTTGTCCAGGGCCTCATGGAGCCACACCTTGAATATCTCCAGGGAAGGGGCCTCAACCACCTCCCTGGGCAACCTGTTCCAGTGTTCCACCACCCTCAGAGGAAAGAACTTGTTCCCAATATCCAATCTAAATCTGCTCTTCTCNCGCTCCGCTCCCATTCCCGTTCCCGTTCCGCCGCCGATGGCCGCCGGCCGCCGAGCTCCCCCGGAGCCCGGGGGGGGCCCGGTATTACTTCAAGGCGTTTTCGGTGCCGGACCCACTCCCGGCGGTGCCGCTTGTTCTTTGGCTCTGACCGCCCGGGAGTTGCAGGTGCGGCGTCCCGGCGGTTCCCCCGGGGCTTCGGCCGGTCCCGACGCCGCTCTCCGCCTGGCCGACTGCGTGGGTTCCGCCGCTTTCCCCGCCGCCGCCGCCGCCGCCTGCTTCTCCCTGGTCTGCTACCCGTTCCGCGGGCCGCGCTGGGGCTGCGCTGCCCGCCAGCGCCTGGAGCGCACCTTCCGCGTCTCCCTGGGACCCGACGCCGAGGGCAACCTGCGCATCGCCCAGGCCTGGAGCAGGAGGATTCGGGAGCTCTCGGTGCCCTCCGTGCCCACGCAGGACGGTGAGTGGGCGCCCCACGCTCGGGGGACACACACGCATACACCCACCCTCCGTCCCCGCTCCGCTCCGCTCCGACGGGGTGAGCCCCGCGGTGGGTGGGTTTACCGCGACCAGCAGCCCCCCGAGAGCGTGGGTTTTGGGGACAGCGGGGACCTCAGGCTCCCCGTTGCCCGTCCCCAGGCGGGACGGCTGTCCCCACACCCCACGGCTGTCCCCGAGTGGGGGACGCGGTTGGCGACCAGCGTGGTGGTGGCGCCCCGAAGGGACAGGTTGGGAATCGGGGGGAGGGGGGCACGACCAGGATGGCCGGGGGGCGACCCGCATCCCCGCAGGGTCACCTGGATCTGCCCTCACCCCGTCCCGAGCGTGGGGGGACGGGGACATCATCGTGCACAGCATTAGGGGTGACTTTTCCTCCCTTTTTCCCTTAAATCCAAGAGGCAGCAGGGACGCGGTGGCACCATGGGGGCCCTTTGTTCCCCCCCTCCCCTCTCCTATCGCTTGGGTTCGATAGCAGAGCTCCAAAGGGCGGCAGAACCCAAGAAAAAATAAAGTCATCGCTGCTGACGCAGGCAGGACGGGAGCCAGGCACTGTCCCTGGCAGGTCCCATCCATCACTTGGGAGCAAACACATCCCTGGGGGACCCCCCTGGGGCCCAGCGGGGTCCCGGGGCAGCAGGGAAGGATCCAGGGTATCAGTTCCCTTTCCCTCCGGGAGCTGCCATCAGCTGGAAGGGGAGCGGCTGGCTCGGGGGCCGCGTCCCCCAGCGCTTGCAGCCAGGGCAGGGCTGGCTGGCATGTATTTGAACATCTGAGCAGAGATTCAATTATATGCACTACTTCATTTATTTGGCTGTCCAGTCGCACTGATCAGACTTGGAAATTAAGAGGCATGCGTTTAGAGGGATCCTGTCAAATCACATTTAGCCCAACTCTCCCCGTTCGGATTTTCAAATGCAGCTTTTATTTTTTATTTGTTTTTTTGTATGACCTGCAGCTACAAAACAACTTTCTGCTACTCTTCCTGAAGAATAAAAACAAATCCAGTGGCAAGGGGCGAGGGCAAAACCAGTTCCCTGGCTCTCTTTCCAGCTTGAACTCTGCAGCTGTACATCTCCCAGCGATTTAAAACCTTTGCCCTCTCAGCAGGAGGAGTGAGGGTGCTGGGGCAGGAGCAGCTCCTTGCAAGGCGGGGGCCTCCAGGGAGGCTGGGGAAGGAGGCTGGGAGAAGGAGGAGAAGGTGGTGCGGGATTTCTGCAGTTATTTTTTTCCAGCTGAGGGCCAGCAGGATTTGCAAACCTCCTCCCTCCCAACCCCCCCAAGTTTGGGACGGAGCTAAAAATGCTTCTCACCCCACCCTGGGCTCGCACGTGTCACCGTCACAGCGTGTGCGGGACAGATAAGGCCCAGCTGCGTGTGAGTCCGTGCAGAGCAATCCTGTCACCCCGTCCCTGTGGGGAGGGGACAGGGGAGCCACCGGGCATCCCGTCCCGGTGTCATCTTAGCTCCAGCATCCTCTGGGATGAAATCCCTGGAGGAGCTGCAGTGTGTGTGTGCGGGAGGAAAATTCCCCTCGTTATTTCACCCCAAGGGAAAAAAAAATAAGCCCCTGGGCAGTGGATGACCCCAAAGCTGGGGCTGCCTCCAGCGTGCAGGGATGTGACCCACCCTGTGACTGGCCAGGACGGAGCAAACCAGCACCGGGCCGGTGTCCTGATGGGGAAATCCAGCCCCGGTGGCATTAGGAAGCTGCCATCAAGCTGTGGCGTTGTGGTGTGCAGGCAGCGAGGAGGAACTAGCCCTGTTTTAGGAGACCTCCTCGCCGTGCTTCTCCCCTCAGAGGTGGAGTGGGACACTGCTCCATCCCAGCCACATGCCAGCCCTGTCCCCCCCCAGCTTGTTCCTTATGCCCAGAGAGTTTCCAGAAGGATGCGGGGGCACAGTGGAGTAGCTGGGGCTGCTGACGGCGGAGCTGTGGCAGCGTGGTCCCCGCGTGAGCACGGCCAGGACACGTGTCCCGGGGTGGGGGTGGGATGCGAGTTTGTGCAGTGGCAGCAGCTGGAGCCCCTTCCTCCTGCTGACTCAGTGTCTGCTCCGCTGGGCGCTGGAGGTTGAAAGCAACCGCTCTGTGCCGGGAAGTGGCTGAGCCTTCCCGAGATGCCGGGGACCGGCCGGTGTTGCGCAAGGGAGAAAGGGATGCTGTTGAAATCTGCCCCCCCCAAATCCCCCCCAGTCTGAGCATCACCAGCTCTGAACCAGCACCCTCCGCTCCAGCGCTGCTGGTGTCACTGGTCCCCCACTGAGACCGCCTCACCATCCCTGTTGGTGCACTGGTACCAGCAATCTGTCCCTGGTGGTGGAAAAAAACCTGAGCAGGGTTTGTCTTTCCCCCCTCCAGCCAAGGAGGGGGTCCTTGGGGTCCCGGCTATATCCCGCTGCCCAGGGGATGCTGTGGGGCAGCCATGGGTCCAGGCAGGAGTTTCAGCCATCTGGGGCTCTGTGTGAGTGTCAGAGACGATGCGGCTGATGAGAAACTTTATGTGTTTAAAAACTGTTATTTTGAGGTTTGAAGTGGCTCATGCTCTCGGGGTGCCAGGGTGGGAGAGGGAGAAAAGCCCCCCCATCGCCCAGCTCTGGCAGCTGGGGCTGGAGCAGGGCAGCCCTGCCTGGGCACTCGGCTGTGTTTGTCCACAGGGGATTTTATTTTATTTTAGTGATGGGAGAAGGCTTTGGAGGGGAGGGAGTGGGACACCAGCCCAGCTCTGGCGTTGCTGCCCCTTATCCCTGACCCGAGCTGGGGTGGCCTCTGCTGGCCGCGCTCCACCGCCGTCCCCATGGGCAGCCGGTCCCCTGGCATCTGGCACCCACTGATAAGGGGCCAGGGAGGGTGGGGGGCAGTCAGCCCACAGCCAGCGCCCGTCCCCAGGCTCAGCCCTGGCTCACAGGTGGACTCGGTGGCAGGTCCCAAGCAGGGGGGACGAGGAGGTGTCCTGGAGGGTGACAGCCTCACCGGGTCATTCCCGGGGGCAGAAAATCAACCTGATGGTGCCAAAACCAGCAGCTTGGTGCTCCCAGGGCTGGGATGGGAATGGAGAGGGGATGCTCCAGGCACCTCTCTCCGCAGGGCAGCTTGTGGAGCTCTGCCAACTGTCAGGGAAAGCCCAGCGTGGCCCTGAGTGCTGTGATGCCAAGTGTCACCCCAGGGAGATGGCACCCTTCAGCTCCTCTGTTGCCCCGGGCTCCCCTCTCCTCTCCTCCATCCCTGATGTGGGCTCCGGGAGGGGGTTTAGCTGGAAAAACTCTGCCTGTGCGTTCAAACAGCTGAAACCAAAATGTGCAGACAAGGTGGGGGCAGGCAGCTGGCCCAGCCCCCCCCAGCCCGGGAGAGAGGGGGAATTCTGAGCCCAGGACACTGCTGGGAATCGAAGGATTCTTTGGTGACTCAGCTCCTGATGGAGCAGCTATTTCTGCTGAGTCAGCAAACGCAGCCCCTGCTCTGGCCCACAGAAGCCACACACCCCCAAGTCATCACCCGCTCCCCCCCACCCCGGGGGACAGATCACTTCTTAGGGGCCCAGAGCTGGTGGGGACAGCCCCTGCCCCCCAAAACCGGTGTCACCCTGCAGGGCCAGGGCATGCCAGAGGCTCCGTGGTAGCACAGAGCGTGGTACCCAGCTCATTTTGGCAGCTGGGGGTGCCCAGGCGGTACCCGGGGGTCCTGACCTCAAGCACAATGCCACCATCTCCCCTGGATGCTATCATGTCACTCCTCAATCCCTGTGCCTCCCTCGCAGGGCTGGTCCCCGTCCCCTCTGTGTGACCACGGGCTTGGGGGCTCGAGCAGAGGGAAGCAGACCCCTGCCAAGCTTGTAATTACAGCCCATCCGGGGCCCTGTCGCCTGAAACCTGAGCACCGTGGGGAGCAGGGGAAGCAGGAGTGTCCGTCTGTCAGCCCAGGTGTCCGTCCTGGCCCTGCTCCATCTGGGCTGGATGTGGGGAGTTGAGATCTTGAGTCCCTCTGGCTTTTGTTCCCTCCCATTCTTGGCAGGCTGTGTGTTGGGGGGCTGAGCTGTGCCGTGGGCCGTGGGGTTCAGCAGGGAGAGAAAACTCACAGCCAAGGGCGGCTGGGGCCAGGTGGTCCTGGGAAGGCTGGGTTCCAAACCTCCCCTTCGCTTCCACCTTTCTTTCTTCAGCGTGTCCCAAGGTGTGCAGCTGGCAGTGCCCTGCCAGGGTGCTGGGGGGTGCTGAGCGGTGCTGGGTGCTGCAGAGCTCCCCGTCTCCGCTGCAGCGTCACTGGGCAGCTGCAGGACTCGGACCTGGGTGTGAAACATCTCTGCTGGTTGCAGGAGAGCTCAAGATCACATATTTTTCATGGTTGGAAGGGACCTCTGAGGTCATCGAGTCCAACCAGACACACCAAAAAAAACCCCAACCCACAACCCACCAACCTGAGTCCCTGCAGCACCCCGGCTGTCCCCTCTGCCACCTCCCCTGCTTCCCCACCAGGGACCTTCCGTCCCTCCTCACCTCCCGTTGGGTGGGGAGGGATGCAGCCCGGGAGCTTGTGGGGATGGGGGGCAGCTCCCCTTCCTCCCTGAGCCCCCCTTCTCCTCCCTGCCCAGGTGACAGCTATGGGGTGCTGCCCCGGCCCTGCCGGGCGCTGGTGCTGCTGAACCCGCAGAGCGGTGCCGGCCGTGCCCTGGAGGACTTCCAGGCCGTGGTGCAGCCCATGCTGGCCGAGGCTGACATTGCCACCACCGTCTTCGTCACTGGTGAGTCCACCAGCAACTCCCTCCTCGTCCTCCTTTTTTCCCAAGGATCGTACTGGGTGCTGCTACTGGGATGGGCTCCTCCAAGGGTCTCGTACCCCCCCTGCATCACCATTGCTCTGGCTCCTGCAGGGCTGGTTTGGAGAACGCGGTGGGTGGGCAGAGTAGGAAAGGGTCCAAGGGACGTGGTTGCACTCAGTAGGGGTGAGAGCTTCACCTCCCACACCCCTGGTGGGACCCTCACAGGGACAGCAGGGCTGGGGTCACTGGGGAGAGGGTGGCAGTAGGCAGGGCAGAGGGATGGAGAGTGATGCTCGACTGTTTTCCCTTGCAGAGAGACCCCACCACGCTCACGAGAAGGTACGGGATGAGGACCTGTCACAGTGGGACACATTGGTGGTCATGGCCGGGGATGGGCTGCTGTACGAGGTGAGAGAGGCACCGTGGGGCACCTTCCCCCTCGGGATGGGCACAGAGCTGGGAGCAGAGGGATGCCTGGGGCGGGAACATGAAGGGGATGGCAAAGGAGAGATGACACCCAGCTTGGGGCAAAGTGGGGCAGCCACAGGCTCTGCTCCCCCTGGCCTGCGTGGGGGCACTGAGGTCCTTGCATGACCCTGGGTGCCACCAGCTCCCTCTGTCCCTGCAGGTGGTGAATGGGCTGATGGAGCGGCCAGACTGGGAGGACACCATGAAGAAGCCACTGTGCATCCTGCCGGGGGGCTCTGGGAATGCCCTGGCCGCCTCCATCAACCACTACGCGGGGTGAGCCCTGGGGGCACCTGGTGCTGGCACCTGGGGGCTGTGCTGGCACCCGGGCTGGGGGGATGAGGGAGGGGAAAGGCTGGGAATGGCTCCAGCCCTGGGAAATGGTGCTGGGATGCCCAGCACAGGCGTGCCCACCTCCCCACAGCATCAGCTTGCACCCCTGTGTCCCCAGCTCCCCCCTGTTCTCCAGTCTCTGGGTCTGGCACGGCTTTATCCCAAAGGATGCACCACCACACAACGGGGCACTGGGATTCTCCTGGCCCAGCAGCCCCAGCTCAGTTCCCTCTTTCAGGAACTGGTTTCCACCTCTCCCCCGCCCCCAGCAAAACATTGTCCCTGGGGGACACTGTCACCCAGCTAGGACATATCCCACCCATGATGCAGGGTGGGAGTCGCACAGGGATAGTGGGACAGGAGGAGCGACCCCGAGTTGCATCCAGCACAAACTCACCCTTCTCCAAACCTCGCAGCAACGACCACGTCGCCAAGAAGAAGCTGCTGACGAACTGCACCTTCATCCTGTGCAAGGGGCTGCACACGCAGATGGACCTGGTCTCCCTGAGCACGGCCTCGGGCAAGCGCCTCTTCTCCTTCCTCGGCTTTGGCTGGGGCTTCATCTCGGACGTGGACATTGACAGCGAGAAGTACCGGCGGCTGGGCAATGCCCGCTTCACCCTGGGTACCCTGCAGTGCCTGGCCAAGCTGCGGGTGTACCAGGGCCGCCTCTCCTACCTGCCTGCCGGCCCCGAGCAGGGCACCCCCTCGCCACCCAGGGACCCCCCGCCACCCGTCACCAACGGCCAGGCTGGCCACCTCCTGCCACCAGCGGGGACGGAGGCGGCTGGGGCTCTGCCCACCGACTCCCTGCTGGTGCCACTCAGCCAGCCGGTGCCAGCACACTGGACGGTGGTCCCCGAGGAGGAGTTTGTCACCGTCTACGCCATCTACCAGTCCCACCTGGGCACCAACCTGCTGATGGCACCGGCCGCCCGCCTGCACGACGGCTGCATCCATCTCTTCTACCTGAGAGCTGGCATCAGCCGCGTGGCGCTGCTGAAGCTCTTCCTGGCCATGGCCAGGGGCACCCACCTGGACTTGAACTGTCCCCACCTGCACTATGTCCCCGTCCGGGCTTTCCGCCTGGAGCCGCGGGTGGCCTCAGGCATCATGACGGTGGACGGCGAGGCGCTGCCCTGCGAGCCGGTGCAGGGGCAGATCCACAGCCGCCTCTGCCGCGTCCTCAGCGGCTCCTGAGCTGCTGGCACGGCCCGGCACCGTCTTCCTCCCACTCAGGAACCACCTCCTCCTCCTCCTCCCATAGCAATAGCTCTTGGGGGCCGCAGGTGCTCGTCCCCTGGCTTGCCCCCATGCTTAGCTTTACCCTCCTCCACCTCGGGATGGCCAGCAGGGCTGTCCCTGAAATGAGCCAGGAGCCCCGTCAGGTACTCTGTGCCGGCGAGATGCCAGCGTGTTTTTATCCCGGTACGAGGTCCCAGTCCCTGGGCAGCTGCGCTGGCACAGCCCCGTCCCCCCCCCCCGGCTCGGGCCCNGCACACGGTGGCACCGCTCAGGTCCCCTGGGCAGAGCCAGTGCCACCCCTTCCCCAGGGATGGTCAGGACCAAGCTATCTAATACAAGAAACCAACTTCTTTTTTTTTTTAAGAATGTTTCTACCCAAAGCTTCCTGTAGTAGAAGCAGAGTTTATTCTTGTGAGAAATGCAATAAATGTCTAGCGTTTGCAAAAAAATTCACATCCACCCCCTCCGGATTTTCCATGGGTGCTGAGCACTGGCACTGGGGCAGGGCTGCGGTGCTCTCACCCTGCGCCGGGCTCACACACTGCTGTCAGGATGGGGTTAGCTCAGCCACCACCACCCTGGCCACTGTCACCGGGACCAGCACAGAGCCACAGGGGAGGCACCCCGGAGGCAGGACATGGGGTACCACCACCCCTGAGCCCTGTTTTTGGGGTGCACTGGTGCCTCCTCACCCAGCATCGCAATCCAGGAGATTGGCGTTGATGTCCTCAATGCTTTGGGACACCTTGGGGGGAGGTTCAGTGCCTGCAGGCAAAGGAAGGGGTCGCAGAAGAGGTTCAAGAGGACGGTGTTGGCTTTTTTGGAGCTGGGGGGGTTTGGCTTCCCACCAGGATTGGGGGCCCGACGATGATCCCATGTCACCTCTCCCAGGCAGCCCCGGGCCAGCTGGAGCCCCACACCAGGTCTCTGCCCAGGGGCTTGCCTGGGGGCAGCGGGGGGTGGAATTGCTCAGCCTGTCTGGTATAAAATTGCAGTAATTAAACCTCATTTACGGGGCTGGAGCACAAAGCAGAAGAGCAAACAGAGCTGGCTGTTTGCATTTATTCATCTGCAAACTATGCAATTAGGATCACGGAGCTGGGAAAGAAGAGCATGATTGTTTGCCCACCCCCCCCATACCCCCCCAGGGAGGAGACGAGCTCCCCTTCCCGGGGCCAGCAAAGCGGCTGGGAACCACCTCGAAATAAAAGTTATTTCCCCCTCCCATGGCATCGGGCGAGGTGTAAAAAGGGCCCGGGTGATGCTCCGCTGAACTTCTCTAACCCTGGGGAATGGCTGCTGCTGCCAGAGGGGGCTGGGGGGAGAGCCCAGAGCAAGGTGGGGGTGGCACCAGAGCAGAGCTTTTGGGGCTCCCTGCACGCCCCATCCCTGGGAGTGTTCAAGGCCAACCTGGATGGGGCTTGGAGCAACCTGCTCTAGGGAGAGGTGCCCCTGCCCAGGGCAGGGGGTTGAAACTTGATCTTTAGGGTCCCTTCCAACTCAAACCACCTGTGATTCTATGAAAAGGAGCAAGACCCAGCAGGTTGGGGAAGGTGATTCTCCCCCTTTGCTCTGCACTTGCAAAACCCCAGCTGGATTTCTGTGTCCAGCTCTGGAGTCCTCAACACAAAAAGGACATGGACCTGTTGGAACAGGTTCAGCAGAGGGTCGCCAAGATGCTCAGAGGGACAGGGCACCTCTGCTGTGAGGACAGGCTGAGAGAGCTGGGGCTGTTCAGCCTGGAGAAGAGAAGGCTCTGGGGAGACCTTAGAGCAGCCTTCCAGGATCTGAAGGGAGCTCCAGGAGAGCTGGGGAGGGACTCTTGGTCAGGGAGTGGAGTGACAGGACAAGGGGTAACAGGTTTAAATTGGAAGAGGGGAGATTTAGAATAGATTATAGGAAGAAATTCTTTGCTGTGAGGGTGGTGAGGCACTGGAAGAGGTTGGCCAGAGAAGCTGTGGCTGCCCCATCCCTGGAGGGGTTCAAGGCCAGGCAGGATGGGGCTTGGAGCAACCTGGGCTGGTGGGAGGTGTCCCTGCCCAGGGCAGGGGGGTTGGAACTGGGTGATCTTTAAGGTCCCTCCCAACTCTAACCATTCTGTGATTCTATGACACTTGTATCGTTCACAGCAGCAGTTTGATGGCACCTCCCTCACCCTCCCCTTTCCCAGGTTTTGATTCCAAAACCCCTTGGCGTTCCCCGGGAAGCCCCTTGCTCCCAGCACCCCAGGGAGGTGGCAGCAGAAGCCACACACCCCTTGAGAGGCATGTTCTTGTTGGTTTTGAATAAGAAGGACAAATGTCAACAAGAGGGGTTAGGAATGTGCTGCTCCTGCTCCTTTGCAGCTCCAGGCCCACACTTTTGGCCTCCTTCATAAGAAATAACCCTGAGGAATCTCAGCATTGTGAATATTATTCTTAGACAGAAAAATCTTACCTCATTGTCCAAGAGAAAGATCCAATCATCCCCATTATTCTCGTGCTAAAGTCGCCAGGAAACAAAACAGAAGGCACAAGGCTGTTGAAGATAAGCTGGTGTTTGAGCCCAGCCCCATCCCCATGGGACAAGCAGGACCCCTGGCTGCCTGCTGTCCCCCTCCCTCTCCTCACCAGTAGGACAACCTGGGTTTAGTGGTGGACAGGGTAGTGGTAAGTTCAAGGTTGGACTCAATGATCTTAAGGGTCTTTTCCAACCTAAATGGTTCCATCTCCAGCAAAGCCCATGGGGCCAAACATCAAAGAGGGTTTAACACACCCACTAGCACCCAGGTGGTGAGGGAATCCCTCGGGATGGACAGGAATCCCTCCTGACCTGCCCGGGCAGGAGCCTGGTTGGGGCTACATTTGCAGGACCGACCCACCTTGGCACGCACTCACCTGTGCTGGGGCCAAGGGCTGGTGAAGCAGCAGGAGCCATCCCTGGATGCCATCCCATGCCCTCATCCAGCCGGGCAGCAGCCAGTGGAGCTGTGACACACACTGGGCAAAATAAAGAGAGTCTGACAGATGTCCATGAATTGGGGTTCACAGGGAGCCCCCAGGGCAGCTCCTCACTGCCAGCTCTGCCCAGCTCCCTCTGGGCTCACAACAGGCAGCAGGACCCAGTCCAGGCTGGCCCCTGGCACAGCACAGGGATGCCCACCGGGGACCCCTGGCACAGCGACAGCAGGGATGGAGGATGGGGAAAAAAAGAAAGAGGCAACAGTCAAAAGTACTCACAGAGGCAAAAATTTAATGGCAAGTCATTTTCCTTCCTTTATTACACCTTGGTTAGCCAAACAAAACAGAAAAAAAGAAAAAGGTTCTGCAGGTAAAAAAAGTTTTAATGGTCACACAGCACTTTATACAGATATCGTAAGCAACCAAGCATCCACATCTGCACGTGAACGACACACCTCTAAGCATGGCCTCAATAGTCAGGTCTTTTTTTAATTATTTTTGTGTTTTTCCTCTTTTTTTTTTTTTTTCTATTTCTTTTTCTTTCTTCATTAAATACTGTACAGAATCAAGGCTACAAACTGATTTCGTAACGCTTCTTCCCCAACCCCAGCACTTGAAACAGTTACAGGCGGCTCTTTTGTACATCACACAGTCGTGTAGCCAGTTTTAAGGCTAACAATATGCATCATGCTTTGGCTTTTTTTTTTGTGTTTTTTAATTATTATTTTTATTTTTTAAGGTTTTTAGCCTTTTAAATTTCGTTACCCTTAAATATTACATACATACACAAAAAAATTACATAGCTGCAGTGTGCTCACCACCAACCCCATCACCCAGGAGCTTCACATTATCAAAAGCTTTAGAAAAAAAACAAACAAAAAAAAAACCAAAAAAAAAAAAACCCCAAAAAAGAAAAGTCTGTAAACCTCCGTCGTGCACGCTTGGGTTTGGGACAGGCAGCTCCGGAGAGGGAGCGATGGCAGGGCAGAGGCAGCAGCTGGGGAGCAGCACCCCCTTTCCAGAAGGTGGCCAAGTACATCCCCCCTCGGTAGGAAGCCCCAGGAACCTGTGCAAAAGCTCTTGATTAGGATCAGAGGAAATAAAGAGAGGGGTTTTTTTGGAGAGGGCAAAGAGGAGGACTCATGATGTCCCAGCAGCCTGTCCTCTCCTCTCCACCCCCTGCCTTCTCTCCCCCGAGAGATGAAAATACAGAAAAGGGTTGGGCAAAGCAGGGACCCCAGAGCTCCCCCGTCCCTCTGATGTCCTTTAAAACCACAGCCTGGCCCTGAAGGGTTGTCTCCCTCCCTCCCTGGCCAGGGGGGCTAAGGACACCCAGCACAGGATCAGAGGAAGTTGGCATCCATACATCACCAACCACAATTTTGCCTGGTGACTAAGAGGTTTAATTATTTGTGGAACAAGCCTCTCTGCCTGCCCTTCCCCTGCCCTGGAGCAACAGCCTCACCCCTCTGCCCCCACCGGCTCTTTCTGCTTTGGGGACGCTCCTGGCTCAAAGGGATTTATTCGTTTAGCACCAGCCCCAGCCCCAAAGTGGCTGAGAGTTACACACTGCCCTGCCCGAGGCTTAAAACACCTCCCTGCACCCTGATGGGGGTCTACCACGCTGCTAGATGGAGGGAGGGGTCCCACCAAAGGAGATACCCCCCCTCCCCACAGCCCAGAGCTCTGCAGGGCCAGGTCTTCTTTCACAGCCAGGATCCCAGGCTCTGCTTCCTCCAGAGCACCAGGATGCACCTTCCAAAATCCCAGCAGTGGGTGGTGACAGGAGAAGGGCTTTAGGCAGCCAGTCCCCTGGCTCCGGATCATCCCAGGGGCAGCTGGGAATAGCAGAGTTGTTTCAAGGAGAAGAAAACCCCGTGCAAACACACTGAGATTCGCCTGCTCTTCTCTGTTTCAGGACCAAAGGTCAGATCCTGGCCTGAGGTGGAGGGAACACAGCCACATCCAACAAGAGCAAAGGGGAATTTTGTCTCCATCCTTCTAGCACAGGTGTTCTGCTCATCCCAACTCCTCCCGGGAATCCCGGCACTTCTGGCACCCTGGTTCTGGCTGGAAGGACCTACAGACTCTCCCTGGTAGACTCTGCTCCAACAGATGCCAAGCGGGTGCTTCTCCAATGCCTAAAACATCAGGCAAAGGCAGTGGTGCTGGAGCACAACTTCCCAGCTCCAGAAGTGAAATTGAGGGCAGGCAGATGGNCCAGGAAGGTGACTTGGCCAGGAGACTCTGGCGAGTCACTGATTCAAAGTGCTCATGGTCACCAGCTCAGGCAGGGCTCAGGGCTCTGCCACCGAAACAAGGGCTGACCTCGCCAGCCGCTTCCCAGTGCTACAGTTGGGATTGGGGAGAGCACGTGCTCTGCCCACAACGCTGCCAGCCACAGCGGCCACGGGCCACCACGGGAAAGGGCTGGTGGAGGAAGGAACCGATAACAGCCCAGAGCAGCAGCCGCTGCGCTCCCGTGGGTGAGTAACAGCAGAGGAACGGTCACAGACTGCTGCTGCTGCGACAACAGGACCTCAACACAACCGCTCCTTTCCGTCGGGTGACCCTGGCTCAAAGGGCTCCAAAACCACACATCTACAGCCAAGAGATGGGGAAGCAGCAACCAGACCAGGTTCACCACCCAGACTGGCTGCAAGATCTACCTTACGCCCCAACATCACCCGTTGTCACCTGCCTGGGTGAGGAGGAGATCCAGGGGTGGGTGTAGTGCTGTGTGACAGCCAGGATGGTGGCAACCCAAGACACTGAGACTTAAGTCATAAGGGCAGAACCCTGAACCTCATGTATTTCCAGAAGACAGGCATGCATGGTAGGGAAAGGGAAATTCATCTTAATCTGGATCAAAAGTATGAATGGCTAGAAGTGCTTCCAGAAGATCAGGCAGAACTGGATGGAAACCTCGCAGCACCACCAGGGCTGCAGAAGTGTGAGTGCAGAGCTCTGCCTCTGCCTACCAAGTCCTGATCAGAAGAACCTCGTAGCTTTTGGTGAACAACTAAGACTAGAGCAACTCCGTATGATGTAGATGACTTCAATGTGAACACAATCCAATGTCTAAGTATGTATAAGCTGGGGTAGACGTCATAAAACCCATGGTAACACACAGAAAAAAATGAAAGACTGGGAGGGCATTGCCCTTCACTTCCAGATGCTACAGCGATCGCTTCTCCTGGCTTGAATCCCACCAGAACAAACTGCTGGGGGTAGCACTGGGTGGGAAGAGTCCTTGTGTGGAAAAGGTGCCCCAAGATGAAAGTGCAGAGGGAATGTGGCTGTAAGACTGCTTCTGTGCAGGTCTCAAATCTTACCATTACAGGGTCAAACTCGCAAGAGGAGCAACGTACAAGGGAGAGGGGGAAGGAAGAAGGGCTGGGGGCAGAGAGTTATTCATGCTCAGACAACCTTTCCTCAGAGGCGCAAATCAGGCCCTACCACCTTCTCTGGAACAAACCAAGCTGAGGAAGAAAAGCTGCAAGGTGAAGCCAGTTTAATGGTAACAGCGTTTGCCAATTTCCTTTCTGCTGCTTTCCCTTCTCCCCTGCACCTGCCTGTCCCTGACCTCTCTGGTTATTTGTCTTCTGTCCACTCCGGGATGTTGGCCGCTGCTAAGGCAGCCCGGTACTGCTGCAAGACACCGCGGATGCTTTTAATGAACCCCTTGGACAAGGGGAAGAGGGGGAACCCAATATCAGGGTAACCGCTCTTCTCCGGAAGGAAACTCCTGTAGCTCTTTCTCCTTTTCTTTGGTTTCACACTAGGCTGCGAAGCAGAGTCCTGGGCAGCCCTCCCCTCGTCCGTTCGGTCTCTGGCCAGGTCTAACCCCCTGGCTTGGCCCGTGCTCTCCGAGTCTGAGTGCTGTTGGTGATCACCGGCGTTGGATATCAAGGTCGTGAACTCCGGCTCATCCAGCTCCTCCCTCCCATCGAGCGCAGAGTCGGAAAGCTCGGCGGCTGCCCCCTGCTCCGAGCTGCTGCCCAGGGATCCCATGTTGTCTCCCGGGCTCTCGGCCGCAGCGCTGCAGGCGGAGAGAAAGGAGGCGGAATCTGCCCCGTTGGCCCGTTGGTGGCTCCGCTCCACCAGCTCGTTTGTTTCCAGCCAGGACTCGATGCGGGACACCAGGCGCCAGCCGTTGCAGCGAAAATGCTCCCGGATTTCATGCTCAAAGACCTCCACCGGCCTGCGCAGCAGCTGCATCATGGACTGCACCACCCGGATCAGGGTCATCTCATTGTAGCAGCGACTGTTCTCATAGCCCTCCTGCAGGCCCCGGTCACTGTCAAAGCCTGCCTCGTTGTAGTAGGGTTCATTCACAAGGATGAGACCTGTCAAGAGAAGGGGAGACCACAGGGGTTAAGGGAAGAACTTTACAGTGAGTCGTCACCCAAAGCAGACACTGCTGGGCCTTGATTTCGGCCGAGGTGGTTGAGGTTGGAGGATCACAGCATGGCTTTGTGAGGCATCACACCAGCTTCACCCCCAGCCACGCCAATACAGGCAGGGAAGGGAAGAGACAGCAGGAAGACATACTGCAGGGAAGTCATGCTTTAAGTTTACGCAGGCAGCAGAGGCCAGGCTGGACAACCTCCAAGGAAGCTCCAAGATGCACTGGACTAGTATCACAAGGGTAGTGAGGATCTGGGACACTACCAAGAATGGCACTCAAGATCCTTGGCTGGCAAGAACAGTCTTCCACCAGTGCGATGCAGAGGGCACGCCACGCCACAGCAGAGTAGGTCAAAAGGGCAGAAGGGGAAAGGTTTCACAGCTCCTTTCCCTCCCCTCCAAGTAAAATACCCACAAACACACCCAAAGGGTTTTGTTTTATTTTCTCCTCCTCTTAAATCAGAACAAAGGCCAATCTTCAGGAACAGGCTTTGAGCTGGCTGGGTCCTACCCTGCCCACCACAGTCCCATCAGACAGCACGGCTCTGAGACAGCGCACGCTGTGACAAGTCACCCATCCCAAGCTTTCTCCTGCTGGCTTCTGCTCTAATGTAAGTGCCACGTGTGTAGCGGTGGCACCGGTACTGCCAGGCTGCTGGCAGCCTGCCACCAACTGCATTAGAGCTGGTGGAGGCGAGATCATGAGTCTCCCAAAGCCCCAGCAGCAGCACGGGGAAAGGAGATTTTTTTTTTTCCCCACTTGCACCAAGCGGCTCCACTTAAACATTTAGTATTTCCATTTCTAAATTTGGATCCTGGGCTTTGTAAATGAGAAAAGGCTTTTCTCATGGTGTCGCTCCCCGCCCGAGGAGGATGCAGGTGGACTGTGAGACTTCAGAGGAGCAGGAGTCCCCCTGTGGGTGGACTCAAGGCCTTTGCTCCGTGTCAAAGGTTTCTC
The DNA here is from genome assembly GCA_013400375.1 of Thinocorus orbignyianus. Classification (NCBI taxonomy): domain Eukaryota; kingdom Metazoa; phylum Chordata; class Aves; order Ciconiiformes; family Thinocoridae; genus Thinocorus; species Thinocorus orbignyianus. The sequence goes on from VXBW01005663.1 coordinate 21,721, forward strand.
AAGTCACATGCCTGGGCTCCCCGCACAGAAAGCTGGCCTTGAGGAAGGGATTTGATTTAGTCTGTCTGCTCTCAAAGTAGATATAGCAGGGCAAAGCCCCATGGCAGGAAGCCCGAGGGCTGGTCTAGACACACCCCTGATTATTCTCTGCTTTGGAAGGAGCATAAACACCACCATCATGTACAAAAACATGCCCAGTGTAGGACGGGCGGGTGACTCAGTGGGGGTAAAAAAAAAACCAGTCCTCTGAACGCTGCCCGGTTTAGCAACTCCAACCGACTCCAGTAACTGGGCGAGGACACAGTGCTTCACCTTTGTCAGCTCAGAATAGCAAGGAAAACAGCTCCGGGCTTTGCTGCCACGGTGAGAAGGGGGGAAAGCATTGTCTCAGAGACCTGGGACGCAGCCAACAATCAGAGCATGAGAAGAAAAGCTTGCACCTGCTTTGGCTCATGAACCGGAGAGACAGGAACACTGCTTTGTCCAGCAAGGTGAGAGCAAAAGGCAACACTAACCCAACCAGGGTGGGCAGATCCCAACTGTGTCCCGCCCCCCCNCACAGGCCTGCATCCCCTCCTCCCCCGACCTTCTCCTGTCCCACAGGCTCTGCAGGAACATTTACCTTGGATGGAGATGAGTACTTGCAGGAGGCTGGATTTACTGGTCCACCTTTCTGTGCCCTGAAACGCACATACAAATGTGTTAATGGGCTGAAGGACCATGAGTTTGCCTCTGTGGTAACTGTTAGATGAAGCAAGGCCCCAGCTTTTCTGCATTCCTATCACTAAGGTCCTGCAGTTTGCAGCAGGAACAGAGGACTGACTCTACAAGTTCATGATGTGGTGGTGTCCTGTTGTGCCAATCCATCTCCCCATTACTTTTTGCCAGCTCAGGGGCAGTTCTGCCTGTAACGCTGTAACTCTACACACCACACACCCCTCCCCAGCCACCCTGTTGGTCAACCTGCCCCAAACACACCATTTCTCTGGCTCTGCTTATTCCAAGCCCCCAGTTACTCTGTGCCACGCTACATTATTTGTCTGCAGTGTGAGAGACAGGGACCCAAAGCACAGGAGAACACCCCATACTAGTGGTGGCATCTGTGACACAGCCCAGCCGGTCTAACCACAAGCTTCTCCTCAAGGAAGGACAGACAGGAGCCAAATAGAGTCCCAGAAGCTGCCACGCTGCACCAGTTACCTGCTGCAAACACCTAAACCAGAGCCAAAGGCAGAGCTATCCCCAGCTCGAGCTCCACAGGAGCCCAAAAGCCACCCAGGACTCTTGGCCTGCTAGGAAGCAGCTTGTTCCAAGCCTGGCACACCCCACTGCTCCCCACCGCCGGGCAGAGGAAAGCCTTACCTTGCCTATCCAGGTCCCCAGGAGGCTGACACACACTTTGCCGTTGTCGTACAGGTTGGGGTTCAGTCTCCCGCTGCACTGGGATAGGTAACGGAAGAGAGGGGGGACAGTGGGGTAGACGTTGGGGAGCTGGATATCAAAGAGAAAGAGGCCATCTTCATAGGGCGTGCGCGTGGGTCCTTTGATAAGTGCTGAGAAGAGATCCTGTGGAGAAAAGGAATATAAGCCAGGCGCTAGGAAATGTCCTCTCACCTCGGCAGGACTGTATTTGCACAGAGGGAGAGAGGGGATGTGATGAGTTGACTCTTGCAAGGGCTGAGTTAAAGCAGCGCATCTCAAGCCACCTTCTCCCTAGAAGATGAACTTTCCCCATGGCCTGAGGGCAGACCAAGGCTTCAGATCCAAAGCAGGGCTTCAGAGGACACCCAGTACCCGCCCCCCAAGCTGCTCACTGGTTCCTATCAGCCCCTCGCTGCCTGCCAGCCCTTCCTGTTCAGTGGGTCAGGCAGCCTGGTGGGGGAAAAGCACCCAAAATAGGCTTCCTGCAACGAGGAGCTCCCTCCTTGTTTGTCACCATGGCTTTGGGGAACATGAAAGCAGCCGGTTACGGTAATTACAGCCATATTTCACATGCTGCACACATTCCTGCAGCTCTAATGCAAAGGATTAAGGCTAAGCAGGGAATTCCAAAGGAAGCAATCCGGATGCTGAGCCCAGCACTAACACAGAAGCATTTGAGAAGCAGACACTTGCCATTCGATCCTCGAAGGTTTTAACCATGATGCCATCAGGCAGGGAGGTGGCCAGGAGAGCCATTTCTTTCCGCACAGTGCTAAAGAACTTCTTGGCTTCTGGAGGCTGGAATTCCATTTTCTTGAAGGAATGACTATCTGTGGGGCAAGGAGGAAAATGAGATTAAAGTCTGCCTTTGGAAAATGCCACAGGTTCCTTGTGAAGGTAAGTCTATCCATGTGTTAAACCTATAATTTGGAAAAGAAGAGTTAGATTGCTTTTTTGCTGAGCCAGGAGCAGCCTAGATGCTATTTGAGTTCCACCTCCCACCCAGTGCACAGCAGCCACAGCCTGCATCTCCTGCTCCCATGGCTCCAACACAACACTGTCCCCGTGCCCCACACAAGGAGCCTCATCCCACAGCTGGGACAACGATGCACAAAGTGATGACCCTTTCTCTGCAAAACCTAAAGATAGCTCCTCATCTTTATTTATACACACCTGCCGGTTCAGAACAGTTTGGCCACCTTTCCTTCTCACGTCTGGCTCACCAAGCACCTCGGGCTCCACTGTCACCAGTATTGCACACAACCAGCTGCTGGTTTTTATTTTTGGCCGAGTAACACTGGCGTAAGTGAACAAGGACACTCACCCAACCAAGGACACCCAGCACAAGAACACCAGCTGTTCTTGCTCTGCTTCTCAACCAATTCATCCCTGCAAAAAAAAAAAACCTCAAACCCTGCAGCTTTCAAGAAAGTATCTGCAATGGAAAGTGACTGATCTCCACAGCTCTCCCAAGTTAGGTACCAACACGGACGAAGGGGGAAGCCAACTTCTGTGGCTTGAGAAATTGCAGTAGGGCTTACAGATGCCTTCTAAAAAGCCAGGTTTAGGTCCTAGAACAGATTGTGCTACAGAAGTTGTCTTCATCTCTCCTCCCCAGTTAAATGAGCTGTGAAAAGAAGCAGGAAGAAGAGAGGATATCCAATCCAGAAGGCCCTGAAGCAAAGGTTTTGGAGAAAGAGACACCACAGGACAGCAGTGAGGGACAGAGTATCCCACACTGGCCTGACCTGACACACTCACCTGGAGCATACTCTAACACAGAGAAGACTTCTCCCTTGGCACTGGTGAAGGTGACTCCAGGCTTGCCTCCACTCTGCTGGCAGAGCACTGGTGTCTCACTGGGCCACTCCGACCTCACTGGTGTCTGTGCCTCTGCTTTTTCTTCTTTCTTCTCCGTCTCCACCATGGCTTCCATCTTTTCCTCCTCTGCAATAGCAACATTATCCAAGGTCTTCTTTAGATTTTCCTGCAGCTTTTTAATATCGTCCAAAAACTTCTTCTCCCGAGTCGGTTTTTCCAGCTCCACAGTTGGGGAGGTGGGAGAGCCAGTCAGCAGCTGCTCCACAGTCATATTTTTCAGGCTTTCCAAGATCTTGATGGCCTCTTTTAGTTCCCGGAAGCTCTTTGGGGCTCCGTCCTTGCCAGCTTTCTCTGCAGCAAGATCTGCAACTGCCATAGCCACAGCTCCCTGGACTTGTTCCTCTACTTTTTTCACCTCCTCTGCTGGCACCTCCTCAGGCTCTAACTCTTCAATTTTTGGGTGGTCGTCTTCCATGAGGCCATTGTCTGTCTCCCAGCTGTCGCTTTCATCCTCCCACTCAGAAGAGGCCCCGCTGGTGCTGCCATCAACAGAATCATAGTCTGACTCCTCAATTTCTGATTCAATGTTGTATAAGTGCTAAAGAAGAGCAGAGTTACAAGAGACTTAGGCTGAAGCACAGCATCACTTGTTTTTAAAACACAAGTCAGCTCTCCTCAGGAAAAGGGAGCTTCCATCTAAGATTGGTTGGGCTGTTTCAACCCTTTCAATCTATACAGGGAGGACTGCAGCTGATCCAAATAACATGCTCAATGTTTGGCACAGATTAGGAATCAGCATAGCCCCATCCTCCAATTTTTAAAATAGGGCATTAGGGGAAAACTAGGGCAAGATCTAGGTGGGCTGCAGCCACCCCAGTGGCTGGGATCCAGCCAAGGAGAGTACGCAGGCGCTGAACAGCTCCCTGGATGCCCCAGGGTTTCTGAAGACAGAGCTAGTTCAGAGGTATTGGGTATCGTCTGCAGAGTTAGTATTTCTGGTCCTGCTTCTACACCAGCAACTGTGCTGGCACAGAGCCCTGCTTTGGCTGCCTCTGCACTCCATCCTTCCACAGAGACAATGCTGGAACCAGGAAAATATTCCCAACACCAGATTTCTTCTTCTGTGGTCCACACTACTTGCTGTCATAGCTCTGCTACGCTGCTTTCGCTGTTTTATGTCATCATTGCTTAAAACTCAGCTGGGGCAATGAAGTTGTCCCAAGCTGCCGAATAAGGTCTTACTTAAAACATTGTCTTCCCCTTAATTTCTGGAAGCTGAACCCATCCAGCCCCATCTCTTATAACCATGCACGTGCTACCTCTCTCCCCACGCAGAGGATTATAGACCTACTCCAGCTACTGACTCCAACATAGAAGCAGGACAGCAAGAACAACCTTCTAGGGCTGTGTTAGGAGTTATGAGATGGAGCATTTTATCCACAGGCTTCTGACACTTGAATGACAGCTCAAGAATCCTCTTAATCTTGCAAGATCTGACCCCAGAGGCTAAAGCTCATGGACATTCAGTCATCTTGTCAAAGCCTTGAACTGAACCAGCACCATTCGGCTCATCCTGTGCCACCTAGAGACAGGCAGCCGGCAGAGGTTAGTTGGGTTCAACGCAAGTGACTGGAGGCAGGAAAAGCCATCAAAACTCACTGCCCTCAAAGCTAATCCAAATTTGAGTTGGAAAGTTAATTAGCCAGTTATGCCATATTTTTTTTAAAGCTGAGAAAAAGCACCCAGGCAGCTTGTCTCTGGGCACATGGACGGGCATTGATAAATCAGGGTTTTTACCAACTGATAATTCATGCTCCTGACATTTCCCCAACTCCTGTAATTACGCAGAGGAGCAGAATCGAAGGGACTGGCGTGACACAGCAGGAGCTGCTGCAGAGCCCCAGCACCGCAGCGAGAGAAGAGCCCTTTGTGGAGCACACATCAGACCTCCAATTGTGCCTGTGATCCAAGCACATGTGACAACAGGGGGAAGGGAGACAGCAGCTCGCTTTGTAACGTTCTCATCCACTGTCATAGTGCAGGCATTGACTATTCTACTGTAATTAATGCAGAGCTGCTTGCTTTAAAGAGAAATCTTGATCGAGTGCTTTCTACTTGCAAATGCATCTCTGCAGTGGGGGCAGCAGTGTTCCCTGCCACGGTGACAGAGATGGGACCCTACAGAAGCAGGTCTTCTCTTATCTTTAGGCTGTCTGCCTTAATTTGAGGCAAGAAGAGGAGACATGAGATGAAACTGTACATGGAGCAGTGAGTAAGATTACAAGACAGTGCAACAAAAACCTTAGAACAAAGCAGAAGACAAAGCAACTGGGTCAAGTGGATTAGCGTGGCTCTATATTTTTAAGTTCACATTCAACTCCTTTCCCTCCCTGCCCTAGGAGATGAATTGGGTTTGATCCCTAGGTTAGCTAAGGTCACAACTTGTGGCTCCACACCAGCTTCTAGAGGAGCTTCTTCAGCCAAGGAAAACACTATGGGGCCATTTCAAAAGCAAGATGGAACAAGCAATTGCCTTTCAGCAGGGCCTTAGTTGGGCAACACAACAATCCTGGGCTCAAATCAGAACTGATGATCCCTGTGCTCCGCAACTCCCTCTGCAAAGCAGCGGGTGCCGGAGGCCGGGAGCAGGGATGTGGTCAGAGCTGTGAACACAGTGCAGCGTGTGAGGGGAGCAACAGTCTGCCCACACTTCCCTATTCTCTATATTCAAGAGCAGTGATGACTAATCAGTTGCCCAGTCCTCCTGACAAAGGAAGGGTTTTCCTGTGCTGACAGAATTGGGAAGCCACCCTATCACATGGAAAGGCAGCAATAAATACAGCAAGATTCCCTTACCCAGTGGATCTCTGCACACCCAGGGTTTAAAACCAAGATCTGTCACTCAGTTAAGAATTACACGCATACCACGAGCTGGAAAAGGACCTCACCTGTGGCAGAATGATAGTTTTGGAGTTATCGGCCCACACCACTTCCACTTTACTGCTGACATCCACGCGAGCCACTTGTCCAACTGAAGGCTGGGGAAACAAGAACAGTTGTCAGTCCCTTTTCTTTCCCAGGCATTTCAGCACAGAGCCAGAAAGGTTTTTAAAAACAGACATTCCCCAGGTCAGAGACCCACCTAAAGCAATGGTTGCCAACTGTTGCAGAAGCGACAGGGCTCCTGGGGTCCCATGGCAAGTGGGAAAAGGATCCTATAGATAAGGTTTCCACAAGAAACCCTCAACACTGCCACAGAGGTGGGGAAAACTGCCCCCTGCAAGGAGAGGACTAGGAAGGCTGGTCCAGTAGCAGATCCAGATTTCTGATCAGGACTAGGGCCATTGCAGGGCTGTGGCCTTTCTCAGGCAGCCCGGCTGGGGTTGTGCCAGCAAGGGAACAGGACCTTCCCCTGAATCAAGCTGCCCTCTGCTGGGGTGCCAGCGGCCATCCCTGAGCTCCGGCACCCACAGGAGCTTCTGCCGGCAGAGAGGGTGCAGGCAAGAACAGACAAGCAACACCTGGCACAGGGCATGCACAGTAAGGAGCATCTTGCACTGGAAGAAGGTTATTTAGGTCAGCTGAGCAAGCTCAGATGTGTTTCATGCTGCTGAAACTAGAACCGCAGTAAGAGCCGCACTACACCTTTTAACCCTTTTAGGGCAGCAGTCTCAAAAGCTGGAGGTTTTCCCTGCACAGCAAGGAAGCCTGTTTTTCAGCAAAGAGCGTATTCTTCACAACACAAATTGTTCCCTCTTTCTCACCAGGAGATCAATCAGTTCAACAAAATTAACACGTACATAACTCAGGTGAAAACCAGAGCCCCAGTCTTCTGTTGCCAAGTGAAACAGGTTTTCATTACAAATCCACTTTCACTCTTGCTCTGAGCCCTCGTATTAGAAGTTGCCCTGAAATCCTAAGCAAAAGTTTTAACAAAAGTCCTCAGGCACACGTTTGTTTGTCTCAACTTTGTTCTTGCTCTACTATGGACACCATCACAAAGGTCAAAGGATTTCAAGGTGACATCTCCATCAGATTTTGAGTTTCAGGATCAGGGACACTAACACAAAACAAGCAAGCTGGAGACTTTAGGATGCCCGTGTAGGGCTTCGGGCCCCTCCTATTGACTCTTTCAGTATATCTAATGTCTTTTTCAGTGTCTCCATTGATACTTGGTGACAGTGCGGTCACATAACTGTGCCCAGAACCTACCTCATCTTCCTTAGCTGTGGCTCCATCCGAGTTGCCGATGCGGATCACAATGTCAGTAGTGCGGAAGCGAAAGTCTGGATGATCAGCAATATCATAAACACTCACATCCTCCTCCTCCCCGATCAGCTGCATCGGAGACAGAACGTGAACATGTCAGCCCCAGGATGTGGCACTGACCTTCAGAGCACATCTTCAACACACAGAAGTACTTTGTGTTGTATTTTGTCAATTTTCAGTTGCTCCAACAGTCTGCAAGGAGCTCCTGATGTCCCTTCTTGCCACCTAATCCCGTAGCACATCAATCAAGCCACAACAATGAAAGGGAGCAGATATTCTGTGTCATCTGCTCACCCTCACCTTTACTTTGGGTTCCACATCACCACAATCATGAGACATGCAACAACATTTTACTCCCTTCTGTACACCCAGACTTCTCAAAGCAGCTCACTGGGGCTCAAAAGGTTAGAGCTAACTTTTGAAATGATCTAAGGCAACAGGAAGTGTCTGACAAAACACACCTGTTAATTAACAGGAAACATATTTCCTTTGATTTTTCCTGGAGGAAGAGAACTAGGGGCCCATAAATGAGTAAAGCAGAGGTCAGCCCCAGGCTGCAGATCTGGGGATTCTGCTTCTGGATGGAAAAGGCCCTGCTCAGTTATGCCAACATAGTCTCCCAGCCCAAGGCAGAAAACATTACACTAGACTTGTGTGGTGTGAGTCCCCCTCTCATCTCCAACTAGACTGTGGTCTATCAAGACTCTGCAAAACCGAGCATTCTCACAAGCTGCAGGAAAAAAGGTATTGGGCTGACTGCAGGCAGTAAGTGTCCAGCAGAGGCAGGCAGGACAACATGTCATAGACTCTCTTTCCATGAACTAGCAAAGACATGGGAAGAAAAAATTCTTATACTGAACTCAAGAAATCAACTGTCCGTGACAACTTCAGCAAAAATCTTCATCCATACCCGAGCCTGATGTTGACTCTGGGATGTAAACCCCTCTGCTTGGCTTTGCTGCCTTGCAGGTGTCTACAAATATGAAGCGATATCACCTCAAGCTAAGCCTCCCAGGCCCAAAAGCACATTGCTGTTCCCGTCCTCAAGGATAAATTCCACCACAACACTGACTCCCAGCTTATCCGTGTTTATTTGTGAAGCTTGTGCTGTTCTGTGGCTGCTTTCTCTTATCTGGTTCCAACAGGCATTGGCTCCTGCACTTACCTCCACATCATCTCCGCTGGATTTCAACTTGAACCACTTCACCACGCAGGTGCGGCCAATGTGGTCACCGGACTGCACAACTCCATACAACCCTGGGTCCTGGGAGCTCTGAGCTTTTGGTCACAATAGTAGGGAAAATAGACAAAAATAGACAAGTTAAGTGGAGGAGCATAGACTTTGCACAGCAACTGAGTCTGTCAGCTCCCAAGCCCTCACAGCTGAAACCTTCCATTTGTGAGTGGCATGAGGAAAAGCAGTTCTTCCTACACAAAGTTGTACTCAGCTGACAAGGTGCATTTTAGTGACAGTGATGACAAAGTAAGATTACGTTGCATTGGACTGGGCAAACACATTCACTCTGGAGCTCTATCACCAAGAGACAACATGCTGTCACCTTAGTGCTCTGCTCTACAAATCAGCTCTGCCCCAAGACTGTCAAGATTCTGGACACCAAACTCTTCATCTAGACACGTGCCACCCAGACAGATACAGGCAGGTTTACATGGGCACATGCATCAGAGATGCAACAGCATCAAAGTTGGCCCTGGACCACCTCTCCAGGCCTGGGCTGTTGCCCAGCGCACTGGTATCCAGACAGCTTTCAGATTTATCTGGCTGACAAAGATCCACCTCCCGCACATCCTTAGCGGCAGGACACAAGGAACTGTGGGCATCCCAGACTGCTTGGGGAGTAAGTTTGACAGAGGAATACAGGTTCCTAGAGACCAAACTAGAATGGTACAGCTGGAGTTGATGGATAACTTTAGTTTCCACAAACTAAGCCTAACCCAAGAGACTACTCAAACTATTAGTCACCAGCAATGGCCATGCAAACCAGCACCTTTTTTTTGCTAAGCCAGCTTTCCCTCTTCCAAATCCGACACAATCTTGTGTTTCCCACTGCTGAGAGTCCACCCTTTCTAGAAAAGAGAAGGAGCTAAAAGCCAGATTGTGTGCCATCAATATTTCATATCCAAAAGGTGTAACTCCTTGAACTTGTACTGTGACTCTCACTAGTGTCACCAAGTGGTTTGGTGAAGACAAGGGATGGAAGATGCCTCCGGATCCCAAAATCCTCCAGGAAAAAATGGAGTTTCATGATAGACAAGCCATAGCCAAGAAAGCAGCCTGAGGTGAGCTGTTCATCTCTCCCCTCATTCTGCCAGACAGCTCAGAGCCATTTGCACTTTCAAGGAGAAGGTGGGCCACCTCAACTCTGCAGAAATAGTGAAAATCCTGGCTTGGCTCCTCGGCATTTCTTCCTTCTGCATCTTGACTGCTGTCACAGTTCAACTTTGGTATTTAATTAGCAGTTCTCTGCTGACATGAATGTAAAGTCAGCTGAATTGCTGTCTGCCCCTCGTTAGGCTCTTGTGCCTACCTCAAGCCAGTACTACGAGCAGGTACCATAAAAGGGGCTGTGATGTACATTAGAAGATGCAGATTGAAGAATGTTTTGCAATTAAGAGCATATTTGTTCCCTATGGAGAGCATTGCTTTGACACCCAATACCTCTTTTGTCCACCACAAAATCCCCAGGGCAGAACTCGTTGTTGTCCAGATGATGGACTGGAATCAGCTCGTTGGAGCGAATGTTTGTTTCCACGGTGCCATCCTGCCACATCACATCAGCTGAAGTCATGGTGGTCACCACTTCCACGGCAACCCTGGGAAGACAGAAAGGCAATGAGTTACCAGAGGGTACAACCAGGATGTGATGCTGCCAACAGCAGGAATCAAGATGGATCTCAGCAACACAAAGGTACCACTCATCAGGCAGGGGAGCGAGGCAGGAACTCCCAGCTAGTCCCAGTGGAAACAGAAGGTTTTATTCTGATGGATTTTCCATCACTGCAGATGTTACACTGCCACAAGTCTATACTGCAGGAGGATTTACTTTCCTGGGCAGCGATGCTGAACTCACTTGTATTTCTAATGGAGCAAATTAACATCTACCAGCACCCACTTTCTACTCGTCACAGGCAAGACAGGAGCTTCAAATACTTTGAAAGTTAAAATCTCCACTGAAATGCCTTCTAGGCTGGCAGTTTGAGGAGTCTTTGAACCTAGAGGAGCACAGGACTGGAAAGATAAAGCCGCATCCATCTCAGCCCTTCCAGAAAGGAAAATAAAAAAAGGCAACATATTGAATGTGGGTAAAGCAAAAGCATTGTGTTTAAAAGAGAAAAGTCTCCTTCCCAGCTGTTCAAAATACATACATGTGTCTCTCTGAAGCCCAGAAATGAAACCCAAACACACAACAATGGACCACACGCTGGCTGTCTGCTGTGGAGCTCAACAGAGTTGCCTGAAGAGGCAAGTTGCTTGGGGGTAGGAAGAACAGAGCTGCAGCTGAGCTCCACAGACTTTTCTAATGAGCCCTCCACCATTTCCATCTCTGAGAACAAACTGAATCCCATGCTGATTCTAAATCTTGCCTTTACTTTGCTGGCCAAGCCTTTGAGACAGAACACAAGTGTGTATTTATGTTGGTTTCGAGTCAAGCCATAAAGAAAATACAACAGGCAAATACAACTGTTTTCCCCCAGCCCTGTTTTTATGAATGTTGGAGAAATATTTTAAAATGGAAATAATATGAAGTTTCTAGTAGGGCCAGCATTCAACAGCAGATATTATCAGAGAAGGAAGTCTGTAACAGGCCCAGCGCAGTGGATAACCTACCAACAGATGATTCCTTGGGGAAAGTGGGAGCACGTGGAGCTGAGGATGGGAGAAGTGGACACCTCCCAAAAGACCAGGTTGCTCCAAGCCCCATCCAGCCTGGAACCCCTCCAGGGATGGGGCAGCCACAGCTTCTCGGGGCAACCTCTTCCAGTGCCTCACCACCCTCACAGCAAACAATTTCTTCCTGAGATCTCATCTCAATCTCCCCTCTTCCAATTTAAAACCGTTAACCCTTGTCCTGTCACTCCCCTCCCTGACCAAGAGTCCCTCTCCAGCTCTCCTGGAGCTCCCTTCAAATCCTGGAAGGCTGCTCTAAGGTCTCCCCGGAGCCTTCTCTTCTCCAGGCTGAACAGCCCCAGCTCTCTCAGCCTGTTACCAGTAAACGATGGCAGAGCCACACGCTCAGTTGGCCGCCTGCAGCCAGAGCTGCCCAGGAGCTGACACATCAGATCTGCTGACAACCTGCAGCAAGACCAACCACTCTGCATTTCTAAGCAGCACTTGGCAGTGTACCTACTGATGGTCTCTGCTTCATCTGAATATTCAAAGAGTGAAGGTTGCACACTGCTGCCACGTATGTCCTTTAAAATATCAGCTGAGTTTTCACACTCTGTGCTGCAAAAGTCTCTATTTCTGCTGCGACACGGTCACCTCTGCAAAGTGTCCCAACATCTGATCTTGGCATTTCCTTGTATGGAGCTGTCCAGACCCAGCACAGGAGTATCTTGGTGCCGTCACAGGGATTTCTCCTCACTGCCTGTACGGTGCAGAAAGCTACCAGGGTTACCACCTGAGCTCTCCTGAGCAAAACCCGTGGTGGAGGCGCTCAGCAGGGGAATGAGAAGTGACAAGTGAAGCAAGAGTCAGCTCCCAGGAACTCTATCACACACTCTCATTTTTTCTTTCACTCAGACACTGCTCTGCTGAAATTTGCAACCTTGAAATCCAATTTCTCCAAAGCCCACAAGAACTTACAGAACAGGCACAACCTAAAACACCTAAACAAAAGGTGAGTGAAGTTTGTAGCATTCAAACTTCTGGGTCCCTTGAATCCTGATGTCACTTTTCTGTGAGGATTCTCATACACTATCCTGCACTAGCTCACTTCTGATGCAGGATCTGTATACAAGCAAGTAGCCCAGGGAAGCCAACAAGACAGGCTGGCCAGGTGTTAGATGTCTTTGCATCCTCTGAAAGCAGTTTAAACATCCTCAACCCAAGTAAAAGCTGCCAAGATCCCATTTTATCTAGAAATGGGCAGATACATGTAATACTCCCTCCCCCAAACTACTGAAATAAATTTCTCCAAGGCTCTTTGTTCATTAGGAAAAAAAAAACCCAAAAAAAACCCAGTAAGAAGTATACTGATGGCAAAAATTGCAGCTGTCTCTCCAGAGCAGGGTAAGGATGACTGAGACCACCACAGCGTGACCTCTGTGTTGATCTGGAGACAGCTCTGAGGATGAGCTGCCCGTTCCTGCTGCTACGGTCTGCCCTCAGCCTCCCCGCAGAAACTGCCAATGAGGTACCCAATTAGTGTCATGTTTAAGCTGTATGATCTTTATTCACCTGTCTCTTTCCCTGCGTACAGAGCACAGATATTCTGTCGATGCCCTGAGGCATGGCTGAAAAAGAATAGCAGCAGCGTCACGTCACGGGGACCCAGTTTCATCAGAAGCTGGACTGAGCCCAAGCTGATTTCACACAGGCCACTGCACAGTCATCACAAAGTAATCGCTGTTGGTTACTATCAAGTGGTGTCCTACCACGAGGCACACCGTCATCCTCCACCCAAGCTGAGGAGGGGATTTACACCTGAGAGCTTCCATAAGGCAGATTTCAAGCAGGTATACCTGGGTTTGGAAATCCAACTCACCTGTCTCCTGGCTTAAACTCTCGTGAAATCTTGGTCTTCTTCTTCTTGTGCTTCCGCTTCAAGTTTTTGATGGAAAGAGGGATGCTTTTTTTGCGGCCGGTGCCGCTGCCACTCTGGGATGAGGCAGTAGAGCTAGCAGAAGAGGTGACAGAGCTAGTGTCATCGGTGTCATCAGCTGCCTCATCGTCAGCATCTTGCTCCATGGACTGAAGCCTGTAGTCAGATGACGCTTCATCTTTCAGCAGAAAGGGAGGCTGCTGCTGCCGTGCTGCTGCTCCCCCTTTCTCCTTCCCCATTTCTTCAGGCTGCTCCTCCTTTCTCTCCCCGGGACTCGATGCGCTGTTGGAAGAGTCATCCAGCTCACACTTTGATCTGGGTTTAAGCTCTTCTGATTTTTGGTCAGCAGCTGCAGCTGACTCTTTGTCAGGGGCTTCACCGGTACCCTGAGATTCTGGGGAGCAGGACATGATCTTCACTATCTGCTTCTTCAGCAGCCGCCTCACCTAGAGAAAGCAGACCTGGGTCAGACAGTATTTCTGTACACTCAGCAAGCTGTCAGCCAACCTGGGGAGTACTCAGAGGAAAACACCACCCCTTGGCCCTCTGCACAGTTCACCTGCACCAGGGTATTCTGCAACGCAGCATCTCACCACTGCTCTCTACTCAGGAACTAGACTAGTCCAAGGAAAGTGAGCTTTGCTCCTTAAGGCTATTTTAAGTGCCTTCTGAACTTTTTGTTATGGAATGTTACAAGAGGCTGCAAAAGTTAATCTATGTAACAGACACAGCTATGCAGGGAGGTCACCATCCCCACTGATGATATCCTGTTATTCTAGGAACACCGTTGCTTTCCAGCCAGTGTGCAGAAACCATGGTGTGAGTCATCTGGCCTAGGAAGCAGAGGCTTCTTTCCTCTCTCACTGTAGCAAGGATTTAACTGAGCAGTTCAGCTCCATAAAAAAACTGAGGTCATGCTGATGAAAGTGGCACATGTGTAACAGCCTCGGATGTCAAAGCACGCCAGCTCTGACATGGTTTGACCCCCTGCAAGGTGACACCTTTATGTTCAAGGTCCTGTTCGTGTTCTCTGGTGGCATTAGGTGCACGCTTCACTCAGTGCAGTCAGACTGTTGTACAAGGTTACTTGGCTGCTGGCAACAACAAGCCATTACTCTTTAAAACAGCTACTTCAGGAGTCACATTTCAGAGCACGTGACTACCAGGAAGATTTCTGCTTTAAAAGCCTCAGGGATCAGAAATGCTTAGAGCACTCACCTTTTTGGCAACGGATCCTTCACCCAGGACACAGTTCCTCTCTGGGCATTCACAGGTGATTTTTGCAGGTTCTACTTTGTCTGGGAACACATAGAGACACCTTTCCCCGAGCTGCCTTTGGGCATGGTCAAAGCACCCCAGACGCTTTACCCTGTAGAACAGGAGGACAGCCATGAGCAAAGTGAAAAACCAGTAACAGAAGCCAGCAGTGACCTGGGCCTTCATAAGGCTGGCACGACCTCATGCCAACAGCACTTCTTCTGGGGCAGCAGAAGCCACCACCACACCAAGTCTTTTACAGCCACACAACTGTAAAGGTGGAGTGGGAAATCTCCATCAGGGACTGGGTGGGGATACAAAGGGTTTGGGTGGGACATCAGTCACTCCTCTGCCTCTAGCTTCTCCTCCCAAAGACAGCTCCCAAGAGACACTTGAAGCTGGCATTATTTTTTTGTTGTTATCTGAGAGTTGCCCTCCTCCAGCTAACAAACTCCAGGCAGGAACTGGACTGCATTGTGCTATTTATTACTCAGCTGACTTTTCTTTCCGAGTTTTGTCCAGTCCATTTTTGCAGCTGCAGCCTGCAGAGGGCACCAGATGCTCCCTCAGCACCAGCCTGGCTCCAGAGGAGGACACCTCAGCTACCTACTGCACACACACAAAGATGTAGCCTGTTCCAGACATAAGTAGAAGGACAAGGGAAGAAGCGACCTGTTGCCAGACACTGCTTTCCTCCATGCACTTGCCAGCTGGAGAGTATTTGGAGAGGACTGGTGGGATGCTAGTCCCTCTACTGACAACTCTCAAGCATCTAATTGGGAATATGCAGGCATACACAGTGAAAAACCCTCTGGAAGCAGCACCATGTGTCTGATCAGTTGGTAGGGATGTCACTCAGTCTCTGCAGGTGCTGGAGTGAAAAGAGGTTTTCAACTGATCTCACCTGGACAGTTTCTCCTGGCAGATTACTGAGGAAGGGGGGTTCACACTGTCAGTACCTCCAGGACAGAAGCTTTTAGTGATCCAAGTAACCTTCAGTTCTACCACCTGTACCTACAATGAAAAGAGAGAAGTCCATTTAATTTTTCAGAAGCTTTTCTAGACCAGTGTCTAGGATCTGAACATTCACACACGGGAAAGCAGCAAACCTGCTTTTATCATTTAAGATGGCCAAATGCAGTTTCACCACATCCAGGACCACTACAGTGCTCCCAGAGCATAGTTCTGGGCAATGCTGAGAGCTTCTCAGTTTTTATCTTCAGGAAAGATGACATCTGGGCTTGGGAATGAAGCTATGGTACATACAAATCGGCAGTCCAATGTCACAAAGAGGCACACTAACGGACTTGGAGCTGCTCCCTCTTTCAGCGAAGAGTCAGCAATGTTTTTCTCTTTCTGGAGAGCATGCAATGGTAAGTTTCTATAGAAAAGGTGAATCTAGTACCCTAAGGATCAGCAGTGCTGGCCTCTGAGTGGATTGCATATCATCACCTTACAGGGTGCCAGCGCAGACCCCGGGAGGAAAAGTCAAACCATGCTCAGAAGTCCACAATGACAAGTTTGTCACCTCAGAACGTGATAGCCACAGGGCATGTGCTCTCGGAAGGTGACCATGGCAAACTGACTCTGCTCCAAAACATCAGCCAGGCACCACTCACTCTGTACGGAAGGTGGCCGTGTGTCAGTTATCAGTCCTTACCTCTTCCACCACCACTCTGAACTTGCTCTTTGTGCTCAGAACAGGCTTCACGCCCGAGAGCCACTGCACACTGGAAAAGACTTTAGAAGGTCCAATGAGGACTTGCCCAGGATAAAAGCCGTATGAATCATCAAAGAACAGACCCTGTTGGGAAAAGGGAGGGGAAAGAGACAGCATAAAGGACTCTTGCTCTTGAGATTAACCAGTACGATTAACCATGAAGAAAAAGTCCACAAGTTGCCCATCCCAGAGCTTGTTCCTCCCCTGAAGTCAGCCCAGCAGTTCCTACAGCAACCCACTGTCACACACTTATGGGGACTATGACTCGGGAGGTGGGAGAAGCAAAGGTACCTGGAGAGAACAAAAGATGTGGATTTCCACCCAAATGTTCTCAGTAACAAGGTAGTCAAGACTGAGTCCTGGGCAAGGACACCCATCTCTTTTCCAAGCTCTAATTCAAGCGCCTACAGCTTTCAGAGCCAGAGGATTCCTGCCTTCACTCATCTGTTTGTCCAATTAAGCTTTTAAGGATTATTCCTGCCTTAGGTGGGTTAGTTAATATGACAGTTCTTTGAAAACAAAAGACGACGGTAAACACAACAACTGTTGTCCTAGAGCTCTTCCCCATTGATATTTAGAGTGATGTGATGAGTTGGAAGATTCAAAATGTGGGGGCAGACAGAGCAGTTTAGGGTAGGTAAAACACCAAGCGTAAAACTGTATTGAGTCTTGTAATTTGTCAGTAAGGATAAGAGCAGTGCAACAAGATCTAAGTCAGGTGAATATCTAACACAGCAATTCTGCGTACGGGATCAAGAGTAACACTGGAGACAACTCACACTTCAAACCAAACCTCAAGTCCTCAGAGGACTACATGCACTTTTAAAGGTAGCCTGACTCAAAACAAGTTCTCTCAAAACTAGGTATCCAGAAGCCAGATGCTGCTACAGCACCCATTTAGCAAGCAGAAAACATGCTGCATAACCCAAAGGAGCAGAAACCAAGATACTGGAGAATATCTAGCAATAGACCACACCTTTTCTGAACAGAACAAGAAAACCACAGCAGCACATCGTATTAAACTGATATTCTATTTACTCCTCAAGAAACAGGCATCAAATTTTAACAAGTGCAGTTTTAGATCAAAGAGACCTTTGCTTTGAAGGCTGGGAAGGGTGAGGGCTGACTGCATTGCTAGTTCCTAAGAATGATGTGCCATTCACTGCCAACTCCCAACAGCGCTGCCGGGAGCACAGCACAGCCCAGCTGATGTTGTTTAGAAGAACAAGCACAAGTCAGATCCCATCATCCCACAGGAAACAATATGTTTTACCCAAAAGCAGGCAAAACCTTCCCTGCCACATGATTTGGAAAATACCAGTATTGTGGCAGGTGTCCATTCAGAGAATGTGATGGATTACAATGGCAAAAGAAACAGTATTTCACATTGTCCGGAAGCGTGCTTCTGGCATAGCACCTTTTAAACAACATGCCCTTTTCCAGAAAGGGGACAATTTTGAAAGCATTGAATGGAGTAAGAGCTTTTTCAAGCATGTATGGATGTAATGAGCAGACACTGAACTTGACATCAGCCCTTTGCATGTTACGCAAGTTGTTTGCAAGGAAGCAGTGGATATGCTAATTGTAATACCTCCTCAAAACCTGCTCATTACTAACATCACCATTAAGCTACATCCTGCTACACTTGCTTCAAGTGAAGCTCAAGTGTTTTTCAGCTGTGATGCATCGTTTAATTTTTTGGATTAATAAGTGCCTACGGCTTTGCCTTCCCCCTCCCTCCTGCAGAAAAAGCTCACAAGATGAAGTTGACCAAAAAGCTTCTCAGGAGAACCAGAAGCTCACCGAGTCACTGACATGAGGACAAACATCGTACAGCTTGGCTCCATCTTCTGTGCTCATAGAACACCTGGAAAACAGAGAAGGGACACCGTTGTGTTCCCAGAGCCATCCATCTCCAAAACAAACAGCACCAAATTAACTGCCAATGCCCGAGTGGGTCTGTCACCTGCCCAGCAGCGTATTGCTGAGCTTTACAGCAAAACTGGTTATAGACAAGGTATAAAAGTGCTGCCGGGGATTTAAAGGTTCCCTTCAGTGTGTAAAAATAAATAAAGTAATATGTAGGGTGCTGGACAAAATCTGCCTGCTGTAAAGTCCCATTTGTTATTCACAATGACACTGGAACCTAACGGCAATTTGGGCGCACTTGCTTCATTAATAGCTTCATTTCCAGAGCGAGTTCTGGTGGGATTTCAAATGATTCATTAGGAAGAGATTTTGAAAACAGTTACCTCATTTTACATGGTTATGCATGAGCTGGTAGCAGAAACCAAGCAAGGTTTTGAATTGCAGCAGTAACTGCAGGCAATACAGATAGAGAAGTGTAGCTATTTTTTGTTCCCAGTTTTAACATATGCCTGAGAGCCTTCCTGCCTGGGTTAACTGAACACCAAACCAACTGAGATCTCAGACACATCAGCCACCAATCATCTGTTCTAGCTCTCACATATCCTGCTTCTCTTAGAAAGGCTCAGAGCTGGCTGCAGTGTTGTGGGTTTGTTTTATTTTTTAATTTATTTTTTTTAAACATCAATATCAACACTCAATTTCCAAGACAGACTGGTTATTCCCCAGCTGCCAGGCCCATAAGCCTCTTGGCCCTTTGCTGGTTCCCTCCTTCCCTTGCATCAGTAATAAAAGTTTGTTGGACAAAACAGGCCTCAGTAACAGAGTGAACACAGTGAATTTAGAGGGGTTTAGTTCACAAGTAACTGGGAAAAGAATTCAGATCCTCCTGCTGGTTTTGCAGATCTACAAAAATAAGTTTAACCCGGTATTTCTTTCAATATCTCTGGTTAAATCTCTCCAGAGATATGACTTTGGACTATGACTTCATTGAAAACATACATTCCTAATAAAGTTGCAAGTAACAGCAAAGAAGCAAAGCTGCTCAATTTCGGACTGCTATTTTGTCTTTGATGAAAACTGCTAGCCTGCAGGGTTCTTCACTTTCACAGATATTTAAGGTAAAAATCCTCCCTCTCTGCATCTCAGTGAAGTTATGCTCTCCTACTGAGGTCTGGAATATGTGATCCATCTTAAAATGCACATCTCTCTCAGAAAGTGGCTGTTAAAGACAAGCGTGCTTTAGCTCTGGTACAATGATGTGCTGAGATTGAAAAAAACCTGTCCCTTTTCAGACAACTGCTTTTCCAAAGGGTGACCAATGACTCGATGTTTTCAGAGAAAGATGTGCTCTTACTCTCCATACGAAGTCAAAACAAGCAGATAAATTTATCAGTAGGTGAATGAGAAGCCCAGCCTTTTCTTGGTTCTCTTAAAACAGGTCAGGATCATGAAACCCAAAAGGGAGAGTTTTCAACGGAACGTACCTGGCTCCATTGGAAAGTTTGAGGATAACCTGATTCTTCAAATCATAGACTTTGCCCAGCCAGCAGTCATAGGCTATGTAGTCACCATACATGAAAGGCTATGGAGAAAACGGGAAACAAAACCTCATAAATATCAATCCTTGTAACTCTGAGCCACCAAGGAGGTTCTCACACAATGCAGACTAGATAGCAATCTCAGATGGATTTATGACAGCAACTGCAGAGCTCCATGCAAACAGGAATTAAGGCACATTGAAGAGTTTGACTGACAGTCAGCACGTTGCCTGGATTCTCCAGTTAAGCAGCTCAGGCTTTCTCTGGGGTATTTTTCCTTGGATCTTAAACTTAATTCAAGTGCCCTGTTCTGTTCAAGAGGTGCTTTGCAAAGTGGAAGTGTACTCACACTTGCCTTCAGTTAATATTTACAATTAATTTTTATCATGGAGACTATTTTTCCATCCTGGAGAAGCCTGTATCCCACTGCCTTTCCACAGGCTGTTACTTGGAAGGGTTGTGACCCTCCTGCTCTTCACTCTCAAATTATCTTTTTCTCAGAGGAAAAAGAATAATGAAATCCCATCCTGCCCAGCCTGTGGGAATCACCCACATCCATTCAGGAGGGAGAACCAGGTACGTTTCAGGCTGTTCCAGCTCAACAGAAAGATGCTCAACTCATCTCAGCATTTTAATAGCCTGTTTAAACAGTAACAACAGCACAGTTCTAAAGCTCTGTGCCACCACCACAGGGCTGCCCCAACCAGGTTGTCACTCCAGTCCACCTTAACACAGAAATTCTCCCACAATTTTATGTCAACCTAGGCCTCCAAGTCAATTTGGTCTCAGGAATGTGATCAGCAACACAGAACAGATGGGGAGATAAGGTGATACTGCATCATCTCCATCCAGGGAGGATGCTTGCAGTAAGTTTAAAATAAAACCAAACTGCAGATGCATCTTGCACAATATGGAGTGCTCCCTCCCATGTGTTACTTGAAATGCAGCAGCCTTTCTCCAAACCACCAGGCCCTGGCTCCCATGTGTATTTTGGCTGCGTTCTTACCCAGATATGTTGCAGGTCTTTGCTGTTGACAGGGTAGAGGATGCAGTTGGTTCCAACCAGCTTCACAGCACACTCTATGTTGACATCAATTACAGTTCCACACTGGCTGTCCTGAAAATACAGAAGGAGAAAAAAGGGTTTATGACTTTGGGAAGGTCCTACACACCCACACAGGTACTCTGTGTGCATATCAGAAGTACAGAGACAGGTAAACTTTCAAGACTGAACTCCCTCTTACCCCTCAGGCCCTTGTTCTTAAGGGGCATTTCACATGACCCCAAGACAACTCAGAAGGTAAGAGCAAGCCTGAAGTGTTTTCTTCCCAGTTAAAATTTGCAATGGCTGCTACAGGAGCAGCCCAGAGACTGCCACATCTGGTCAAATAAAACCACACTTTGTCAGATGATTAATATTTACTTGCTTTAAAATCTGCCTGACTCCTTGGCCTATTCAACTCAGCAGATCTCTGCAACTCCATAGGACCATCCTGCAGGTACTACCCTGAGTCAAAGGCAAGAGGCAGGATAATCAACCCCAGAACAAAAGAGAAATTCTTTAAAGCTATCTGTGACTGCTCGTGCAAACCTTGATTTTGCAGGATGTTGTAAGTGGCCTTCACTTGCTGCCATATTGAAGAAAAAAAAAAAAGCTGGCACCTTTAGTCAGATTTCAAGGTTTCAAGCCAGATAATTTACAGTTGGTCCAATTACGAGATGGTTGTCATTACCTCCCTCACTTTTGAAGCAAAGTTTTATTCTTTTTTTGTCCCTGAGAAAATAAGGCATGCTGTCGAGAGCCTTCTGGGCAGAGCTGGCAGGGAGCACACAATATGCACGATGCACACACATATGGTGGAGGCCTGCAAGGAAGGGCTGCTAACCCAAACACTGTCAACCCTGGCAGCTGCCCTGGCCTCCTGACAGCTGGGACAATCGATACTCTTATTTATTAAAGACCACAAGTCCATTATAAAAGTTGACCGAGGGCCAGCATGACAAATGTCCTGGTATCAGCAACTTTTGAAGCTGTCCTTACCTCAAGTATCAAGGTCTCTGATCCAACAGGACTCGAGCGTAACACTCAAAGGGCTTATACCCTGGAAGAAGTGGATGTGTTTGCTCAGTCCACTTATAAACACGCTGTTCTTTTGGCCCCATCAAATATTTACTCAAGGCTTCCACTCAGCCCTGGGCAGGTAGTTCAGCACTTTGCTGGTGCTCAACTCATCCAGTTTCATCTTGGGGACATCTTCGAGCAAAGACACCCTACAGACACCCACAGTCCAGGATAATTCCTGGACAG
The DNA here is from genome assembly GCA_013400375.1 of Thinocorus orbignyianus. Lineage (NCBI taxonomy): Eukaryota > Metazoa > Chordata > Aves > Ciconiiformes > Thinocoridae > Thinocorus > Thinocorus orbignyianus. The sequence goes on from VXBW01005663.1 coordinate 43,708, forward strand.
ATTGCTTGGCCCATTTGGCTGGATTGCCTTCCATCTGCCTGCTGCAAGTCCTCTTCCTCACATCACACAAACCCTGTGCTCCTCAGCTTCTGAGGAGGTGGCAATGAGTGGGTCCTGCCCCACGTGTCACTGTGCCAGCATGGCCAGCAGGGCTGGCAGAGCCAGGCCAAGTAGAGTCCAAGGCAGTAGGGGCTTGTTCCCTCCAGCTGCTCCACATATCACTCCCATTTCTTTCTAGAAGGGTTGGGAAGCTAAAAGAGCCTTTCCCAGCTCCATCACAGCAGACAGCAGCTAAGCCAGCGTGGGCTGCCAGGAAAGAGCCCAGCAGAGCTGGACCATAGCTCTCACCTGAAAAGGGTTTGCCAGAACGATGTCAGATTCACAACAGGCCCTGCCAACACAATTTGAGCTGTGGGATGAGCGAGGTTTGCTCAGAAGTGGCACCTGCTCAACAGACCCACAGCTTCTGCAGGCTACAGCACAGCCACCTACATTGCTTTTCCTCCAGATTGAGCTAAATTAAGTATGCCCAGTCCATTCTCTGCCCATGCTTTGCAGCTCAGGCCCCATCTTTTAGATTGTTTAGCAGTTAGAACCAAAAAACCCTCAATAAATGCTCTACACTGAGCATTTCAGAATTAATTTTTCCTTTATCAGGAGCCAGCACAATAGCAGCTGAGACACGATACAATCCAACACCTGTGGTTTGTGTGGATCATCTTGTCTCTGGGCCTAAATCCCCTCTTCTACTGATGGTGAAAAAACAACCAGTAATCAAATCAGGACTGAGGCAACCAACACACACACCAACACCTTCTGCCCATTCTCCAACTGACAGCTCCCCCATGGAGAAGGTACCTGCACCACCACGTCTAACACAGTTGGGTGCCATGTGCAAGAGCACCAGTTTTAGTTCAGTTTGCTTCTCTTTCCAGTTGCAGAGCTCTGGAGTGAGCAGAGAGCACTGCCTGTGGATAAGAAAGCAGAGATCGATGCTGTGAACAGCCCCAGAAGCTGCAGGGCTGCTGAGCCACAGCTCCTCTCCCTCACCTACTGCTGAACCTTTATTATGAGTTTATTTATCTCGCTGTCACATGAAACATTAGCCAGCAACAGGGGAGGTGGATTTGCAGGCTGAAGGGTCCTGCTGAATCTCTCCATAGGATTATGGCAGTGCTCAGTGATGCAGCCCCAGAACAGGAAGTTGCCAGCTTGCCTCTTGTCTTGCAGGGCAGATCAACAGCCGGAGCACAGCTTCCCATCAGCCTGCTCGAGTACAACCGTCCCAGCCTGTCCATTAGGTGCTCCCATTAAAGGAGGGGCCAAATGAAATGACCTGGCTTTTCACAGTTCTGTTACAAAAAAATCAATTTCCATCAACCCCAACAGCAGAACTGGAAAAGAGAGGCAATTGATCTTTGTTAGAAGAGTTGATGGGTTCACACCCCACTCACCCCAGAACTGAGTGCACTCCCTAGACTTTCTTCCTGCTTCTTCTGGTGCCCCGATGGCATGAACCACGCTGGAAATACTGCATATTTTAAGCAGTGAATGGATGGAGAAGTGACTCTTTTCATTCCCCATCAGTGACAAAACTTTAAAGCAGACCAGCAAACTCACATCTGAGAGAGCAGCAGCTCAGCAAGCATCAGTTTCAACCCTGTATCTACTACCTCCCACCTTTCTTCTCTTTCCCTCAACACTCTTTTCTCCAATAAGGGCATCTTTACACCACTCTCGTTCCTTTATTTAACAGGGACACCATAGCCAGCACCCTTTGAAACAACAAATCCATGTGTCTGAGATTACAAACCAACTCCCCCAAACGAGCATATCACCTGGGAAAGTGCATTCTGCCACTCTCACCACTCCTCATCCAGTTGGATCAGACCTACAGCCCCAACTGCATCCCGAGAAAATGATCTCATTTTATGCATTACCCCTGAAGCAGTCTTTCCCCACACTCAGTGCTTGATGAGAAGCACATGAATTTGACTCAGCTCTCTTCTTCTCTTGAGGAACAGAGGATTTTAAGTTCTTGCTGCTCAAGGTTAAAAGCAAGCCCTAAGAGAGTGTGGTGAATACAGAATAAGTTCCACATTGTGCATTTGCCAGGCCAACTGGTGCAGGGCAACCATCCCACACCCTGAATTTGGCAGGCTGACACTTGCAGATTTTCTATTTAAAATGCTCTTGTAATTTTTGGAATACATCTGATTAACAAGGGAAGGTGTTCTTTGGGACAGAAGGGGTCTATTGTTTCATTTACCACTGACATTTATAACATACTTGAGGGTAAGGGGAAGTGTAAGTCATCTTCAGATTTGCTGTGCTTCTGATCAGGGAGAAGAAATTGAGTTATACCCTCACCAAAAAAATAAATTAAAACAAATAATGAAGTTATCAGTCACTAGTACAAATGGTTAAGAAAAAGTCAGTGTTTAAACATGCAGACAGACAATAAATGAGCATGAAACCAACTGCTGAGTAATATATCCACTGACACACATGCAGCAAGCCACAGAAGTCAATTTCTGCTCAGATGAGTGTGGAAATTGCAAACAAAAGCAGCACATCCATGTTTGCCAAGAGGAGAACAACTTGCTGTCCTGAAAGCTTAAAATGACTTTAAGAAGCCACTGGAGAACAAACAAGTTGAGAGGCAGGACTCTCAGCATCCCTCTGAGCGAGAAGGATACAGTACAGAGTCCCGCTGTGCCAGGTACAACAGCGTGAACAGCTGATAATTCAATTTGCGAGCTCCTCTCTGTCTTGGATGGAAACACTTCTGTAAAGCTGCAGCTTTAGTAAGATATGTTGACTCCAGATTTCCGTTTCAAACAACAAGCAAATTTCTTAAAGAAATATTTTGCTTCAGCATTTTTCAAAGCACCCTTCAAGATTTTCCTCCCTTTTCTTCTCTTTGGAACATTCTGTGAAAAAGGGGTGGGCTTTTTTTTTCCCCTACAGACAAAAAAGGCTTTATTTAAAAAAAAACAAAACCAACCACAAATGGTCAGAGATTAACCTTCCCCATGCACTAGGCTGCACGCCATGTGGTGCAACTGCAGCAGTTAGTGGCCAGCTGCCTGCTCCATCACAACCTTGGTAGCCACATGGCTGGAAGCAAATCAAGAGAAGATGCAGGCGTGCACATGGCAGGCCATATGGCTGGGGGTTATAGGTTAGGTGTGAGCCACAGCAAGAAACTGCCAGCCTAGCAAAGCTCCTAAAGAGACCACATCTCATCTGATAATCCATTCTGAGCAATGCTCCCAAGTATTTCCTACACAAAAACCAAATCCACACATCTCTGATAAGCACAAATGCTATGCAATTAGAATATGACAACTAGGATTTAAAATAGTATCCAGGAAGAGTTAAAGTAATGATTATAAGCTGCTAATTAAAACCAGCTTGCTCTCTGCTGACCTGGCTGCGTCAGATGCTTCAGCAAGTGTTGGGATTTACTGTATTTCTGGTAGAAAGGGGATAAGATGGTGCTCAGTGCAGATTGAGAGGTCTCCCTGAAAATACTTTCTCCAAATTCTCTACCACAGCACACCAAAAGGCACACAGCGGCAGCACGATCTGTCTTCACTCCAGCCTCCCTGTTAGGTTCGGTCCGTGCTCCCCACATCTCAGAATGGATTGATTTAAAACTTTAAAGGATGGCAGGACAGACAAGCTTCTCATCTCAGTACCTGACGTTATCAGACTTGCATGCTCAGGACACCTTTGCAGATATGCAACAGTAGAGAGGCAGCCTTATCAACATTTCATTTTCAAAGGATGCAGCTAGGTCTATCAAACACACTAAAAATAGAACATGCTCAAAGCATTACTGTTCAGTGCCATTCAGGCAATTTGGCAAGTCTCAGAAATCCATGCAGCAGTATCACAATCAAAAAGGGACAATGGAAAAAGCACTTACGCTGGAGCTCATATGTCTGACCACATCTCGAGGGACCACAGAACGATCTTCGAGCTTCAGCTAAGGAGAGAGAGAGAAAAAGACAGAGACTGAATTTAGTGACCCTAGATGATAGTTAGTCAGAAATAACATGACAAATACAAATGCACAGTATCCCAGTCCTCTGGACTGAGACAGTTTTCAGCAGAGCATGCTGATGCACTTCCATACACAGAATTAACCCCCTTGGCACATCCGCAAAATCCAGTTGACAGATCCCAAGCTGAGCAACCAGCAGATCCATCCATGACTCTGCTCTAAGGCAGCAGACACATCGAAAAGGGGTGCAGACATTCGGACTCGCACATCACTTCCAGTCTCCCTCTCCCCTGCCTGCATCAAGCAGCATCTCCTACCCACAGCCACAGCCTGGGTACTGGAGAAGGCAGAAGACACAGGAAGAAAACACATCACACCACAGCTCTGTGTCTCATCCTGCACGCTTCTCACGTAAGATATCCCCAAATATCTGTGGAAATCCTGTTTGGCCTGGAACATTTTAAGAAAAGTACTGTAGAGTGAGAAGTCTCAGCTGGCAGGGGAATTGGTACTAAATTCACTGCAGCAAGCACTTGCCTTGGAAAAAACTGAAAAGAAATGACTCTCACTGCACTCATTAGCCCCTAGGTCTGTGCAGGCAACACAAAAAGTCATTAAGAGCATGGATAAAGTCAAAACACTGCTCATACTCCAGCTCCTGCTAAAGCACTTGCTGGCAAAGAACTACTGCTGGCAACAAAACGTGACTGGACCACAGTTACATGTTCTACATTAGTTCATGCAGAGTTGTGGCCACCAGGAGTCATTACTGGTAAGGAGAAACATCACTTGATGAATCTCCAGTGATTACTGGTCAGTTAACCAAGTGATGGCTGTCATCAAGCTGTTTCAGTGATCTCAAGACTACCTACAGGCTGTTTCATTAAGTGTTATCAACAAGCTCAACACTACAAAAGCCCATTTGCCATTGAATACAGTGGTACTGAAATGCTACGTGAGGGATGTCCTGAGCACGCTGACAGGGAGGTCATGGGGCTGAACCCCAGTTTTGGGCTTGCTCAGCCCCACAGTAACTCAGTTCAAACTCCCTTCTGTTGAAGGCAGGAGAAATCTCACCTGCATTTCAGTGCTCAGGAACACATTTGCATTGGTGCATCACTCTGAGCTCTGCAAACATCACGTGAACGTGGTATCAGGGACAGGGCTTCCTCCACATCTCACTTTCAGAATCCCCATCTCCACTACTGCTGCATTCCTTGCCTTTCCTTGTTGATCCCCAGTCCAAAAATCCCCTGTGCTTTGTCAGCATTTCATCCTAATCCATACCCTGGTTTACCGCCTGCCTTTACTAAATTAGACATAAATCTATAGTCCGAGGACAGGATCTGGAATCAAACCAAAGTACCTGAGCATTTATTGCCTTCTTGATGGTGTGTTTCAGGAAGAGAGGAAGAGAGCCAGCCAGCCAGGCTTTTAGACCCAGCTTCTGGAGTCAGAACTCCACCAGAGTGGGAAACCTGAAGCCTCCCACAGCCCATTTCCAGACTGTGGAAGTGTTTTCATTGCCTCCCACATCCCACCGGGGTATCTAGATAGACATCAATTTTTATACAGCTTTCTAAAATTATTTGTTAAAATAAGCACTGTATAGATGGCCTCTTAACATCCAGAACCAGGCAGTGATGTTCACATTCCAGTAAGTACCTGTGTGTAAGCAGCAGTTTGGGTATTTTACCTGGAGTTCTCTCGCTGCACAACTCCAAGTGTACAATGATACTTTCATTTCAACATGCATTAAGGCAATTTATTCTCTTACACGTGGTGCTTAAATTGATGCATTATGCTTCAACATACCACTGAGCCACACTGCTCCATTCTCTATTAGACAGTATGGGAAGAACTCAGACTGACAAGATGATCCGATGCTACCTGGCAGCAGCAATATTTGTGCTGGTAAATCATAAAAAGTTATAAATGAGCAGCTTTCCAATTTTGTGATCCTTCCTGAAGGATATAATCACAAAAATTCTTCCCAAAGCAAGGCATAAAACTTTCCCTGCAGGGGGACTACATTTAACCTATTATTCAATCTCTTGATTTTTAAAGGCAGCCCAACTATTTTCAGCTTTATGTGCCGGGTTCACCTGCCTCAGCTGCTACGATAAGAAAGTCGAGTAGTAGGCAGAATGCCAGCATCAACAAAAACTACGTAACAGGTCTGTCACCACACAAAAGACTGTCAAAACCCAGAAGAAACCAGAACGGCTGTCAACGAGCACACGAGAGCTCAGTCATCCCCTCGACACCATCGCCAGCCGAAGGTCAGCCTCCTCACTCGGCAGTGAGGGAACTCAATATTGGAGAAGCACTTTTAAAATAGGCACTTACAGCTCAGTTGCTATGTTTAGCTCTATGAAAGTCAGTATTAACATGACTAGTTTTATATTCCAGCCGTGTGCCTTGATAATAGCTCCAAGAATGAGAACTATCAGTTGCCCGGAGATGCTCTCAGCCAGCCCTGCGCTGCTCTAAGCCAAGCTGGGCTCAAGGCCCTCCCCAAGCACCTCCAATGCAAGCTGTGTGGTGTGTTGCCTTTTTAAAAAAAATAATAAATTCACATTTGTGTATGATAAATAAGGCAAACCAAAGACACTCGTCACTGCACACATATTTCATAGAATCATAGAATGGTCAGAGTTGGAAGGGACCTTAAAGATCATCAAGTTCCAACCCCNAAAAAGGGATGATCAACCCACACCCACCAGCAGTCGGTTACAACAGTTAGTGAACAACTGAAAAAAAAAGACAAGACAGAATAACTCTGGCACCCATTTATTTCCTCTGCTCTTCAGATACTCTGGGTGCTCAGCACTGAATCAATGCCTGAGCTCTACAGCCCAATCCACTCACCAAAAGGCACCAGCTGCAAACTGGAGAATATCTGATACTTCACCAGGTCTGATGATGCTCTCCCATCAACACAGCAGGAAGGGGACAGAAATTCTGATTTTCACACAGAGAACAAGCGCCAACAGAAGCGTGTTCCCCTGCACCACTGAGTCATCTCACCCTCAGTGACACGAGGTAGCCATGGCTCTCATCTGAGACCTGGTAAGACTAGGAGATATATTCCTGCCTAGTTGCTGAGTATCAACTCATTAAGCCACAGTAGCTTATTGCTTCAAACCATTTGCCTAAGTTCTTATGTCATCTGAAGCCAGATCTTTGAGGGGTTTTGTTGTTGGGGTCTCTTTTTTTTTGTGTTTTATTTTTTTTAACCTAACTGCAGAGGTTGGGAGACAGGTGTGTGACAGTAAACTGGATCCTCGCTTTAGCAAACAATTCAGCAGGTAGGTGTAACCATCTCTGGGCAGGATCACACTGGAACTTCTCTGGGTTTAACCCCATAAAGTGAACGGGAGACATAGGGTCAATCTTCCTCTCCAACACATCTACCTTCTGATGAGGGATCAGAACCAGAGAAATTAATCTTAATGACATGGACCATCCACCAGTGCCAAGTGTTGGTGCAGGTAAGTAAATAGAAATCACTTCTGAAGTTTAGTGACAATTAATAGAGAACTTGCTGAGATTGATAGAGACACAACTAGCCCTAGTAGTCCAGGAGATAATAACAAATTGTCCCCTGTACAACCCAGAAAGCTGGGGGAGAAGATTAAACTCAGAAGGGAACCAGAATTTTAAAGGCTGAATTAATTTACACAATAATTGGGTTTTTAGCCTCAAATATGCCAGGACACACCTTTTGCACAGCCTTACAGAGGGGCTGACTACTCAGTTCAGCCCATGTTTGGACACCAGGAAGGACCATATCACTATGACCCATCATTGCCCAAGGCTGAACTTCAGATCACAGTTCCTTCATCTATCAATACCCAGTGACATGTGGACTTGGGAACACACCATTCTCCTGGATCAGCCATGGTTTTCCAATGGCATTTCTGCTCAACCACCCAGAACCACAGTGCACTCTGGCCATGGAAGTGACACCTGATCCAGCACAAAGCTTGCCAATACCACCTTAAACCACTAAAGTTCACACTTGTTTGCTGCTGTCTCATATAACCGTAATGCCTGACCAGTAAAGAGTAACATTTGCTCAAGGGTGCCAGTAGAATCCCACAGCCTCTTCCTCCAACACAATCACTGTGGTGAGGAGCACATCAGTTTCTATTCCAGGCACATTCCAGATTTTATCCTTCCAAACAACAGCTCTGGGAATAGGCACATAAGGATGGAGGAGAAAAACCAGCACATGCCCACCCTCCTCTGGTAACTGCTTATAAAAACGGGAATACAACACACCACACAAAAAAAATATGGAAGTAGAACATCGGAGATGAAAATCAAACAGTTACCTGAAGTGCTATGTGAGATGTTGATCCAACTAAGAGTCAGAGTGAACTATCTGTTATGGAAGTTGCTTCTGCCATTTGAGTTAGGCAAGGACCTAGCTATGACCACCATGTCACCACCATGAGGGCTTTGACCAGGACACACCTGCTGCCATCCATTCTAGGCTATTTCTCCACATCCCAGCATTTGCCTCATGCTTCATGTGTAACCGATCCCATTTAAACCACTGCTCCCATGCTCTTCTCCTACATTTGCAAACCAAAAGAAAGAAAAAAAAAAAAGACTTGCTCTTTTATAAAACCTGTCTTCTAATAGGGATGGTGAGCCCTCTCGGTGGGACTAAGAAAGAAAGCATGAGAGGAAAAATAGTGAATAATGCCTTTTATATCTATTCATACTTCGATCTACTTTTTAGTCAAGCTGAGGTATTATACATAGAAAACATGTCACACTTTTGTCTTTTCTAGGCCAACAGACCAAGGCAGTGATGGAGGCGAAATGAACCAGATATCCAATTTCTGCCCAAGTTTAATAGAATTTTAGTCTCACACATATCCACATATCCGAGGAGTGCTCCCGGCAAGTCACCTGGCTGAATCTGTTGTGGAATTAAAATTAATCCCCTCTCTGGGACATTCCTCCAGGTCACCAACTCTGCCAGTGTCCTACAATCCCCAAGTCAGTATTTTTGTTTTGAAGGGACAGCACTTACATGTTCGCTTGAAGTTGTCATGGAAACTTGCAGCATCAATACTCAGAGGAAAAAGAAAAACCACAGGTTAAGAACAAACCCCAGGGGTGGCAGCAACCGGTAACATGGCACCATGGAGCTCCTCAAACCCCACAACACACTCAGAGGATGCTCCATAATCAATTAAAGCTAAATCAAAGTGCTCAATGCTGTGAAAGGACATAATCTTGCTTCATTTAGGTGACAGACTCACTCCTCAGAGGTCTTTTGAATGACCCCAGCCTCTCAGCACCTCAAGTCCATGTGAAGCAGGACACAGTGCACTGTATTTCCATACCTGGTTTCTAACCCTGAAAGCAAGTCTTCCTCTCCAACAGTGAAGCTGTGTTTCAGAAACTGACACCAGATGGCACTGGATCATGACTGAGACCACTGCAGGTTACTGACTGGAGATTAGGGAGAAACTTCCTACCTGAAGCAGCTTCAGACCCACCACCAGCTCTAGTCACAGGCACCAAAAGACAACAAAACAGTGGCCACTGATGCTCTGCCAGCTGTAGTAGCTGGAGCCACTCAACAGCAGCTTGGGTGGTGAGGCTCATGGAGATGGGACAGGAGGGAGGACACCTGGCAGTTGCCAACCCAAGTCAGCATCCCCCAATTTCTATTCTTTTTTTTTTTTTTTAAATTCAAGGTCAGATTACACACCCAAATTCACTTCAGTTAAAACAGTAGCATAGCAATCATCCCAACACAAGCTGTTTTTATTTAACTCCAAAGGAGGTGTTTAAATAGCAAGTCAACTGCCCAAATATAGCATGGATACGCAGAGTTAGATGACAATGGTTCAGAAGATCTGAAGCCAAGATATTTTAATATTTCAGTATCAACACATTACCAGAGGTATCATATACTACTCTTGGGAAAATGTGTTTCACATATGAAGCTCCTTTCCTTTGAAAGACTTCTGTTACATTGATCATGTTCCACTGCACACAAGCCATCTAAAAAGCAGGAAGAGAGAGGATAAAGCAGCAAGAGCAGAAGGTCCCTGGAAGCTCAGATTTGGTTCACACCACGATATTTGAAGGTGTGCACGTTGCTTCACTTCTAACAAACAGAGATTTCCAACCGCACGGGATTTTACAGGCAAGACAGACAGGAGAATGCCGCAGAAGAAAGACAACAAGAAACTTAAGACTCCAAGAACCAAAATTCTACAACCCAGAAGGGCTGAACAATGAGCTACACAATACAGAGGGTTCTAAAGACAACCCACCCTGGAGGGATGCAGCTGTAAAACTACAAGAATAAGTCTTCTGCACTGACTGACACAGAAGTTCCGCCTTTAGATGCATTTAGGTTTTTAACCCTTTTGCTTTTTAACATCATTCTGCATTTTCATAATATCATTGTATCACCTGACATCTCAAAGCACTCAAAAAATTACAAAAAGAGAAAAAAAGAAAAAAAGAGTTACTCAGGAATTGCACTAGTAGATTAAAAAAAATAAAACAAAACAAAAAACCCAACACTGTTCAACACAGCCTGCATCAAACTAACTCTCAAAAACCTTCAGTGACTCAGGGACATGCAGGTCCCCATTTGGACTGGTCAAAGTGGGGCAAAGACAGTGAGCAGTGTCTTTGTTTCCTATATTCAGTGCAAGAGAGTCCAAAAGCTTGTCTGTGAGGCTGTTCTGGGCCGTGCAAAACGCCAGATTGATGATTAACTTAGCTACAGGAAGCAGGGAACAAGGGTAAGGGAGGCTAAAATGCTCCCCGAAACTGAAATAAACATTTGAAAGGACTTCACAGAAGCTAAGATGAAATCAAAAGAGCTTTGCATTGTGTGCAGCGCTACCTGATAACGTATTACAATTCTTTTGTTCATGCAAGGAGCAGATCTGAATCTGCCAGTCATCTGCCATTCAGCACATTCACAACCACCAGCACAAACTCGGATTCACTGCTCAGCCCATCCCCAGCAGTGCCTGTTACCAGCAAACTACTGTGGATTTAATGGGATGGTGTGGACATAATGCTTTTCCAGAAAACGAGCAAAATGCATGACCTAAAGTAGGATTTCCAAAAATCCCATTGCTCACAGGGATGAACACACAGCTTCCAATCTCAGGCCATCACAGGCTGCTCTAAAATAAACCTACCTGTCACCAGCTAAAAGCCCAGAACAGCTTTAAAGCCCCTGTACTAAGGAGACACTAATTTTTTATCAAATTACAGACCAATTGTTTCCTGAACTGCCAGAGACAGGCAGCACCTGCCATCTTCTAAAGAGCCATTTAGGAAACCCAGCAGGTGGCTGTGTGGAGGGCAGCAGAGGACAGAAACCTTCACAACACCCCCAGGAACATCAGGCAAGCTGAAAAATGAGAATTGAATCATTGGTTGCGCATCGCTGTTTCCTTTCAACACTGCCAGCAGTGCAGAAAGGCTTCTTACGCAGGCAGCTTCCAAATCCAGCTGTGTCATTAGCGCCTCTGGTCTCCCAAGAGAGTGAGTCCCCCCAGGGACCTGCAGCTCTTGCAAGACAAACCGACAGATCTTTAATTTCTCCTCATGATATATTACGGAGATGCAGGAACCTGAAGTTGTACCACCCAGCTGAGTTCCTCCCAACTTCAGGCTGAAGCTCCTTGAGCCTCCACTATCTACACATCTAACCGCAATGGCCTTTAGCTAGTTTTGTCCCTGTCTACATCCCTACTCATCCTACCTGTTGGGTTTTTTCCCCTCTGTAGATGCAAAACTCCTTCCATGGCACAGTTCTGGTCCCCCACTTCCCATCAAAATGACATTGAAAGGCTGTATTTTCCTTTTCCAATAAGGAGAATTTGGCTAAAAAATCTGAACAAATCATTATACGCAACAACAGTTTATGATGTGGGTAAACGCTGTACTTTGGAGCAGAGGAATCTGTCTTTAACACAAATCTTTTGCTTAGCAAAAATAAGTCTTTCACTTGGATTTCCCTTGTCCAAGACTGACAAGTGTTATTTATTGTACTGGCAACAAATCACTTCTGTAGCTCTGCAAATTTACATGGCATTTTTGAAAACACTGCCAGATTCCCTGGCCAGGGGAACTCACCAACCAGAAAGAAAAGACAAAGTACAAGGTACTAATTCAGGGGAAGGAAAACAAGACAACAGGAAGGCTACCAGGTTATTATTTAAAGGAAATGAAGTAGGTTTGGGAGCATTTCCCAGCAGAGGGAGCAACACAGCTGGGAGACAAGAGGATCCTAAAGCAGAACAAGGAGAGCTGCACAAATCCATGAATCCCACCTATAACCAGCAACAGTGACCCTCAGCTTTTCAGCATCTTTCATTTCCCATTTCTCTCTCATGTATCTGGAAGTCGAGCACCACCACTCTTCACAAGAAGGATGTGGCAACAGCAAACCTGCTCACATGTGAGTCTGGGTTAGATGCCTGAAAAAGGGATAAAGCAGCAAAGAATCTGGGACCTAAAGCATCAGTTACAGAAAAGTCTGACTTTGTCCAACCTTGTCATCAAGTGCTCCAGGATTATTTGTTCAAAAAGACTGACAGCCCATATACTCACTCACTCCCACCAGTAACCAGGACTTCCCATCCAGGAATGCAAAGCAATTCCTGTGTGTGCAAAAAGGGGTCTACAAAACGTTAGAGGAGACCTGAAAAGTAATTCAGAAGGAACAAACATGATAATGATGCTCATCGTAACGATATGGAAGGCTGAAGTTTATAGTCACAGCCGTGTGTTTTTAAAATATGGAAAGATCTTGTAAGAGAAGATTTACCGACTATTAAGCCTAGAAATAAGCCACTTAGAGTCCTATGGGAATCTTTCAAAGATGTCCCCAGCTACAAGATTTAATGTAAACAGATTATTTTTTTTTTCTTCTCAGCAGCAGTTTATAGTAAAAGATATGATCCCTTTTCTCAGTGTTTATACTTCTTGCTGCAAGCACCTGGTCTTCTGGGTATAGCAGCTCTAGGAAAATCAGTTGCTTAATAGAAAAGCCAAGCCAAGCCTAAAGAACCTCCTCCAAGTGTGATGTCCCAGCAGCACAGACTATTACAGCACACACAGCCCTTCCCATTTTGTTATAGTAAAATGGCTGATTAAAAGCAACACTGTCCTACTAGCTCTGCCTAAGAATTTGAGAAAAGCTCGATAAAAAGCACTGCTCTAGCACCAGATGGCACTGCTACCTGAAAAAACCCACACGGGACTGTGGTAAGAGACGGAGAAGAAGCTGGTTGAAAGCAGTCAGCAGAAAAGCAGATAACATTTTGCCTAAACATCAGCTAACACTCCTCACAGATAGGCTGCCTCCACATTCTCTCAGTAAAGCCTCCTCTGAACACACAGATTGGAGCTAACCATCCTCACCAAGAAAACAGCCCCCAGGTGTAGCACAGCAGCTCTACAGACACCCAAGGCCAGCCTGTCCAGAGATGGCCAGTTCAAACCGGACCTACGGCTGTGGAAGCCTTGGTGGACACCTTAACCATCCAGGGTGAAAGCAATGGTTGTGCTCATCTTTTTGGTGGCATCTAACAAGGTCTCAGTGAAACACATTTGACTGCTAGAAGAGACTCCTCCAAGAGCAGCTCACCTGGATGCTGACACCAACCAGGCAACAGGGCGGAAGCAGAAGCTCATTTCAGCCACCAGTCTAGATTCCTGGGATTCCCAACCACCCACTGTCTGAGCTTGCCAATTAAGCCATGTTCCTCCTTGTGTGCAAAATATCCGTCCAGGAGCAATTTCGTCTACCTGAAGCAAAAGGATTCCTCAGATTGTTGCCATGGGAGGGAGATGGCAGTTATTAGGCAACAGGTTTTCTACCTTCATGCTGGACCACATTAGGGTTGCCATCTGGGCAGCATCAGGGCTGTAGAAATGAGTCACTGGCCACTCTGAGTGGCATCTGGGGCAAACTGCCAGGCCTGGAGGAAAGAGTGGGGCTGCTTGAACCTCCATCTGCCTTTCCAGAGGATAAAAAAAAAAAAAGGACGCTGCAAGGAAATCTGTATGACTATTGCTGACCAACTCACTCCTGAGGCATGGTAAGCCCACCGCACCTTTCTACATCCTTGGAAGTAGGAATAAAGAGTATATCCACGAGGAATATTCCTTTGCTCCATTCTGGAGCAAACTGGACTCTGCTGGGTTAGTGGGAACCCTCTGTGAGGGGAGGAAGCATCCCCCTCTACCCTGGCAATCAGGTCAGCAATGTGCAGGAGGAACTCGTTATTAGCCCACAGTAAAAAAAATTAAAAATAAAAAAAATCCACCTTGCAAAAATTGCCAAGGCACAACAAGAGGGAGACATATCAACAGAAAAATCACTGTGTCTGCTTTCCAGCTGGTTAGCTCATATGTTGCTGCTGTGAATACAAACCAGCCATTTAAATTAGCTTCTAATTGTTCACAATTATTCAGAGACAGCAAAACCTGCAAGCAGCTTTAAGACAACAGGCGAGTAGGTGAGGCAGAATGGTTTAAGATGCCTTAACGAGATTCATGTATTCATGCTGTGTGAGTCTCCCAGCCTGCCATTTCCAGCAATGCTGCCTCTCCAACAGCCCACCCCAGGTGTGCGCTTTGAATTGCAGAGAAAGAGACCCCACAGAGGTTTCTACACTTCAGGTTTCTACTCTTCCTTGCTCCAGTTTTTGGACTGCTTCAAAAATTAAACCAATAATATTTTGGCCTCCCCCAGTCGTTCGCAGTCTCCGCACACACAGGCAGTTTGAGCAACGCTATTTATAAAGCTGCTTAAAATTCTGGACACAGCCAGAGCTCTTTGATAGGATGTCAGCCATGCGACACCCAAATGTGGGAGGTTGACACAGGACGGTTAGTGTAATACAGCCCACTCTTCTTTCCCTTTCTTTCACCCAGAGCCTCCGCTACCACCCTCACAGGAATCCCTTCCCCCAAACACAGACATGTTTCACAATTGCTGCAATTTTCTCTCCTAGGAGAGAAGGAAGGTATCAGCCTATTATCCTTAATTCCCTGCACATCAGTTTTGGTTCACAGTTAAGACCCAATGCAAGTCCAGTCAGCAGGTCAAATTGCTTCAGGGAACTGAATCCAGACATACCTTAGCAATGGAATTCCCTCATTCGGACCGAGAGGTGCACTGCCACAGAGCCAAAATGCTCATTTAGGTTCTAGAAACTGTAGTAAATTCAATAAACTTAAGCGGAATTATTTTATCAAGTACAGAATCTCCTAGAAGAGACAAAACAAAGCTGAAAAGTGATGTATAAATAGCTCCAGCAGAAAGCACAGCGTATGCTGTGTCATGCTACACTCCCAAGCCAGTCCTGGGCAACAAATGCATGGAGCTGACTGGTCTCTCAACTTCTCCGAGCTTCAATCCTGCTCTGAAATGAGAGCATCACCCCAGAGAAATATTCCTGGTTGGTGTGAGATGCAGAACATGCTCCCCGAGCACAGGGCAGAGCCTGGCTGCTCTGCCATGAGGAAGCTGCATGGGCTGACGGGGCTGGCTGAAGCCCAAGGAGCAGAAGCAGAGCAGCAATTTCAACGAAGCGGCCCAGGACCTGGGTGGATTTGTTGGCTTAGCTGGGAAATACAGGATGCTCAGGCTGGGGATGAGGGCAGTTTCTCTGGTAGTGATTAAATGTGCTCAGGGGAAACTCTGAAATACAGCCCAGAAGGAAATCGGTGTCACTGCCTTCTCCTCGGGCCACAGCCAGGGCAGAGGGCTAGGGACATCTCTCCAGTCCCTCCTTGCACAGAGCAATGACAAACTTTGTTTTAAGAGGTACAATGGCTAAAAATAACTACAGGACACAGCAAGTGTTCTGCAAATACTTTCTGTTAAATAACATGCGTTCTGAACTAGCTGTATCCACAGTTACGTCATCTTTTGGTTTTCAGAAAAAAAAAAAAGAAAGAAAAAAAAATCAAAGCCTTTACATCCAATACAAGCCACCTCTGGAATGCTACAGAGAATCCACCCAAAATTCAGTGACAGCGTGGGTACCCCATGCATGGATTTATTTCTGACAAACAGCAAAGCCACTCCCCCGGCTCACACTGCAGACGAGAGTGTGTGAATGCTACCGGGACAATGCAGCACAATTGCATCACTGCCCAAAAAACCTCAGCTGCATTTTCTATTCACTGAGCTTCAATTATCCCCCCTCCTGCCTACCCCCCATACATAAATGCAGCACTGGCCATCACAAAAAAGAAGGAACAGCCCCTAATGAATCCATACAGCAGGCTACAGAGGCTCAGTTATTTAATGACTGAATTTCTGCAACCCCTGCACTGTTACAGGACTTTTTATTTTAGGGGGCAAATACCCGACTTGTGGAATGGCTGGGGGAAGATTAAACATCTCCCAGCCAGGGCAGGTTTAATTCACTGCCTCCTGTTTGTGCATCCTATAATACAAAAACAACCCAACCTTCCATTCCTTTCAATAACCCTGAGAAAATATCACCAGGACTGGTGACAGCAATGATGCCACAGGGACAGGAGAGTAAAAGCCCTTCAGAGTCCGACTTAATGCTCCTGCAGCAAAGCACTGCTTCACCCCCTTGCACAGGTAAGTCTAGTGGATTCACTTTTTCTTTCCCCAAAATCTAAGCCAGAGCACAAAGAAAGGCTTAGCATATTTAAAACCCATCATGCAATCATACAACACTGCTATATCATTTTTCCCTTAAGGTGTTTTCCAGACTGACTTCTAAACCATTTACCGTAAGTTCTCCAGATGTGTGCCAGCAGCCTAAGACAAGACAGCATTTGCCCAGCAGAACATCCAACATCTGCATGGAAACACTGCTCTCCCCTCCCTGTTACTCTGCAGGCATCCATTCAGTTATCCAGCAGCACATTTGATATGACAATAATTCGAAATTATAGCTCAGGGAATCTTCTTTTCTCCTCCGGTCCCCTCCTCGACAGCTGAGCAACCAAAAAACATCTATATGGCTGAACAGAAGCTACAGCCACTGGTGTAAGTAAACACTTGGAGCAATGGCTCAGAAACTAGAGGAGCAACAAAGCCAGATGTTCCCTGGTTTTGTATGAAGAACACACAGTCCCCTTGCTAAACCTGCTGAAGTTGGGTTAAGTACTTCCCAGTACACAGGTTTTAAGGGCAAAAACCTTTGTACCTGCATTAATCCTTGCCAAGCCCAGTTTTCCTCCGGACATGGCATATGGACAACAGTAAACTTCTTCCAAGAGCAACATCTTTACCCTCCTCAAGCCTGCACATGTTCTACAGCCCAACAGCTGAAGAGCAGCCACAAATTCCTGGGGGGGGGGAAGAAAAAAGTACTTCCCAAGATGCTCAAATCCAGTTTTCAAGAATGACGTAGGCATTTAGGAGACTCAGCATCAGAAGAGCCCCCAGGGGAGTAACACACTTCCAGGCCAACCTGGAAACCACAAAACCTTCCATTTTTAACAGGAAAAGAGTCTTAGAGAAACCTGGAACTGCCCTTTCACTAAAAACATTTCTAAAAGGTCATCTCTTGCAGGCAAGGGGAAATTGACTGCTAACAGAACTCACCCCAGAGCTATTTTCCCATAAATGTCAAAGACTGAAGCCTCAGAATTTTCCTATCTGGGGCTTAAGACTGTTTGAAGGGATGCTGTACTGCATCCTGCACCTCTGCATATAGATCACCAGGCTGCTCCTAGCAGATTTTTAAAAAAGCCTTCTCTGAATTTGTACACCTTGGTAGGAACATGGCAACATGCCTCTATTCTCTTCCTGGCCTAATATGAGAAACACCAGACAGTAACACCATCTGTAGGATATTGCAGTGCAGATCTGGTTAGAAAAGATGCTAAAATGGCATTGGGGGATGTCACTTTTGACTCAGCAGCTCCGTCCAATATCACATTTGTTCCCTTCTTATCCTTCCCACCCCTCCTTCAGACCTGCCAGCTCAGCCTAAGGTCCTAGATGAGCTGAGGTATTTATCCAGCATCTTCACCACCTCCATGGACTCTCTCAAGTGCAACCCAACTGGAGGTAAGAACCTCTTCTGAGGACGCCCTTAGAGGAGTAAGTGCTCACTCCAGACAGCAGGAGCAAAAAGCAGCAAAAGACCTGTTTGCTTGAAGTCAGCAGTTCTGTCTCCAAGAAGACACACACAGCTAGTCAGGGAAAGGCTTTTCTTTTTTTTTCCCTTTTAAAAAAGCATCCGCCTTTCAGAGCAGAAAGGCACTAGATTCCTAGCACAGATGTGATACTGAGCCTTGCATTGTACCTGTGCTAACAGCCTCTCGGGAATATCAAGAAGAAAAAGTACTAAGGACAAATGATGCAACTAATCAATTACAAACCCACTGATCCCTGTCCCTAAAGTGGCACGACTCCAGAGGTATGCTCTGTACGTCTGGATGCCTTGACATCTACACAGCAAAGAATAAAAACAGTCTGGTGAACAACTAATCAATAGCCCCATCTGCAAAATGCATTTTACCTTCTTCAACCAAGTCAGTTATCCTTGACAGGGAGCCCCATATTTCCTGGAACTGTAATTCACTTGATGCCTACTTCCTAAAAATGACCCTTTTTGAGGATATATTGCTATGCACATACACAGCAGGAAAGCCGGGTGGTTTTTTTGCCGTAACACCAGACTCTTTTGTTATGTGCCATATACATAACATGGTTTTTGCTTTAATGACTTCAGTTATAACACAGGGATTTCAGCCCATCACAGCCCCAGTGAAACATTGAGCCATAAACACAGTTAGAATAGGTTTGCAAACACTATAAAAATCCCCTCGCAAGGTGATTTAGAGCATTCTGCTCCCGACAACGGGAGCTCTGCCTCCTCCTCCCTGCTCCCAGAAAACATGCAGGTTAACTCAGCACTGCCAAAACACCAGTGAAGGCTGTCCTGCAAACTCCTTAAAGGCGGACAAAGCTGCAGGCCTGTGACTGAGGAAAGAAATGGCCAGACAGCAGATTTCAGAGCCACTGAGAAGCCACGTGGCAAGGACTGAACAGCAGCAGCAGAGCCGAAAGTAGAGCCGCCCCAAGGTGCTGAGCAAGGGAACGGCCCCCGGGCTGCTAAGCCTTAAGTTGCATTATATGGCCTGTCATTCCCAATTAAACAAACAAACTAGGTTATTCCTTAGAACTGCCCCTGCTCATTAATTGCCACTGTACACTCCTCAGATCTGGCAGGCTCCCGAACATGATGTGGAACCTCCAGCAGCAACTCAAACCAAGTCACACCAGCCACTGCCAGGATGCTCCTACACTTATTACACTGATTTTTACTTGAAAAAGGTTCCCTAGCTTTGCAGGCTGTGCATGAGAGAAGGGACTGGGTCATCAGCCACTGAAATGCACTGGGGTTGAACAGGGCAGCTGTGAAAAATCAGGTGTGCTGTTCAATAGGGGACAAGAATAAGCCAAGAACAAGGCATTTCCCCATTGGGAGGTGAATGCTCTGCATACACTCAAATATATATGTATATACTCACATACCCAAGTACTCAAGATACTGGCAAAATATGCATGCACTCAAGTATGTTGAGTATATAGAAAAAGCAACAAAAGGGATATTTCTGCTATGACTATGGAATGACACACTGCTCTTACCACAAACTAAAAAAAAAATATTCCAGAGAGCACCTGATGCTGTAGGGAAAGGTCCTCAACCCTGAATATCTGCACAATATAACCACTGGCCTTACACTCACTGCCAACAGGCTTTTCATCTCCTTCTGTCAGATTTTTTGGATAAAGCCCTTACCCAGGTGTGCGTTAGGAGATGTGCTGCACATTCCAACACATGCCTTTGCAACAGATTCCTGCAGTGAACAGAGCCCCCCCTTCTCTGCACAGAGCCAGCCTCCATCCCACTTCATTCATCTCTCTGGATTCACTTCTCATTTCCCTGGAGCGACGTGCCTGGCTCAGACAGCCATCTACTCAACATTACCTTTATCCTATCAGGTTCTTAACCCAACCTCACACCTCGCTGCTCTTCTCCTTTCCCCTTGCCTTGGGCACCGAAGGCTGAGAAAACCGATTTGGACCGAGAAAACACAGCTGACAGGAGGATGCACGAGTCAGGATGCCAGCCCTAAAGCCTTAAGAATCACATGTGCCATGGTATTTATTAGGGCTAAAGCTGCTACTTAATTAGGTTCGCTTAATGAGTCATATTAAATAGAGTATAGGTAAGAACAGGTTTTCCATTAGTGTGAGGACCTCACCGGATTATCTAGGTGAAATGCTGCCATTACAATACAGTCTGCTTTTCATTTTATATACTTAACCATGACCTACATTCCATTGCTTGAAGGAGGCCCATCTCCAGAGGGAATGTGCCTGTTTAATCAGCTCCAGCATTTTTTTTCAGAGTTCAGCAGGGATGGATGGAGCAGCCTCATGTCTCTTCAGATAACACACATCTTACAGAAGCGCCAGGAGAGAGCGGTGAAAAAGCCACCAAGTTCAAATAAGGCGGCCTGATCTCGCTCCTGGGATCGAGGAACACCAAAGCCTTCACGTGTCCCAACAAGCCTGGCTGGTTGTGCAAGGGGATGCCTCCTGGTGAAACTGCTGTCAAAATCAGGTTCGAGGAGGAAAACAAACCCCACATGTGTCTTCCTCCTCAAGTCTTTGGGGCGGTAAGCAACCTTAACTTGTCTCCAGAGGAAGTGGGTCTATGAGCCATGAGGAAAGAGAAGACAGAGACAAGCAGAGTTGCTGGCTGCAATACTTAAAGGGAGCAGAAACTCAGAATCACAGAATTTTCATGGTTGGAAGGGACCTCTGACATCACTGAGTCTAACCATACATCCACACACATACACGAAAAAAGACAACTCACAAAAAAACTGAACACAACAAAACAAATCACCCAACCCAACAATCTCAGAAATGTGTAGATGTGGTATGCTCTAGTGGCTAAAATACCTCCAGGGATGGTGACTCCATCACCTCCCTGGGCAGGTTGTTCCAGTGCCTAACCACCCTCTCAGTGAAGTAATTCTTCCTCGTATATAAGGAGTACACATTATCTTTGTTTCTCCAAAAGCTTCTCCCATGTTAACACCAGTCATTTCAAACTGCTTCCACGATACAGCCTCTCTCCTCCTTTAATGCAGAGCCAGCAAAACCCCAGCCCCTTGAAACACCCCCTGCCCCCCAAAACAGAAAGGAGTCACAGAATGCTCAAAAGAGAAAGAATTCCCCCCAAGCATGTCTGAGGAGCCAGGCACATCCCTCAGGGCTCCAGCCTGGGCTGCTCAGGGGTCCACCAGACACAGAGGACACAGGCACAGGCTGCCCACAGGGCATCCAGCTACAGGCCCATGGCCCAGGGGGTCAGGGCTGTGGCAGGAACCGAAAGGGCTAGAAAAAGCAGTGGCAGAGTAACACACCTCACTGCCACAGCCCCTGGAAAACAGCAACTCAATCAGTGCATTCTCCCCATCGAGAAGTGTTTTTGACTTAGACCTCTTCAGTCCCATATTAATTTTAGAGATTTTTAAAGACACAGCAGTTTTTACAGGCTGAGCCACATCGTTCTTCTGCCCTCTCCATCACCACCAGCCATAAAGATCCCCAATATCTCCAAAGGCTGTTGGGTTTTGTTGATGCAGAACAGGCTACACCCAACACTGCAAAGCTCCACAATACTGACAGCAGTAAAAATAACTCCCTCTTTGGTGTACTAAGCATGTAAGATCAGGAGGTGCACGGAGAATGTGCATACAATAAGCTGTCACAAAATGACAAGGATTATGTTGCACAGAAATAGGTCTGAGATTTAAGCAGATATGAGATCACCAGGGGCGTGGTAAGATAAAAGAAAGAAAAAAAAAATCCCATGATTTTCCCTTTTGTTCACATCATCCCAAACAGAACAAGCAAAGGAGAGATTAGGCTTAAAATTCCCTCCAACTGGAAGGAAACATGCACACTCTCTCCTTTGCTACAGTATAAACTTTTCTTTACAAGTGCAGTTCTACTGGGACACAGGCAGGGGATGCCTGTGAAAGAGTCCTGCCAGCACCAAGCCAGGGCTGGCAGCCAGAGCGGATCCAGATCCAAGCTAAATACCACGGGACAGACCTGAGTGGGACCCACCACCACCACGGGCACCGTTCCTACTGCATCCTGCTCCCTCGCTGCAGCACCAGCACCTCTCAAGTTCCTGGTGCCTTTCAGTATTGCACCATCTCTCAAACTTTTCCATCCCGTGTGCCAGATTTAGGGAAATGAAAGGAAGATCCTAAACTCGGGTGTGTGGAAGCACACGCTCTCACACTGTGCCCTACCACAGCATGACAGTCCCTGCAAGGGACAAAGAGGTAAAGTCTGCTCATCTTCCTCCACCTCCTCGCACAGCCCATCACAGAACTGTCACTTCCCTTGCCATTTCAAATGTTTTCTTTTCAAACCCCAGCCAGAGAAGCATAAATCTGGGAGTACAAAGCCATTAACTACTTCTGGTCTGGAGTCCTGGAGACAGAACAAGCAGATTTTCCAAAGGCTTCAGCCCACGAGGGGCTGCCTGCCCAACAGAGCAACTACTCTCCACATAACAAGAAATAATCAATCTCACTGCAAATCCATGCTGAAGACTTTATGGAGCCTGTTGTATGACATCCTCCAGGGCAACCCAATATAATAAACATGCTGTAAACTGATCTCATCTCTTTACTTTTAACCATTTTCAGACTTCAGAAGATGATAAAGTTACTTTTCACAATTACCTAAAAATATCAAGAGCCAATAGTGGAACAGATAGCTGTCTCAGAAGCAAAGTTTAACCCCAGATTTTAGGCCAAACTTTATATTTAAGATGAAATTCAACAAGAAGCGTCTTCCATTCTATGTACCTGATGGCAGTGACACAGAACATTTGTGGTGGAGTCCCAGCAGAAATACAAGTCACCTCTGAAACTATTCCTTGCCTGCAAGGGTTGCACTGATAGACCGCTTGTACTGAACTACTGCAATAATTAGTAAATTGTTAATTGAATAGCAGACAACCATACAGTTCTCCCACCAGAAATCTGCAATTTCAACCCCAGGGAAGAGGCAAATGCCACCTTTCTGGGTGAAATTATTTTAAGAGAACCCCAACTCTTACCATACCCTGATTTCTGTACCCCTGAGGATGAAGCCTCCAACTATATTCTTACCAGATTTCTGCCTTTCACGGACAAAGCACACATGTTGTTTCAGTCCCAAATTCTGAGTTCTTCCTAGCTTTCAGTCTGGTCAGCAAGCTAGGCTGAGATGGAAACACAAAACTGGGAATTTCTAAAAGTCTAAAATCTGCAGCGTGTGGTACATGCTTGTCCCTCCATCGGTGCTTGAGTCCTCTGCCACAGCCGCGTTCCAGAACCTCTTCAGGATTACATTGTCACCTCAATTACATCACCGCAGGCGTCAGCACTAAGCCTCTCTAAGTCACAAGCAGGACAAGGCAGAGAGAACTTCCACAGGCTTTGGGCACTGGGAGATTTTTTTATCCATACCTTACCAGCTCACTTAAATAACACAACAACAGTAATTGCAAAAAGGCAATCTCCAGCTGAGCGCTCCACCTGAAGCCCCCAGGCACCTCGGTGTTAAAGCATTCAAGTGTCACACACCTCTTGAATAGCAACAGCACAAAGATCAGAAGTTGGCTTAAAAGTCAAAGCCTGTAATTCTGTAATAGTCTACTTCAATCTGATTTTGACACGGTAGCTTTAAAACAAAATAAATGCCAAAGTCTAAAAAGAAGCTGCTGCTCTTCTCCCAGGAGCAAGCGACGATCGGTCGAGTTCATCTCAGAAAGCCATCGTGATAAAAGCAAGTAAATTCACAATTGAACCCTACTTTTCCTCTACCACATGCACCAACTCCAGACCTTGCCACACAAAGTTCAAGTAACATTTTGGGGTTGAACGAATCAAGATAAACTGCAGTTTTCCCCTTGAAAAAACCTCAGCAGCAGAAGCCCAGTCCCACAGGAACACTGCAGAGATGGCACGTGATGGAAGAGTATTTCAATGGGGAAGTCACCATAGTTCACTCTTTCAGAGGATAATTATAAAAAGAGAATTGTGAAGATACTTGAATACTGCACCAAAAAGCATATTGCTAGATGTTATCAACACTCTGGGCACTCAAACAGCACTTTTTTTCATAATAATGTGGGGAAAAAAACCCCTTGCAATGTGCACAAAAGTAGGGAACTGCAAAAGGGTAGTTTCCCGAAACAACAACCACAAAAAAAAATCCCTTATGGTGGGGCAGTAGGGTGGGATAAAAACAATAGATACCTGTCAGCATGACTTTTTTTTTACAACAGCAG
The DNA here is from genome assembly GCA_013400375.1 of Thinocorus orbignyianus. Taxonomy (NCBI): domain Eukaryota; kingdom Metazoa; phylum Chordata; class Aves; order Ciconiiformes; family Thinocoridae; genus Thinocorus; species Thinocorus orbignyianus. Next base: position 68,110 of record VXBW01005663.1, read on the forward strand.
CAGGTTTTTGTGAATGGAGCATCAAGATGACTCAAGAAAATACTGGAATTTCAAAGCAAAGCTCTGATAAACAGTTACCCCACCATGACAACATCCCTTGGCAGAGATGCGCGGCTTTCAATACACCCACCAAACCAGACAATGCCCCTCTGCTCAGAGACACACATCCAACACACCCCTCAGACTGCACCCAGGTGACATTTCAGCAGCATCTGCCCTCAGTTAAAATAGTTATTTATAGCAAAGTAGGTGTTGAGAAGGGTAATTTCACCCATCGTTGAAGGCCTGGGTGCAAGTCACAGGCCACATATTGCAATTTCTGATTAAAAGCTCTTCCTCTTCCCAGGCTCTAATGGAGATACGCCACTTTGCTAAATTACAGCGTAACTCAAGGTGATAGGCACCTTCTTCTCCTAAAAAACACAAGATAAACTCAAAGGCAGTGTTTGGAGGAGGCTGAGCTAGCAGTGGGAGTACCAGCCACGGTAGCACCTAATGGCCTTGCAATGTTCCTACCAGTGCCTTATGGGAACCTAATAAACATCTTTTGTTTTACTCTTCTTCAGAACACAGATAATCCTGCTTTGTTTCAAATACCTTAAAGCAATTTATATTTTGAGAATATCCAGGGATTTTTTTTCTCATGAAATTGGAAAAACAAAAGGGCAAACAGATGCCCTGCCAGCCAGGGAGGCAAAGCATTGGACAGGTCTCCCACCCTCCAGAGCAGGGCAGGGACCACTCTCTTAAAAACAATGAACTTGCTGTTGCCCCGAATAACTTAACTCCCAGAGAAAAATGAAAATAGCAAAGATAAGGGATGTGAGGAGAAACGGATGGGAAGAAAGGGTCTTTTGAGGTGCCAGATATCCTGGTGTGGGGAGAAAACTAAACCTAAACAAGGGGTGTGAACACTTAAGAGCCTTTAAGGCAGCAAAATGGTACAAAAAAAAAAAAAAGAAAGAGCAAGCTATGGAAAAAAAGCCCTGCTGCCACAACAAACCTTTGTCTACAGCAGCAGTAACACCTGATGCTCTTACAGCACAGCAGGAACCAGCTAAGAGCCAAGCTAGCAAATACCTAAGAACTGCAATTTGGTGTCTTTTCTACCGTGCTCAGTAGTACACACAGGTTGGACAGTGATGCTCTGAATGTCATTCTGCGTCTAATCCTTGATCTTTTGTTTTAAGCCTTCATTCAAGCGTTGCCAGCGCCGGAGATGAGAGGCAGGGAACCCGAGCTGAACTGGAGCTGAGCTGAGCTGAGTTAGCAGCACTCACGAGAACAAATGGCGTTTCACAAAGATTTCTCAGGCTGCTTCCCAGCACAAGACTCAGGGACTCTCCAGCTCCCGGGGTGCTCGCTTCGCTGCCATCGTCACATCAACAGGATTCTTCTGGCACCAAGGAGCTGCAGATAGGAGCTGCAGAGTAGACTTCAAAGATTGCTCATAAATGCTTCTACAAAATGGTTTTCCAGCCCAAACGACGCTAAGCAGCCAAAGAGCCAAGCTCTGGAAAGCAAGTGCTTTCCATCCTGAGTTTGTTGCCACCTTTAGCAGCGTAAGAGCACAACACTCACTTTGAGAAGCAGGTGCAGGAGCACGGAGACAGTAATCTGCCCTACAAACACCACCTTTAAAAGCTGATCTTCTCAAGTCCCTTCATTTCTCATCCCAGCTCTCCTGACAGCGAACACTTATCAATGCCAGATTAGAAGAGATCAATTAAGTTATCTCAAGAGAAAGTTAAGGTTCATGTCAGTCACCACAGGCAATGAAGTGCACAAGACAGTAACTATCAGAGGAAGGGTTGGTGATGAGAACCTTCTGCCCAACTGTGGCCAAAAAGGTCAACCGCAGCTTGTGAAACCCCACACATAAGGCTCAGCATCAGCTTCCAACCATCTCCACAAGCACTAAAGTTAAAAAAAAAAAAACAACACAAAAACACCAGCCAGTTTTTGCAGCAAGTGTTTGCTTTCCAGCAAGTATGCCAGCTCAGGGAGTTCTCAGATAAGAGTGTTTTCTCTACAAAACTGCCTGGCTTGCATGGTTGTACAAATGCTAATCAGAAGGACAGCCCTAATCTGAAGAGAAAGCAACTGCGTGGGGCAGGAACAAAAGCAGCCAAAGCATCGCTGTGGGAAAGGAGGGAGGGGAGGCGTGAATACACATCGTGTGTTTGCACCTGAATGGCAATTAAACAGCAGACTCAGTGCAACACACACTGAGGCCACATTCACTACACTAACATAGGACCTAACTCAACTCACCATTATTTTAACCCCTGTGTAAGAGCAGATAGATTCCAAATGGTAACCAGTATCCACGGGTGGCAATCTAGCACTGAATTATGTTACTGAGAATAGAGGGGGGAAAAAAAAATGCAGACAGCATGATTAAGAGGAAGCCAGGAACTCAGCCTGGATTCCTTCCAAAGTTCAAAGTGTCAACACTGGGGAAAAAAAAAAAAAAAAAACAACAAACCGCCACCACACCAACAGAAAGAATCCTGCAATTAAAGATTTAACACACACTTTACAGCAACCACAATCATTGCTGTATTTGTGATATTTATTTCCTAAAAATTATTAATCTTTCTCTAAGATCCCCAACAAAACAAGAAATAGGAGAGCTGATCACCTAATACTCCCAGTGCTTGATACGGGAAGCGTTAAGTTTTCATTTGACACTTGGGCTCAGATAAAAGCAGCCTCAGGAAAGAAGCACTAATACCATTCAGCCAGGTTCTTGATGTTGATCAAGGCAGCCAGAGCCAATTCTGACAAAGCAAGCACGGTGTGAGCTGCAAGACGAGCAGGGAAAGAAGTCAGTGATATAAAGTCTGAAGGTGGAAAAGGGAGAAAATAATTGTACTTCACCACATAATAGCACATTTATAAAGACAAGCAGCTATTCAGGAGTCAGGTTTGCTTTTTACAAGAAGAGATGGGTGCAAACTACTTGCACAATTATGCTAGAAATTACAAATTTTCTCATCAAGGTCAGGACAGCTTCCCAATTCACAAAATCTAAGCAACCAGTTAACTCTTTATGACAGACCTTCCTGAGGGATACACGAGATGCTGCAGGGTCTGGCTCAGGACACCCTGGCTAGTGCTGACCCTCTGTGCTCATCACAACTCACCAGGGGGACTTCCTCCCTGGCACATTTTATTCCAGTAAAGTCACCCCATACCTGTCACTCTGCTTTATTCATTACAGGGCAGATTTCATTCTTGAACCAAATGAGACATTTCTCTGTCATGTACCAGCACAGTCCCCAACCCCACACAAAAGGAAACAGAGGAAGTTTCTGGCCCAAGAGTCAGAAGGGCAAATGAGCCCATTCAGCCACACAGGTCAAATGTTCTGGGTGAAAAGGTACCTACTGAGCCCATACACACTCTGAATCTGATTGTGTAATTTCTACATGTAAATTGAGATCTCAAAACAATAAATAGCTCGCATATTTGGATGATTAAAAGATCAACTGATGTATGAGAAGAAATATCAGGATTTTCATTTTTTTAATCTAAGCAGCCAGGAATTCTGGTATTTTCTGTGCAGTGTTACCTTCCCCACGGTGTAATTCTGCAGGGTGCTCTCCTGTTTCTTATATTTTAGGAATATACAGAGGTGCACAGTCTAGGAAGCAATGTGCTTCATCCAGGATGCAGCACGTTTCATCCCGTGAAGTTTGCTCCAGTTCAGAAAGCTTCCACAGTCAGGGTAATTCAGGTCTATGCTCATCAATCACAAACTGCTTTAGAAATATCCCAAGGAGGAAACACTATATACTACACCATCTCCTTAGGAAAGGGCTTCTCAAGCTCTTTGAAATACACCCAAAAATGTTGACCAGCCCACCTCTTACAGGAAGCAAATGAATCATCCACATCTGCACACTTTCAAAAAAACCCACAAACCAAACCAACAACAAATCCAGTTTTCCAGGAAGGATGGAGATTCCTCCCTCTCCCTCTCCCCTGCTCCCATTTTCTGCTTTAAACTGAAGCCCACAGACAATTCCCCAAGACAAGACAGGACTTCAGCACAGGAAACCAGAGCAACTTTTGGCTCCTGAGGCATAATGACAGAGAAGAGGCTTCTGACAGAAGTCACACATGTGTCACAAAGCAAAGATGAAGAAGCAATTCATTACATACCATTTCCAACCAACTGCCCAACTGTGTAGTAACTCTGAATTTAGAAAACATGGCTATTTTGTCTCAAGACTGATGCTGTTTAAAGGAACTTGGACTCAGGCATGGAACAGAAGCAAGAACATTTCTAGCAATAGTCATGAGAATTATTCACTTGGATTAGACACGCAGCCCACCCTCCAAGAAAAAAACCCCAATGCTTTTATCTTCAAAAGCAGACAGAAGGGCAAAGCCAAAGGACAAGCAGAGCCTTGGTGGAAATTGGAGAGCTAGGAATTTGATGGGTGGACTTTTCAATGGATGAGGAATTGGTTGGATAGTCGCATCCAGAGGGTAGTGGTCAGCAGCTCAACTCTGCCCCTCTGCTCTGCTGAGCCTTCCCCAGCAGCACTGTGTCTGGCTCTGGGACACTCTGCAAAGGAAAGAGAGTGAGCACGTCCAGAGGCCACAAAAATGCTCAGAGGGCTGGAGCCCCTCTGCTGGGAGGACAGGCTGAGAGAGCTGGGGTTGTTCAGCCTGGAGAAGGCTCCAGGGAACCTTACCACAGCCTTTCAGTACTTAAAGGGGATTTATAAGACAGACAGGAACAGACTTTTTAGTAGGATCTGTTGCGATAGGAAAGGGCAATAGTTTTAAGCTAAAAGGGGGCAGTTTTGGACTAGATATAAGGAAGAAGTTTTTTGCAATGAGGGTGGCGAGGCACCGATTCAGGTTGCCCAGAGAGGTAGTGGATGCCCCATCCCTGGAAACATTCCAGGTCAGGTTGGACATGGCGCTGAGAAACATGGTCCACTGAAGATGTCCCAGCTCATGGCATGGGGGCTGGACTAAATGGGATGGAAGTGGTCTTTAAAAGCCAAACTATTCTATGATCTGACCAACTCTGAAGAAAAATACTAACCAGTGCTCTATGCACACTCACCTTTAATACTGAAAAGCAAAGGTTTTAGGGTAGAGCCCCCTTGCTGTAGCAGTTGAGACCCCCCAACTTCTCTGCAGCAAGGAAGGCACAAGTGGCCATTGCAGTGCCACGTGGAACAAAGCCAGATGAAGGAAAGTACCAAGGCTCCTTGGTGATCAATGCTACTCAAGCTCCAACCGTGTTTCAGCGCAGCTGCTGGCAGCAGCACTGAAGTCTGAGATCAAGGACCAGTTATTTAACAATGTCTCTTGAGCCAAGAGGCCTGAAACACCCACTTGATTCTAGAAACACCACTATCAACTACATCCAGGCTGCTCTTCACTGACTACATTTCTAACACAGCCCTGCAAAACCCACAGCTCACTCAATCTATACCTAAACTAAATTTTAAAAATGCGGGGTTACTCTGAGTAAAATCAAATCAAACAAAAGAGTAAAATCAAATCAAACTTGAGTTCCTCAATAGTAAGATATACAGCATGCCATCTAGTTTCCAAGCATCCTATATGCAGAATAACCAATGTATTACGGTTCGGGGTGAGAATAATTTGCCCAGACAGAATTCTTTAGCTATAACTGCACTGAGGAAGGCCACAAGTTTCTCTTCCACCATGTTGCCAGCTTGTGCTCTTCTCAGCCCTGATCAGAAGCAGTCAGGCAGATGACACAGAACACACACTATGGCCAGGCTGCACTGATGCAGGCTCCCTTACCCAGAGTCACCCCAGGGGAAAGGTTCTGTCACCTTTCCAAGAGGCACAGCCACTTCATAGCCCAGAAAACTCTTTGAAGATGAAAAGTGCTACTTACCTGCTAAGTATCCTTATCAGCAGAGAAGCAGCATCCTTTCTAACAACCCAAATATTTCACAGGCAAGAGCCTTTTGTTCTCAAAGAAGTTATATCCTTTCAAAAGTAAGGTAAAGAAATCTATCAGTTATGATGGAACTAATTCCAGCTCTCCCGGTATTAGCGTATTTCACAAAGCAGAAGGTTCATCATCCACTGATGAACGAAAACTACCCAGTCACTTCAACAGGAATGATGCACCAGGAGCTCCCAGCTTTGGGCTAAGAAACACAGTTAAAAGCCTTAAGCTCCTCACCTTTTCAGCTGGCAATTAAATAGCCCTCTTCACTTGTCAACCCCCAAACCCCTCCCTCCCTAATAGTTTTACAGGCAGTGGTAGGAACAAACCGCCAAGGCAGCGTTTGATGTGTGCTGAATACAGAACCACATGGTACCCCTGTTGCAATTTTATGGTACAAAACAAACGCTGTTTAATGGACCAAGGGCACAGCTACCCAGTTTCTCTTCAACTCAAGAAGCTGTAACCAGAGGCTGTGAAGTGATACCACTGCAAATGCAAGCTGAGCAGGGTTTTCTTGTTTCGAATTTACTCCCATGAATTAAATTTTTTCCTGGCCTGGAAGCTACAGCAAGATACTGAGCACTCCTGTCCTCTCCCATCCTGCCTTCCTGCAAGTCCTTGGTCTCACCTCCTATCAACAGCCTTCACTCTGCCCATTCCTTTCACAAAGAGTCACGGCACCAGCTGTTGCGGAAAGAAACAGAAACCATGATTTTCAAGAGGATGGCAAAAGCAAGGAGTAAGTCCAATTTTGTGATCACAAAGTCTAGTAACTACCTACGCAGAGCATCCAGTGTATCTCTGTAGCAGGGAGCTACCCCTTGAAAAACTGGGAAAGTCGTGTAAGGTGTAGCTTGATGCCTCCCACTTTCAAAATCTCAGCATATATGCACAAAACCAATTTTCATCTTGGCTTCCAACTGCTTCCCTTACACACCCAATCAACCTTCTATCCCATGCCAGAAACTAATAGTGCAAGCAAGTCTGAAAGAAAACACCACCAAACCCCAAACTACAGATCTTCATCAAGATGCTCCCCTGGACAGCATTTCCACACACCTCTAACTATTCATTTACTAAAGTTTAGATCAGCAGGTGAGTAGACACATGGTGCATACTCTAAGCTGATAGAGTACAGGCATCAGTGCCATTTAGCTGAAGTCTTGCCCATAACCCAAACTGAACAGCACTGTAACCCCCTCCACAGTCACAGGGCTTTGCTGCTGCAACACGCACCTGACCAATGGTGAAGAATGAGCACAGCATAAAGGTGATGCCAGTTCTTTAAAAAACAACCCAAAAAGTACAGTCTAGTGTACAGAGGTAGAGATTTATCAGTCTTAAAATCTGACCAATCTTAAACCATGTTTTTGACCTTAACCTATATCTCATATTCTGTAAGGGAGGAATTGCAGCTGCAAGTGCTTATTGGACCTCTCTCTTCATTAAATTGCTATAAACCCTACACAATTAAAAGCAGAAGTGTATGTCACCTGTACTTCCCCTTCCCTCTCCCAAGATGTGGTTTATCAAGTCCACACCCACCGTCAACACCTTTTGTTTCTATCCACACCACCCTCTGCAGATTTGAGCCCAGTAAACATTCTGTTTCCACCTGAACCACTTCCATTCCCTGGTCCAAGCACTCCCCAATGGCTGGGGCAGACCTACCTTGTGCATATGGAGTCATGTAAGAATCATCTTGAAATGCACACTAAGAGATGCTTCCTACCAAGAAATGCAGCCAAGCCCACAAGACAACTACCTGTACGAAGGGTTAGCACCACAGGTGCAGGCTCCTCCATGCAATTCATCCAGCACACACCAAAAAAAAAAAAAAGGAAAGCAATAAAATGAAAAGCACACCCGTTAAGATGAAACTCTGGCATGTCTGAAAGCACTGCAGCTATTACAGTTAGCAGTAATCCCCACCACCTCTGCTGCCAAAACCACATGCTTTGCATAGTATTTGATGTGTCTAATCACCCTTCACAATCATTGCTGCTGTACCCCCCATGGAGTCTCCTGCTCCCTTCACTGAAACACGTAACATTCAGAAATCTAAACTGCTTATCAATAGCTGCCAAAGGGAAATCTCCCACCCAGTCCCAGGACCCTGTCATTAAAAGAAAATGACTTTTGCTGAAGCTTGGTAGCTTTGCTGATTCGAGTTAGCAGAATACTTCAGTTTCAGCCCCAAACACACACACACACACACACACACGTCTATTTAGAAGTCTAACAGCAAATGGAAGAAAGCTCAAACATTACCATGGAGTCTCCCTATGGAGTTTTTTTGTTCCAGAAGATGAGTTAGCATTCTCTTAACTTGCCACAGGTCTAAAGCTCTCAGGCGCAGGACACAGCAGCTACACAAGGTAGAGCCTGAACTGAATCACATCAAGTGAGTGGTTCACTGGTCAAGTGCTCCAGAGTGTACCATAAAAAGGAGAAAGAAACCCAAGCCATCAACTCGAATCTCTCCACCCCAGGAAACTGGAATTTCAGACTGAAGTATCAGCTCCTGTGCTTACAACAACCCATTTGGGTAAAACCCCATCCCATGGTGGGAGGTAAGAGTAGAGTGGAAACAATGAGGCAGGTTTTCCTAAGCAGCATTTAAGAAGGTGTCATCACCTTCAGGGCCTTTGAACTCCCCCAAGTTATTAAACAATCAAAGAGTCAAACAAGATGAGGCTTTTAGCTTCACAAACGCCAATTATTTCCCAGCACCAACAGAGATGCTGAACATTAAAAATAGTCTTTCCTCTAAAGAGAGGAGAGGAGCTGAGAACAGCTGCCATAAGTAAGCAAGACCTTGCCCCAAAAATCAGCTGTCAAAACTTCTGCCCTTTAGCTTCAGCAAAGAATCTTCAGCCAAGAAAAAAAGTAACTTTATCAAATTGCTTAAAGCAGCTTCTCTGCAGACATCTGCATTGGAGCTGCATCACATCAGCAAAGGAACAACCTGTATGAGAAAACTGCAGCAAAACACCTCACTGACCCAGGTATTTCAAAGCCTGTCACAGGCTTTGATTGATTCCTTCTAAAGCTTTTAGCACACATTATTTTGTTTACTAGTCCTGAGAGCATTACTAATTTAGTTTGGGTTTGGTTTTTTTTAAGCTATACCAGCACACTGAAAGTGAGTGCACCTTGGAAGAGAGCACGTGACAAAATCTGCTTCCTTGGGGAAAGGTCTCATCTGTTTTAAAAATAACGCTCCTGTCTAGATTTGGAAGAGTTATAATTAATTGCTTAGCCCAGGTGGCCACTTGCAACTCCTGAATTATCAATTGGCTCTGCAGGCTGTACACAAAGCAATTCTCCATACAGTAATAGCCTAGACTATTTAGTACTCCTGAGATTTCCATACAGTGAATTGTGGCAGATTCCACTTTTGCAGTAAAATATTAATGACAAAGCCCAAGTCTATATTGTGAGAGCCAAAGAAATCAAAGGAAAACGGGGAATAGACTCAATGATACGTAACCTTGCAATGGATACTCACAGGATGGAAAGGTCACCCATTAAAATGGATCTATGTTACACAGAACTGCAGAAATTCCAGTAAGCCTTTTCTCTTCTCCTGTCTCTAACAGCTAGAAACATCAGGTGGTTTCAAAGAACCCCCGTGGGAGACTAACTGAAATGTCAGCTGCGAGAAGAGGGTTAGATACAGCTTCCTCACACAATAAACCCCAGTATTAATGGTTTATGGGCACTGAATTTACATGCTGCAACAAAACCAGAGCTCTGCACTGTGACCAGCATTTCCTGGCAGCTCCCCAAAAGGACCCTGCTGTCCCTCTCCATCCACTGCAACGTTCCGATGCTGCATCCCCACACTTCCAGATGGCGACACCTCGCCAGGTTTGAAGATGGAAGATTTTTACGGTGCTCTGTTTTCATCCCTCAACTGCAAATAGGTTCCACAGAGTCACTAGCGGGAATTAACATCTGAAGAGTACATGCTGGTCGGCTGGGATCCCAGCAGTGAGGGCTGAGAGCAGCTGTAAAGGGACAGGGAGGGAAAACATAAACCTTCTGTAAAAGAAAATATTTCTTTCCCCGCAGCATAAGCACAGAAAGACTGTAACTGAGAAGCCTAGACTGGAGCAGTAAATACAAGACAAAACTCAGATAAGAAGCGAAGTATTTTTTAAAACTCTGAAATGATGAGAGTATAACATCTTCAGAAGTTCCTCCTATTCACAAGGTCAAGAAACGATAACAGTGAAGGGTGGGAAGTAACAGAAGGGCTGTGTGGGATGAAGCAGAGTTGAATTCCGAGAGAGACTCGTGGAGATAACATCAGATCATTCCCAGCTAACACACCAATCAGCCACTGGATTATGTCTGAGAAACCCTGATAATTTGAATCCATTTCCAAAACAAAGCTGAACACAGTAAGAGCCACCCAAACCAGGTTATATTCTGCACCTAAAACAAGGCTGCTAAAAACTTTCTAAAAACAATTCACCTTGACACTTATGGCAACCCTGGGGCTCTGCAGGGTCCCCTCTGTGTAAATCCATCACCACAGGCTCACACCAGGGTGCTGGCACAAAGGTTGGGTCCCCAAGGCAGACAGCTTAGAGGTCAGGAGCTGAGACCAGAGCAGCTGAAGGTCTTTATCTAAAGTGCTGAAAAACAACACCTGCACTTTCCATTCCTCCAGCTGCAGGAGAGGCATATCTGCCCTGCACAGGCTTTGTGGAAATTAAAGGTGGAAGAGAGCACCCAGGCTCTCGGGTGAAAGGCAGGAGGAAGAGTAGCAGCATTTCAAGGCGGCCCACGAGCCTTACTGATATCTAGTACATTCAAGCATTTTTAGAAACTTCCCAAAGGCAGCTCAAGCACACAGCAGACCCGCAGCTGAGAAATCCTGAAATCCAAATTCAGCTGTGTCTCAAGCACTCACTCCTGCTAAGTTGTTAAAAAAAGCACCAAGTGCTCACACCAGTTCACAGCACTTTCATAACCTGAGTTGCAAATTACATCTGGCATTCAAAGGGTACCGTGAAAACTAGAGAGATGGTTTTGGCCAGAGGAACTGCTCTTCAGGTTTGCTGGGTCAGGCAAGACATGGATGGCAAACATACTTGGAAAGGGAAGCTTTCTCCTTCCAGGACTGTTTGGGTTTTACAGTATTCAGCAAGAGTGATTTCCCAGTGTTCTGAACAGAGAAGTAGTCATGGAAGGCAGGAAAGGAGCACACTGAGCCAGAGGGTAAGAAAACCTGGTTCTTCTTTTATTTACATCATTGTCATGATATTGCTAGCGACTATCAACATGAGAATCAAAGGCAGGAATGCAGTCAGACAAACTATTTATTTAGTTGGAGGAGCTAGTGGGGGCTTTGTACCAAATGCTAGGTCTATTTCAAGAGAAAGTTTCTATTACATATTATAACTGGGTACAGAAAACTGATTTTGACCTTTGCACCAGGAGCCGAGGGTGATGTTTCACTATCCTCAAAATTCACAATAATTATTTCTCCCCTTCCTTGATTAGAACACTCGCTTTATCTAATACATGCACCAGTGTTTACAGATCTTGAAGTGCTTGACAAACAGGTACCCAGCCTCCTGCACAGAAATGGGACTGAACATAAAGAACAGGCCCAAGATGGGGCCAGTGAAAGTCCTGGCTTCAGGAGCACCTTCACCCTCAGCCCATTGCAGAATTAAGAGCTCAGGGCAATAAGTAATGAAAGGGTGCAACAAGCACCCTTTCCAATCCATGGTTTGGCTGCGACCAGAACAGGTTAACATTTTTAAGGATGTCAAACAAGAATCTCACAGCCAAAGATGCTGGAGAGTCAGAGTCACAGCCAAAAGATCTATCTGCAGATAACAGCAGGCAATAGCACCCAAAAGCCAACAAACTTCAGGCCCAGGACAACCTTGTGGTGCTGCCGGTTTGTACCCCTCCCAGTGTGGACAACGACAAGCAGGTCAGGCTTACCTGATGGTTCTTACACATTGGTCTAACCCAAAAAGGGCTGGGGCAACAGACAGCAAAACCCCCCTGATTTATAACCACAAAATGCCAAGTCCCACAACATGTTTTGAGTGGAGTCAGATTTGTTTTTAGCAACACTGAGCAGCAGCACAGACCATACACAATGCCTCTGAATTCTGTTAGTGGGCAGCTTTTCAAATGGAAAAATCAATATGATAAGTACACCTCGATTCCTCAAGCACTTAGGAAACTTCTCCCCAGGGTCTATTACCACCCCAGCGGTAAAGACACCTACACCAGAGAAGGAGGACAATAGAAAGGAAAGACAGAGGGTTTATTTACATAACTGTCTTTGATTTCTGGTCCTCCCCACTCAAGCTTTTTCTAACACTGCCAAGGGTACAGTTACCAAGCAACTAAAGTCAGAGCTAACCCCTCCGGATTTGGGAACCCCAGTAAATAACAACTCCTAAATCTGTGTTTACTCACCCAAATCGAGATAGCTTTGTTTAGATGCTGAAAACCACACTCAACTTGGGACAAATTCTTGCTGCAACACTACACTAAGATTTCATTGGAAGGCTGCAGTGATTGAATTGGAGTTCTTTAGAAAAAAGTGGCCTTTTTTCCTTAATGTAGAAACACATCAGGCAGCAGTTTCTTTCCTGAATACCTGTTTTCATTTTCCTTATCTCCAACTGGTCACGTGGCTAATGACACTACCACCTAAATTTAGCTCATTCTGTTCGCACTTGCGATCCTACCGATGCCTGCAGGACTGCAACACACCTTCCTTCCTCTCCATCTCCCCTTAGATGGATGGAGCCGTTTCCGAAACAGCAAAGCAGATGCTGTACCACCAGCCTCCCGCCTTCTCCTGCCACCCCACAGCAGAGCCCTGGGACCTGCAAGGACAGCACAGGCCGCCTGTTTTGCTCGGTGCAACGCCCATTCCTCGCAGGCCCCTTTGTGCTATATTACAGTGCCCCCTCGCTCGCTTTTGTCTCCCTACTGTAAGTCCTTCCCCACCAAAACCCCACACCGGACGAACTTTGGGAAGCGGGAACATCCTCACCTACACCTTGTGGCTCGCTGGGTATAATTAAGCAGTCAGCGATTTACGTGTGCCTCGTCAGCGGTGGGGCAAAACGCCCTCGTAAACAAGGGCAGACCCAAACCACGGTTACACACCGATGAAATCAAGTCAAAGGTTTCCCTCTTCGGCTGCTGACTCCCCTAAAACAGGAGATGACGACACTGCCCAGTAAAGGCAGGGATGCTGGCCCACATTCCCAGCACGGGAGAGGGCTCTGGAAGCTGGCTCACATCACCTTCCCTGGCAGGCCTCGCCTCAGGCCACCAAATCCCAGCGAAACAGCCAGACTCGGCCACCGGCAGCATCCCAAAGGAGCGCGATGGAGGAAGGGGATTTCAACCTCTGCAGGACACCGTCCGCCTTCCCCACGCTCAGACTGCTGCACAGGGTGGGGAGGATGGGGGAAAAGGTGCAGAAAACCCCNCAGAGGCCGAGCCAGGCCGCGGGCAGTCTCCCCTGGAGGGAAGGGCCGGATCCCGGGGCCGCCCCGGTTACCTTGGTCTCCTTGACGTGCTGCTTGATGCCCTCCGGGTACCACTGCACCCGCACGTAGCCCCGCCGCAGCGGGCTGGCGCGGCCATCCTCCGCCCCGCCGCCCCCGGGGCCTCCGGACTCGGAACCTC
>VXBW01005663.1:82435-130650 GCA_013400375.1 Thinocorus orbignyianus
CACGGGGGGATTTGCTGCGTTGCCCTTGGGTCCTGGTCATAGCGGGGTGTTCTATCATATCCAGTGTCCCCCAGTAATGTGGGCCTGCGTTGTGTCATCTTCAGTGTCCCCAGTCATGGTGGGGCTTTACTGCACTGCCCTTGGGTCGCCAGTCATCGAGGGGCTGCATTGTACCATCCTCGGTGTCATGAGGGTCTGCGTCTATCATCTCCAATGTCCCCAGTTATGGGGGGCTGCACTGTGTCACATCCAGTGTCCCCACTAATGGGGGTTGCGTTCTCTCACCCCCAGTGCCCCCAGTTACAGTGGGGCTTTGCTGCATTGGCCTTGGGTCCCCGGTCAAAGGGGGCTGTGTTCTGTCACATCCAGTGTCCCCAGTAATGGGGTGCTGCATTGTGTCATCTCGTGTCCCCAGTTACGGTGGGGCTTTGCTGCATTGGCCTTGGGTCCCCGGTCAAAGGGGGCTGTGTTCTGTCACATCCAGTGTCCCCAGTTATGGGGGGCTGCACTGTGTCACATCCAGTGTCCCCACTAATGGGGGTTGCGTTCTCTCACCCCCAGTGCCCCCAGTTACAGTGGGGCTTTGCTGCATTGGCCTTGGGTCCCCGGTCAAAGGGGGCTGTGTTCTGTCACATCCAGTGTCCCCAGTTACGGGGGGCTGCATTCTATCATATCCAGTGCCCCCAGTTATGGGGGGCTCTGTCCTGTCACCCCCAGAGTCCCCAGTTATGGTGGGGCTTTACTGCATGGCCCTTGGGTCCCAGGTCATAGGGGGGTGCATTCTATCATATCCAGTGTTCCCAGTAATGGGGGGCTGCGTTGTGTCATCCCCAGTATCCCCAGTTACAGTGGGGCCTTTACTGCATTATCCTTGGGTCCCAGGTCACGGGGGGCTGCACTGTGTCACCCCTGGTGTAATGGGGGGCTGTGTTGTGTCATCTCCAGTCATGGGGGGCTGTGCTGCGTCATTCCCCCCCAGAGTCATGGGGGGCTGCACTACATTGTCCTGGGGTCCCCAGTCATGGAGGGGCTGGGTTGTATTGTCCTCGGTCATGGGGGGCTGTGCTGCATCATCCCTGGGGTTCCCAGTCATGGGGGGACAGAAATATCCCCAGTCCCAGTGCCCCCATCTGGAGCAGCCGATGGGTCTCCCCCCAGAAGCATCTGCTCCTCTGCTATAAAAGCCTTGGCACTGCAGCCCAGATGTGGGTATCTGCACTGAGAAGGGGGCACAAAGCCCACCCACCCCCCTGGCTCCCACCTGGGTCCCCCGCTGCCCAGCCCAGGCAGCCACCCTGGCCCTGGGCGCTGCCCCATGCTGGGATTTGCCTACCAGCTGCCAGCAAAGCCAGATGTAGATTTTATGGCTGGTAGAAGCCCTCATTTGGCAAATGAGCTGAAGATTTGGCTTCAGTGACTTTAACGTTATGGTTTCCCCCCCTCTGTCTGCAGGGATTTTCGAAATAAAGTGGTTTCTTGAGCACCTCTCTGGCAGGAGAAGGGCTAAAGGAATCCAAACCAGCTTTTGCTGCCTCTCCTTTTCTCAAAATCATCCCATCTCTTCACTCCATAGATCTCCCCAGCCATGCAGCCCTGGCTGGAATATCAGGAAAATGCCCCAAATCCTCAACCTGCCTTCTTTTGGTGCGGGACAGACCCCAGGAGTGGCACAACAGTGTTTTCCCTCTTGCCCTCACCCTCCCAAAAACGGGAGGCTGCTCTGCCTGGGTTGGATCATGCAGCTGGCTGCAGTTGCTCATTCCAGGGCTTCTCCTTTAAGGAAAAGCAACCAGGAGACAGATCTGCCCACGCTTGTGTCCAAAATTCACTGCCCCTCCAGGGAGCAGGGATGCTCCACCTCAGACCTGCTGGGATTTTTCCAGCCTTGCAAACGGCCCCAAAACCCTGGGAAGTGGCTGGGCAGGGGCTGGGGCAGAGGAGTGGTGCGTGGGTGAGGGATGCGCTGGGATGCTGGAGTTTCAGCTCCACCCTGCTCCATGGCTATCCCGAGGTGTGGGCAGGAGGGCAGCAGGATGCTCTAAGTGATAGGGAAGTAGGAATTACTCCCTTCCTGCCTCCAAATCAGGTGGTGAAGAGCTCCCGGTGCCCACCTTTCCCCAGACCAGCCTGACCTCCATGCCAGCGTTTAATCACTCCCCACGGCGCTGTTGTCATCAGAGGGGCAGCACATTGACATGATTCCCTGCCTGAACATTTCTCAACATCAACCCCAGGAATAAGGAACACAATAGAGCTAAAAGGGACCGTCAGGTGGGAAAATAGTAGCATGCCCTCAGGGAAAGACAGTTTAAACACCCATTCAGTGCCGTGTGGTTATATAGCTCTTTACAGGGATCATAGAATGGTTACAGTTGGAAGGGAACTTAAAGATCATCCAGTTCCAACCCCCTGCCCTGGGCAGGGACACTTCCCACCAGAGCAGGTTGCTCCAAGCCCCATCCAGCCTTGTCTTGAACACTTCCAGGGATGTCCTTCTTGGAGTACAGATCTAGATCTGCAGGCCATGACCTCTGTAAAGCAGAGGAGATGGGGTCTGGAAAGGTAGCACATGAATGCCACCAGCACATGAATGCCACCAGCATGAGGACTTCACCCTCTGACCAACGCTGTGCTGGGGCATGGAGGGCACCACATCTCCCCAGCCCACCTAGAACCTGGGGACAAGGTGCCGGCCTCCCTCCCTCCTGCTGAAGCCAGGGAGAAGCGTGCCTTTGTGGGAGCAGAATCAGACCTTTGGGATGGGGAGAGGGTGCCCTCTGGCTCCCTTGGAACCGGTGGCACGTTCTTCTCCAGGTTTCAAAGCACAGCTTTAAGCAGCATGGTGATGGTTCTCGTTATCTCCTTAATGTACATCATAACAGCTGCTAATAAAATATAGATACAGGTAATGGGGATAAACGTGTATGTGTAGGTGGAAACTGTCCCTCTTCAGAGCAATTACAGGCTGAAGAGCAGCGGTGGGGTTTCAGGTAGCCACAAACAGCCGTGCAAACAATCGCATTATACAACCGGCGGGTTCACGGCAGGGGGATTTTAATGGGGACAAGCTGGGGCTGTTTGCTCGTTAGCAGGAGTTGAGCCGGATGTGTTTGTGCACTGTGATCCCAGCTGGGGCCCTGACGTCCTTCCATCATGGCACTGAAGGAGAACTCATTGCTTTCTCAGGACACAACAGCCCGGGGCCTGGACTGCCACAACACCAGCGTGTTTTGGGCACGTTACAGTCCCTGGGTGTCAAAAAGAACATCTCCCTTCATGCCAGGCTGTTCAGATCTCCACTGAGGGACCTCAGCAAATCAGACCACCCTGCGAAATACTAAGGCAAAACCAAGAAGCATTTTACAAGCATGATTATTTTGTTTTATTTTACTTTTTTCAGCAAATGAGTTCGATTCAGCAGGAGCTCTGAACAGCCAGGACTTCTGCAAAGTGACACACATCCCTGTTATGGCATTTACATCACCAGTATTTCCCTGTCGAGATACTGGTGAAAAGCAATCCCTGTGCTTCCTCCTTGCAACCTGGCTGGAGCTGGGTGCACTTCTCACTGGGCACATTTGCACAGGCCTTGTGGGGGTTAAGGGGCAGGTACTGGGATGCCAACTGGGTTGCCAGGATGCCCGCAGGGTTCCTGGATACCCACAGGGTGCTGGAGTGCCCGCCAGGTACTGAGGATGCCTGCAGTATGTTGGGGATTCTTGCAGGGTGCTGGGTGCCCATGGGGTGTTGAATATGCCTGGAGGGTGCCAGGATATCCATAGGAGACTGGGAATGATCACAGGGTGCTGGGAATTTCTGAAGGGTGCTGGTATGCCCACAATGTGCTGGGTACCCAGAGCGTGCTGGGGATGCCCACAGCGTACCAGAGATGCCTGGAAAGTGCCAGGATACCCACTGGGTGCTGGGTGCCTGGAGGGCACTGGGATGTCCACAGGGTGCTGGGTGATCAGAGGGTACTGGGGATGCCCAGAGGGTGCTGAGATATCTGGATGGTTCTACAATTCCCAGACGGTGCTGGGTGTGCTCACAGGGTGCTGAGAATGTCTGGAAGGTGCTGGGAATGCCTGAATGGTACTGAGATGTCTACAAGGTGCCAGGAATGCTCACAGGGCTCTGGAAATGTCCAGAGGGTGCTGATAATGTCTGGAGGGTGCCAGGATACCCAGAGGGTGCTGAAATTCCCAGAGGGTGCCAGGGATGCTCACAGGGTTCCAGGAATGTCTGAAGGGTGCCTGGAATGTCTGGAGGGTGCCAGGATGCCCAGACGGTGTTGCAATTCCCAGAGGGTACCAGGGATGCTCAGAGGGTGCCGGGATGCCCGGAGGTGCCCGGTGCCCGGGCTGTGGCGGGACTCTGGTGCCACCTCGTGGGCTGCCGCCTCCTGCCGCCTCCCGGGACCCGCTCCGGCGGGGAGGGAGAGGAGGCAGCCGGTTTGTTGCTCCAGAGGAGATGACTCTTTTCTTGGCAGCCCCAGCACTGGGGTCTGGGGCGGTCGGTGGAGCTCTCGGCTGAGGGGCAGGAGAGGTTTCAGCATCCCCCCGCTCTGCAACTCCTTGGCCAACCTTCCCAACATTTTCCTTTTGCTGCCTCCCAGAGGCACACGTGTCTCTCTGCCGCCTGCTCGGAATTGCTGGTGCCTTCAGAAAAGGTGTTTTGGTCACAAGGAATGTCTCCAGACTCTCCCACTGGGATAGTCTGGGAGTTAATCACTGTCACGCAGATGGGAATCGCTGTGTCCTGGTCACATCAGGGGGCAGAAATATTAGCAAGTGATGCAGCAGATGGAAATCTTCCGACCAGGCTCGGCGAGCTCAGCAAATCTCCCGAGGCCAGGCTGGCAGGGGAAAGCCTCTGCCCCTGGGAGAGAGGCCCCCAGCAGTGCCCCCATCCTGCACAGGATTACCCAGCCCTTCCATCCTTCCTTGTGGTGTCCTTATCAAACACTTCTGGCCTTCCCCAAAAATGGCCTCAGGGTGATGTCATCTTGTACATGTATAATTTTATGCAAATGCAGTCTTCCTCCACACTCTCATCCTCTTTGCTGAGAACAAATCCCCTGATGGGGCTGTTCCAGACACAGCCTTTCTCTGGGATGCAGGATTTGCCTTCCCCATAGGTTCCATTTGGTCCCCAGCCACCTCCAGGAGGTCACCCTGGGCCCCCCCAACAGTGTGCCAGGGCTGGACTGAGGGCAGGAGAGCTCCCACAGAGCTGTAAGAAGCAGGGTGCCCCAGCGACAATCACCCAAATGCCATGTCCCAAAGTCAGAACTGAATCTAAACTGCCTGGAGGTCTGGGGTTGGAGGGTGGGAGCTGCCACCGCCGAGCCTTTTCCCATCTGCATGGCCCTCTTCTCCCAGAGAAACTCCCGCAGCCCCCGCAGCACCACATCCTCCCGGGGATTGCGTCCAGAGTGGCCGTGACCTAGTTACAAACTGCCACATCCCTGCAGAGAGAAGGAAAGGAGGCTAATCACTGCCAGTGCCTGTGCTCCAGGGAGGGGATAAAAGAGGTCCCAGCCAGGCCCTGGTCCCCCACTTTTGGCTGAGGTTCCCACAACCAAGCAGACGTGGGTGAAACCATCTCCCTCTCTGCTTGCACCCTTTCCTCAAAGGCCCTCACAGAGCAGTAACGAGATACACCAGCCCTGCTATGGCCTGGGCTGATTCAGTGCCTTTAGAAGCATCCCTTCATCCCTTCAACCCTTCCCCAGCTTCTCCGTGAGGAATGCAGGGGGAATCAGCCCTACATTCCCACGGAAGAGGCATCGGCTGCACTGATGAGCTGAAAAAAACATGCCAGAGGAAATCCACATATGTCTATATTTGCATATTTTATATATATATATATATATATATATATAAACACTTCAGAGCACAAAGCAGAACCAGCCCTTTTAGAGTCTATTTAGAGCCTGGGTCTGGGGTCTGGCCACCATCCGTAGAAACCCCAGGTTGCAATTTCGGAAGAGGATAATTTTGCAGGCTCCTAAACCTCACCAAATACCTGCTCCAGGGGAGAGGCTGGAGGGATGCTGCCTTCACAGGACCTGCTGGTGATTTTGAACTGCTCTTGGCAGCATGAGAGGGCAGCATCGAGGGATAAAAGCAGCAGGTAGCCAGCCTGGCAAGCACTGAGAATATCGAGTATGGCCAAAGAGCCACATCCTGCTGTGAAGTTACAGCAGTGACAAGCACTTGCACGCTGCCAGTCGACAGCAGCTGAGGAAAAGGCAGGAGACAGGGGAGAATGAAATAAGGGCCTGCGGCTGACCTTGTGGCAATGCCAAGCTGCCGAGCCCTGCTGCCACCCGTGTTGTGTCACTGCCAGGAGAAAAACATCCCCCTCTTTAGGTATGTGGGTCCCTGTGGCTGAGCCAGGGGAAGGCGTAAAATAAGGATGTAAGCACTGTCCAGCTTGGTAATTATGTGAGTAATTACGTGAGCTGGGGAGAGAAACCTCTCTGGATGGTGCCACACGGGGGAGGACCCTGATACCACCTGCGTCCCCTGTGATGGCAGACCCTGCCCCTTGAGGCCAAGGGACTACGAAGGCTGCAGCCACCAAAAGCAGCTTAATCCCCCTGAGCCCTGGGATAACCCGGCACTGGGGCAGGGATGGCAGCAGAGCACGGCTCAGCTGAGGAGCCCCTGTGATACTTCATTCCCAAGTCCTGGCAGAGCAAGGGACAAACACTGATTCATCTGCCTCCCACGTGTCCCCCCTTGCCGCAAATCCTACCCAGAGATAATTGTTGTCTTCCTGAGAGGAACCAGCCTGGCTGCGGGGTGGGAGTGACAGCTCAGGGCTCTTTGAAGAAGCTGAGAGAGCTGCTAAATAT
The DNA here is from genome assembly GCA_013400375.1 of Thinocorus orbignyianus. Classification (NCBI taxonomy): domain Eukaryota; kingdom Metazoa; phylum Chordata; class Aves; order Ciconiiformes; family Thinocoridae; genus Thinocorus; species Thinocorus orbignyianus. The sequence goes on from VXBW01005663.1 coordinate 89,298, forward strand.
GTAAATCTCAGCGTGCCGCTGTGGCGCTCCTTTAATGGAGTTTTTGACCCTCTGCAGCTGCGGAGGAGCAGGGAGAGACAGACCCAGCTAAAACCACCCGACAGCAGCAGCCCTGCTTGACTATTCCAGCCACAGGCCAGCCTCTGCTCTGCTGGGTTCAGTTTTAATGGCTGGGATTTGCTCTGAAATGCCATTTCTGAAGAGCAGAAATCTGCTGGGTTGTATTTCTGTTTCAATTCCACGGGGAAAAAAAACACCCCAACCTTAAAAGGAGCTAAGGGGGTAGCCCCAGGTCACTTTGCCTATGGCTGGAAACTAAAGCAGGTCCTGAGCTCGCCTGGAAATATCTCCAGTGGAGCAAAGCCAACTCTGCCTCCTGCCCCAGGCTTCTTCCAGGGCTGCATCTGGTTCGTGATGATAATGATGATGCCAACATTTTGTAATTATTATTTTCTTGCTGACCTTCCCAGTAATTTCCTTTCCAGGAGCTCACGCCTGGGATAATCCCCCTTTTATTACACGAGTCCTGATTGGGGACAAATAGCATTGGCTTTGCCTATTTGGGGTTTTTTGTGTAATAGCTCCCAGGGACTGTGGGCTGTGTGGGGAAGAGATGCTTCATCTGCAGCTAGCTCCTTGGGGCACAGAACTTAGGTCTAGCCTGCCATCCTACAAAAAGTCCGTCTGTTTCCCTGATAAAACCCCCACCACTCAAGCCCAAGGGATGGTCATGACTTGCACAGCCAGCAGACTCCCCATCCTCGGCACAAAGTAGGAGCATCCACGCTTGGTAGGGCTGCCTCCAGCTTCCTATGGGCTCCTGGTCCCGTTGGAAAGGTCTGGATCAGGCACAATACGTTGCTCTCCTTTCCTGACTAAGTCCTCTGCTCTCCCTGCCCGGCTCGCAGTGAGGACTCAGCGCAGATCAATCAGCTAAATGCTTTATCCTTCTGCAGGCTGTCATGCCAGGAGGAAAAAAACAAACAAAACAAAACAAAAAAAAAAGCCTGATGGGATCTGGGATCCTTTTGCTGGCCTGTCACCTTAAAGCCTCTCACCTCTCCCTGTCTTTCATCGGGGTTATAAACTTCTTAGGGCGTCATCACGTGCTCCATAAATAACAAATATATAAGGAGGGGCTGCAGAGGGTGCAGCAGATGAGGAGGAGGGGAGGCAAACCCCTGGGTCCTCCTCTCCTGCCAGCTGTGGGACGGCACCGCTGGAGCCAGGCGGGCAGAGGAGCGGCGCGGGGTCCCCTCTGGTAAGCACCCACCTTTCTGTTGCATCCTGGAGGTACTGATGGCCTTGGGGACAGCTGGTGGTCCCGAGGGCACTGTGACTTACCAGCCCCGTTATTCCAGGATGGGGGGAATTGTCCCAGAGGTGGGGGGAGAGGTTGGTGCACAGAGCTTGGCTTGCCTGGAAAGTGACTTTGGTGCAGAAAAAAGCATGACCCTCATCACAGCACCTGTCCCATCCCTACACTTCCAACACATTCTATTAAAACCTGGTTGTAGGGATTCTTCTCACTGAAACCCTCTGGGCTTGTGGTGTGGGAAGAGCTCAAGCTCTTTTGCAAAGAGTATTTGGCTTCAGAACTGGGTGTAGAACTCCTTCCTACCTACCCATTTGAAAATTTAAGCTCCAAATCCAGGCAGACACTCATGACATAATAAAAAGATGTTGTTTGGGGGTTGCTGTGGACTTGCCTGTGTATTTGCATGTGTGCATCTCTCCAGACCACATAGATGCTTTGATCTCTAGTACACAAACACAAGCAGGTGAAAAATGTCCAGAGAGAACTTTTTATATGCTGCTACACACACACAAGCATTTTGGGCTCATCTCAGGAAGGTCTGGTCAGGAGTTACAGCACAAAATTTAGCTTAGAGTATAATATGTGATATACAGGAGGCTGGAGCGTAGGAAGACAGTTTTCTCTATCCAGGGAGAAAGGATTTGCCTCCTTGCTCTGTTTCTCACTTATTCTCTGACCTGGGGGTAGTTTTCTTCACCTCTTGGGGTGGGATGCTGCCCACTCTAACTGCACTGCCGGTGCCCCTGTGGGCGTGCAGGGCTCCGGGTGTGCTCTGGGGACAGGCTAGGAAGGGTGGCTGGTTCCTCTGTGCTCTGCAGGCTGTGTGTGTCACCCCCGCAGAAGATGTTTGCATCTGCAGGGAGCTGAGAAGCAAAGCAAAAAGTTCATTTCCAGAGAACAAACACAGATATATCAACCCTCCAGCTGTATAACCCGCTTTGCCAGGAATAAATTGCTGGAGGGGAAAAAAATATAGAAGGAAAACAAGCTCAGAAGCAGCCTTTCCCCATCACCGACTTCTCCTCCAGACTGTTGCTAGATGGGGTCTCAGAAAATTTTTAAAAATAGATGGAAGGATGATTCCCCTTTCCAGTCATCTTTAATGGGAACTGAGCAGAGTCTCGAACCTCCTCAAGCTCTGTGGATGTCTCTCTAGAGACACTCCAATATTCAGGTTTTTACAGTCTTTTTATGGTCTGGGATAAAGTTCTCTCTTGGACAGTGACCTGGCTAACAGCAGCTGTCGGTGACCAAACCTCTCACCCTGACCCTCCAGCGCTGCCTGAGGCTGTCCTTGGCTGCCTGCTCTGCACAGCACCCCCGGAACCTGCCCCAGGTCCTCAGCACCACCTAACATCAAACCACCATTGCATTTTCTGGGCGCCCAGAGCCCACCCTCTTCCCTGCTCTGGGATTTATCCAGGTGGAGGAGGCCCTAATCCAATTAGCAGGATAAGGAGTTCCAGGAGATTTGATAATAAGCTTCACAAACGCAACAGCCCCCCAGAACCCAGCTCTCCCCTTTAGCTCGGCCACCCCTTTCCTTCCCTCCCTACGTGGTTCCCAGGAGCGTGAACCCCTCATTCCCATCATAATTTCAGTTAGTCCTTGCACTCACCCCTTGGTGATTAGAACTGGCATTACGAGTGCTAAATAATTCCCCCGGCAAAGAAAACCCCTCTCCCTGATGGACCCCAATCCCTCAGATACACATCCATTGCCAAACTGGCGATTTGTTGAAAATAAAAGACACCACCACCACCCCATCTCACCCGGGGCTGGATGAAACAGGCGTTTCAGGCACCCAGCCCTCGGCATTTCAGGATGGAAAATTCCCAGCTTGCGCTGGTTCTGCCCTGCGCAATGTTGGTGCTGGTAATGCTTTTGTTTCTATAAATCCTATTAGCTGGAGGCAAGCCTATAATTAGCAGGGAAAGCCGGCACCTCTCACACAATAATCAAAAATGACCTGGCTCCGCACTGGCTTTGCTGCAGATTACTTGAATATTGGGCTCAAGCAGGGACAGACGGATGGCTCGAGGTGTTCTTCCCACTATTTCTGCCTGCGGGATGCACGTGCTTAGCAAAGTTATTCTCCCAGTTTGTGCTTCTCTCTGGATTTATTAACTCAGTTTGCTTGCACATGAAACAGGAGGCAGATTGAAGCTACAAGCTCTGATCCAGGTGGAGGGATCTGGCCGGGCTGTGCAGGATGGGTGCTGCTGGAAGAGCTTGAGGGGGGAGGCGATGACTCTCTTGGGTGAACCCAGGGGTCTGGGATCCCATATAGCAGGTGGCATGTCCTGGGGTGAGCTGTACCTGGTGGGATCGCACTGCCCAAAGCTCCTGGGATAGGAAACAAAGCCTCAAAGCCTGGGAGCACATCCCTGGGTGGGAGGCTCGAGGCTTGAGGCAGCAGGCAGCCACTCGTCCTGCCACTGAACCACCTCAGCTACATCTGTGAGCGTGGACATGACCTAAGAGCCCAACAGGGGCTAAGCTGTGTTGCTTGTACACTGAGCAAGCTGCAAAAGGGAGTAAACCCTGGAAGCACAGGCTGCCTCTGGGAAGCGGCCCTGGCTGCCTGATGTGCCCAGTGCTGTGACATCCTGGTGCACCTCTGGTGGCCTGACGCTGACTCACGTGCAACTGTGTGGAGATTTCACCCACAAATGCTTATTTTGCAGCCTCTCGGCTTCCCACAGCCACATCCCACTCTGCCTGTCACCAGGGCAGGTGCTGGACTTGTCCCAGTGCTCTCGTGCCCATCCTGCTGCCTGGCTTTGCCATGGGCTGGGTCAGGAGATGTGGGGCAGGGTACCAGGGTGGGATGCTCAGCCTCATGCCTTCTCCCCCTGCTCCAGCTCTCTAACAGCTCCTGTCCCTGCTCTGTCCCAATGCCTGGATGCTGGCAGCTGGCCACCAGGCTTTTGTCCCCTGTGCCCAGGTGGCCATGAGTTTGCTACAGCCCACGGCTGGTGCCAGGCTCCTGCACTGGCCCTGGGTCACAGCCACAGCTGAGTGGCAACGGGGTCACTGTGGGTGGGTATTTGCTGTATATATAGATATACACAACTATGTATAGGAAAAGGGTGGCAAGCAGCCTAATCCTCTGTGCAATCAACAGGTATTTTGGGCAGCTAAGAGCGCTGGAGGAGATTGGCTGAAATAAAGGGTGCCCTGAGGCTGCTGGGGCCAAGAGCCAGCAGAGGCTGCTCGGAACAGAGAGAGCAGTGGGGAACAGAGCAGCGGGAGGAAGAGGAGGATGTCAGTACTCAGCACCTTGCCTTTCCTGAAGCCCGTTCACCTGAGGTCCCCCCGGAGCTCCCCCGGGGGCCAGCGCCGCCACACGCTGCCCGCCAGCGAGTTCCGCTGCCTCAGCCCCGAGGATGCCATCAGCGTCTTTGAGATTGAGCGGGAAGGTAAGGGGCTGCCCTGGGGAGGTCCTCTTGTTGGCATCAGCTGGAGATGCCCCATCCCTTCCTTCCACTGATCCCCCAGTGCTCCTCGGGGACACACCATGGTGGCAAACTCCCCATGCATGCTCTTGGGGGTGATGAGGGGAGGAAGCCAGCAGCCGTGACTTGGGACCGGGCGACCATGGGCTCCCCAACAAGGTGGGGGAGGCTGTGATTAAGGAGGTGGAGAATCCCAGCTCCCAGATGCCCAGAGTGGGGAGAATAGGAGATGACCCTGGACCAGGCAAGTGGGCAACAGCGCTTCCAGCACAGCCCTGCCAGAGGTGAGCCAACAGAAGAGGGGGAAGGTGGGAAGAAGGACACCAGGCTCAACCTCCTGTTGTACAGGAGCACATTGAGATGCACCCCTCAGCAATGCCCCCTGCCCCACCTCCATCCCAGGCACCCCCAGCTCCCCTCACCCAGACTCACATGTCTGTTTCTCTCTCCCCTCCAAAGGGCAAGGGCAGCTGGGGAGATGCCAGGCAGGAGGACTCCATCTCAGCACCTTCTGTTGTAGCCCTAGAGTCAGTAATGAGGGCAGGGAGATGGTCTCTGGGCTGGGGGGGCTGCCTCTGGAGGAGCAGAGCTGCTCCCTGGGGTCATCCATATCCCTTAGAGCTTTTTTGGACCAAGCAGGGAGCAGGACACAGGCCATCTTCTTCCCATCACATCCCATACCAGGGGGTTGTCAAAGTTCCCCCTCACTGTACTCACTGCTGTCTCCCTCCAGCCTTTATATCTGTCTCTGGGGACTGTCCCCTCCATCTCGATGAGATCCGCCACTTTCTCAACCTGTGCCCGGAGCTCTCCCTTGGCTGGTTTGAGGAAGGGCGACTTGTGGCATTCATCATCGGCTCCCTCTGGGACCAGGACAGGCTCACCCAGGTAAGAGTGACGCCTGTTCTTCCCAGCTGGCATGCTGGCAGAGGCACTGCCAGAGCCTGGGGACAGGGAGAAGCTCCCTGGGGCCCTGAGGCTACTCACCAAGACTTCTCCCAAGACTAATTGCTACAGAGCTGCTCTGGCAGAAATGAACTTTCTCACTAATTAATTTTACTGATGCTGTTAAAAGAAAAAATACGCTCAGTAATTCCCCACAATATTGATTTTAAAAATTAAAAAGCCTGCAGAGATGATGGGCGGAGGTGAAGGGGGATGGTACCAGGACTCTTCATTGAATCAGGGAATTGTCAGAGTTGGAAGGGACCTCTAGAGATCATCCAGCCCAACTCCCCTAAACTAAAGCTCAACTCTGGCTAAAGTAGGGTTGCCCAGAGCACATCACTCAGGACTACATCCAGGTGGGGCGTGAAGGTCTCCAGAGAAGGGGACTCCACACAGCCCTGGCAGAGGCTGCCCAGGAAGGGTGCCACCCTCCCCATGAAGAAGTTTTTCCTCCTATTCGGGTGGGACTTCTTGCCCTTAGGGCAGGACGCAGATCCTGGTTCACAGGGGTGGGGAACCAAGGCAGATGCAGGATGGATGGATGGGACCCCCATCCCCAGCCGCGCTAACCCCCGCTCCCCCCTCGGCAGGAGGCGCTGACCCTGCACAGGCCGCGGGGCACGGTGGTGCACATCCATGTGCTGGCCGTGCACCGCACCTTCCGGCAGCAGGGCAAGGGCTCCATCCTCATGTGGCGGTACCTGCAGTACCTGCGCTGCCTGCCCTTCGCCCGCCGGGCCCTCCTCATGTGCGAAGATTTCCTCGTGCCCTTCTACCAGAAGTGCGGCTTCGAGGCGCTGGGTCCCTGCCAGGTGACGGTGGGGGACCTGGCCTTCATCGAGATGCAGCACCCCGTGCGGGGACATGCCTTCATGCGCAGGAACAGCGGCTGCTGAGCCCCCTCCGGGCCAGCCCTGCTGGGGGCGATGGGAGGGCTGGAGAGAAGCTGCTGGGGGAAAATGAGGGGCTACGACCCCTCTCTATCCTTACCATGGCTATACATCTTCTCCGGCTGGCCCTGCCCACAGCTAATCCCTCTGCCATATCTGCCTTCCAGCCAGATCAGCCTAGTCCCATCCTTGCAGGGCTGGGGTCCAAAATCTCCAGCCTGGGGTCTAAAATCTCCAGCCTGGTCCCATCCTCACAGGGCTGGGGTCCTAAATCTCCAGCCTGGCCCCACCGGGAGCACTGATCCCCCCCTGGTCTCTGCTGGGGCTGTGCTGGAGAGCCTGGGCAGGCTGCAGGACCCCCCCATCCAGGGATGGAAAGGCACTGTCCTAGGGGCAATGGGGGGCTCTGCTGATTTAAGGGCACTCACAGCCATGTTTTGCTGTGACATCAAGAAAGGACCGTCCAGATGTGTGCCCCTAGCCCTGCACCCCCTCCCACTACCATCAAGCCCACCACAGCCAAGTCCTCCCCCAGCGGCCACCCCACTGCCCAGACATCTTTTCAGACCCCTTGGAGGACCACTATAGACCACAGCCACCCCCAGCCGCACATTGTAGAGCATCCCTGTGTGGGGGGACAGCCCAAATCATTCCCCTCCCCCAGACCCACCACCAGCCCTGGACAAGCCTTCTGCAAATGCCTCAGGTTGTTATGAAGCAGCAAATAAAGATGTGGCGGTGGTTTTCTACACAGCCTGTGTGTGTTCCTGCACCTCGCCGCACCAGCCAAGATGAGAGGAGCCATCCAACACCCCTTGGGACATCCCAGCTTTGGGGGACACGGGGCAAGTCCAGCCCCAGGTCATTCGACAATGGGGTGGGATGCAGGCAGGGGTGGCTCTGCCCTCAGGAATGGTCAGGAGGCTCCATGGGACATTTTGCTCCATGTATTCAGTTTCCACTTCTGCTTCAGACCCTCCAAACCCTGTCCCCCTCCCAGAGAGGTAGAGGGGGACAGTGCAGCCCTGCACATCAGGGCACCAGCCCCCGGGCACTGCCAGCTCATCCTCCTGCCCTGCCCTGCTGTACCAACCATCCTCAAAACAACCCGAACCCCCTAGAAGAGCCACATCCCAGTGCCTGAGAAGGGAGAAGAGGTCTTGTGCGTCTCATTAAATACAAGTAGAAATTTATTAAGAGGGGAAAAAAACCCACAGCTTTTTTTTTTTTTTTTTAAAAAAGTATCAAAAAAGAGACAAATGAGGTGAAGTGTCTTTTTCAGGCTGGAGCAGCAACTGGAGGGACAGAGCGGGGCTGAAAACTCGCCCACAGTGGAGGGAGAGATGCAGGGGTCACAGAGCTCCTGGAGCTCACCTAGAGTGTGGTTGTGGATAGAGGGAGCTGAGCTCCCAGCCCTTGAATGTTCATCCCAGGACATCCCGGTGGGGAAATTCACACCTTCCCCCACCTAACAGCACTGAGACCCATCAACACCGGAGCATCACATATCAGGGGAGAGACCACCCAGCACTAGCTCTGGCCCAAACCAGCCCAGTGGAGTCACCTGGACCCCAGGAAGGACCTGCCTTTGCACTGAGGCAGGTGGGAGGGAGGAGGAGATGGTGGAGAACAGCAGCCCAGGGTTAGTGGCAGGTAGAGATGTACAACCTTGGGCAAGAAAGGCAACTGCCCTCGTTCTGTGCTCCTCCTGTGAGGCAGGGAGGGCTGCCTGGATTTCCATGCTTTGAAAAAGGGAAAGGGGTAACAGCAGGAACTCGAGGAAGAAGGGAAACAGCTTTCTGAGGAGCTTGTGGGCTTCGGGAGCAGCCACGCAAGCCCCCCAGGGTGTTCTTCCTCCATGCCTGCCTCCCAGCACAGCACTATGAAGACAGTATGTGCCACTTCTCTGCTTCCAAAAAAGAGAATGTCAGTGAAATAAGGGCAAAAGGACCCTCCCCCACCAAGTCCTGACTCTCCATCCAGTGATAAATCCATGTGGGGAAGCACAAGCCTCCCTCCACAGCCTCAGGGGAGCATCAGCTGTGAGAACAGGGCTGAGAAATACCTTTGAAGCTCAGCTCTGAACATCTCAGAGCCATGGCACAGGCCCCAGGGAGCCCAAAGCTGGGGAAACCCTTGGGCCAAAGAGTTGCAGATTAAAAAAAAACCTGCCCCTGCAAAAAAGGGGGTGGTGTTCACAGTATGAGCTGCAGCACCCAGGGGCACTGAGGTGGGATGGGGCTCGGGCACAGGCAGGAGACCTGGGCAGCTTCAGCTCCGGGGCCAGGAGCCAAGCCTGGCTGAGGAAACACCAAAACTCCATTTCCCCATGCAGGCAGCAGCTGGGGTCCTAGCTCGGTCCCCAAACCAGTTATGGCTTGAAAAGCCAAGAGGCAGCCCCAAAGGGGTGCAAGGCAGGGTGGCTCCAGCCCCACTCCCATGGCCCAAACCCACCAGCCTTGGGGATGAAGCCATACCTGGGACCTGCCCCATCCCAGTAGGAACGGTGATGACCCATCCCTTGGGAAAGCATCATCACCAACGCCTCTCCCAGCCCTGTCCCCGCCGGCGGGGTCAGTGCAGGACCTGCTCCAGCTCATACTTCTCACAGAACTTGCTGGTGAAGGGTAGGCAGGTGAGGTACTCGATCCAGCGCCAGTTCACGGGGTAGACGTAGAGCCAGACCACCAGCGAGGCGAAGAGCCCCACAAAAACCAGCAAGGAGACGATGATCATGGCTCGCTTGCGGTACTTGTCCACCGTGCCGAAGGTGATGTAGGGCAGGAAGGCGAAGGAGAGGAGGAGGCCACTGAGGAAGCCGAAGAGGTGAGCGATGTTATCAATCCATGGCAAGAGGCCACAGACAAAGAGGAAGAGGACGATGCCAAAGAGGTTGAGGAAGGCTTTCCAGGGTTTCTCCAGCACTTGCCAGCTCTGGAAGAGCTCCACGAAGAGGCAGGCCAGCAAGCCAAACTGGGACCCGGCGGGGCCCACCTGCGGGGATGGGGGAAGTCATGGCCAGACCCTAGACAAGTCACCCCAGACATGTCCCCACACCCCCAGGGGACTGTCCCCTCCCCTTGCAAAACACATTTGGCTTCTGCAACCCTCTGAGGGCTGCGCTCCACCAAGCCAGGGCTCAGGGGTGAGAGCCCTGGCACGGGAAGAGGAGGAGGAGGAGAGTATGCGGACACTGTTTTGGCAGAGCCAGCGCTTTCGGTGACTCAGCAGCTGGGCAGCATCACCCCCTCCCAGCCCCCCCGTCCCTCCCAGTCCCGTCCTGACGCACCCCCGGGGGGGATTAGGGTGCTGGGTGGGATCTCATTTAAAGCCTGGCAGGGTTTCGCTGCCAGCAGATTAGCCATCTGCCCGCCCGGGGACCCCGCACGCACACCAACACGTGGCAACGCGTGACACACACCACGTGTGTGAACCCCACACGTGGGGCAGAGACGCCCCCTCACCCCCTGCGGCAAAACCTCCCAGGGTCCGAGAGCTCTGTGCTGATGGCTGCAGCCTCCTCCCCCACAAACCTCTGCTGGGACAAGGACAGTGAGGGGTGTCCTTTGGTCCCTGGGGAGCTGGCTGGGCTCGGGGTGATGTGGGCAGACCCCACCTCCCCCAGTCCTCACCTCTGCCCTGTACGGCAGGAAGATGGCACTGGCCAGGTTGCCAGTGATGCCACTGAGGATGAAGATGATGGAAATGCGATGCCAGCCCGCCAGCTTCTCCAGGTCCCTCAACACCGTCATCTGGAAAGTCACCGACACCAAACAGTGGATGATGCTGGGGGAAAAGACACTGCGTTAGAGACCTCTGTCCTGCTAGAGGTCCTGCCCAGCACCCCCACCCACTGCCCTGGGGCACGAGATGTCTTATAAAACACCCCCCACAGATGACACATGGGCTGGGGGTGTCTTCCCCTCTTCTCTCCCAACCCATTGGGGATCATAAACCATCCCGATGGATATTCCACTCCCAAGTCACCCTCCATCCCCTGGGAACACGGTGGGTCGCGGCTCACCCGGCGTGCAGGAACAGGGACAGCCACAGGCGGTAGAACTGGTCAGGGACCTCCGGGTTGAGGAAGGGCAGGAGGCCACAGACCTCATCCAGGCAGTGCACCTGCAGAGGTAGGAGGGGTCTGGAGGGTGACGGGGGCTCAGCCCACACTCCAGAGCCACAAAGAGTGAAGGAGGAGTCACAGGGATGTGTGGCTGATGATGCCATGTGTCAGCTGCAGAGGGGACCCTGGGTGGTGCGCGGCACCCACGCTGCCCAAGTGCTGGGGAGGGAGCAACTGAGCACGCCCAGTGCCCTGGGAGATGCTGAAGAGCTGCTTTCTTTCTGAGGATGTGCCTTTCTCAAGGACATGGGTGCTGCCCAGGTGAGGCTGGCTCAAGTCTCGTTTCCTCCAACCCCACACCAGCAAGGTGGGCACACAGCGGCAGCAGGCGCCCAGCCAACAGCTGGACAAACCTCTGCCCTGCTCACACCCATCCCAACCGCGTCCCAGGGTACCATAAAACCCATTGCCCTTGGCATCAGCCCGGCAATGTGTGACCCAGCTGCCAGCATCAGGTCCCCAGACCCACTCACCTGCGAGCAGAGCGTTGCCTCCTCGTGGAAGTATCCGTGCATGAACTCGCAGTACTCCCGCGTCGTGATCTCGCAGCTGGGCAGAGGGCAGGCAGCGGGCTCGATGGGGGCAGAACTCGTTCTCTCGAGCAACCCCCTTCACTCCCGGCAGCCTGTCCCGCTGCCACTGTGCTTCCCACCCCTCCAAGCATCCATAACCCACCCTCTCCCCCAGACCTAGAACCTGAGCTGGGTGCCCCCGTGGCCGCGACCCACCTGCCCTTGGTGCCGATGCAGCAGGGCCTGCCCTTGATCTGGCAATCCATGTGGGCAAAGCCTGTGTGGTTGGTTTTGGTCTCGTAGGTGCAGATCTACAAGCAGGAGGGAGAGGAACCAAGGTCAGGGTCTGGTCCTAAGTTCTCCTCAAGGCCCCCAAACCTGGCTTGTTGCCTCCCCATGGAGGCTGTCACCATAGTGCCACCCAGCTCGTGGTGCCACCAGGCTCTTACCGGCCACTTGGTGATGTCGTCTGGCCACACATGAGGTGGGTTGGATGCTGGCTCCTCACATGTCCTGGAGGGAAGAGATGGGGTGGGAGGGGAGAGTCAGGACGGGTCCCCCAGCACATCCCTCCTGGCAGACCAGTAACCCCTCCTTGGGCACAGACAGCCCCAGGACCTACCCTTTCCCCTGGCTCAGGAGGGAGCTTGCCCATTGCTGTCCTACAACACCCCACAGCAGCACCTTCTGCAGGTGAATCCTGCAGAATGCCCTCTGCCCACCTGTTGGGCATCAATGACCTGGCCCCTCGCAGCATCCCCACCACTCCTTGCAGCATCCCCCCAGACAGGGCTCAGTGCAAGACAGTGGTGTCACCCATTGCTACCAACATTTAGGATAGACCCCACCTCAGTTTCCCCACTGGTTCCCTTTTCCTCATCACTCTTCTATGGGGTGTAAGAGCCCCCCCAGCCCCTTGGACAAGAGAATTCAAGCCATCAAAACTGGAAAGGCAGCACGTCTGCTGGACCTCACCATATATACTGCTGGGTGACCACAGGGTCTGTCCCCAGCCGTCACCCCTACCTGGGGTCTTGGTGACACACAGCCCCCGATGTCCTCTTCTCACCCTGGCCTATGGTTGGTGCGTTGGTGCTCGGCCACTTGATGAACGTTGCCAGCGTCTCCTGGAGATGACAGAGAGATTGAGGATGTGGCAGCAAATGCACCACCCTGACCCTGCAAGCATCCTGTCCTGGTGCTGTGCGGGGCAGGGATGGGCTCCCCTCTATTTCCAGCACATCCTGGTGCCCACAGCAGTGGTGACACCCACCGAGCAGTCCTGCGGCAAGGTCTGGATGCAGCCAGAGTTGTCATTCTGGACGCAGCAGCCGGAGCTGCGCTCCCGGTCCCGCTCCCGCTGGATCAGCCGCTCCACCTGCCGATCCTTCCGGATGCAGGGGGAGAACTTGGCTCCCAGGTGGATCAGGTCAATCTGGGAGGGTGATGCCAGAGGGAGTCCAGAGGATGCTCTGTGCCCTCCCCACCCCACCCAAGCTGTCCCTGAGAAGAGCTCAGCAGGGGATCCCCACAAGCGACAGCCCTGAATCTCATTATCCCCATGGGGTAAGTGTGGGTGGCGAAGGGCATGGGGTTTCTTCTGACCATCCCACCGTGATGCCAGAAATGTGGGAAGTGCTGCTGAGCCCCCAGTCTGAGCTGGGGGAACCAAAGACCCAGGGGCAGCAGGCTGGAATGAGGGGTCAAGCTCTCCCCCCAGGAATAAAAGTAACCCAGGGACCCCTCTTAGCTTGAGACAGGGGGAGCAGAGGCTGGTGGAGGGCAGAGCCTCAGGATGTGGTGCAGGGGGGTCCAGTAGAGCCCTTACCGAGCTGGGCCCGATCCAGAAGTTTTCCTGCTGAATGTACTTGACACTCTCGTAGACGCCTTTGTTCCTCAGCACCTGCCAAGCCAGGCCAGGGTCAGCTCCCACCAAGGGGAACGTGGGGGTGCAGCCCCCTCTCTCTCCCCTCACAGGGGGCTGAGTAGCCCCCTTCATCCACTGGGAAGGGCTGCTGGGTCCCTCCAGCATCCAATGCATGAGGGAGAGCAGCACTGCTGCAAAGCCAGCACATTCTATGCAGCCACACACGCTGCCGCCACACACTGATGCTCATGGGCAAATGTGGATCCCCTCCCCATGCTATTTAGCAGAGCCTCTCATAGAATCATAGAATGGTTAGAGTTGGAAGGGACCTTAAAGACCATCCAGTTCCAACTCCCCTGCCCTGGGCAGGGACACCTCCCACCACACCAGGTTGCTCCAAGCCCCATACAGCCTGGCCTTGAATCCCTCCAGGGATGGGGCAGCCACAGCTTCCCTGGGCAACCTGGGCCAGTGTCTCACCACCCTCACAGCAAACAATTTCTTCCTGATATCTAATCTAAATCTCCCCTCTTTCAATTTAAAACCATTACCCCTCGTCGTGTCACTCCACTCCCTGACCAAGAGTCCCTCTCCAGCTCTCCTGGAGCTCCCTTCAGATCCTGGAAGGCTGCTCTCAAACAGCAGAAGCCAGCAGTGCCCCAAGATACTCCCAACCCTAGCAAGAAGCACAACAGCATGGGACCGTGGTGGTCACAGCCCCACCAGGAAGAAGGATGCCTGCTTTTCTCTCCAGTCAAGGTGCTGAGGGAGCAACACAGATGGCTGCAGGTTGCCAGTATTAATCCCAAAGTTAGGATTGCCCCCCTCAAGGATGTTGAAGGCACCCCCAGCTAGCTGGTTGCCACTCCAGGGCCAGACATGTCACTGGAGAGCTGTGAGGGGACGGCTTAAACTTACTAACTCTGTCGTCACATGCTGGGAAAAGCCGATGGGGGCGATGCCGTAGGTGCCGATGACCAGCAGGGTGATGAGGATGTGGACAAAGGTGATCCAGTACGTGAAATACGGCCTGAGGAGGAAAGGACCCAAAATTTGAGCAGCTCAAGGACGGCTGGGCAAAGGGACACTGCAGTCCCCCAAGCATCAAGGGGGATGCAGTCCCCCAAGCCTCTGCATCACAAGCTGGAGAGCCCAGAGCCCATCCCCGTCCCACCAGTGCTCCCTCACCGGTGGCTGTCGGTGATCTCCAGCTGCGACTGGACGATGCTGCTCAGGCTGCGGCGGTACGTCCTGTTCAGCCACTTCCCCACCACCCCCAGCCCGTAATAACGTTTCTTGCGGTCGAAGGCAAAATGCTTCACTTTGGAAGCGATGCGCCTGCCTCGCCGTGGAGCTGCGTCGGTGCCGGCAGAGGTCGAAGCGAGTCGAACACCCTCCTGCCTGCAGAGCGAGGAGAAACCCATCAAACCTGCCGAAAGGAGCCAACCGAGAAGTACCCCACGTGCCACCCCATGGCCACAGCCCAGAGGATGCCTGGGATGAAGGACAGGGGCACCCCTTGGCTTCATCTTCCCAGAAGCATGGCAAAAGCACCCAGAGTCCCACAGCAGGGACAGCTGGGGACATTGTCCTGACTGCAGCAGAGGACCTGGGCAGCCCTCGCCGAGAGCTGGTACTCACGGGGTGGGCTGCTCCACCTCGGGGGACGTCCTGGCCTCCTCCCCCACTGGGTGCATGCGTAAATATGTGGCTGACAGAGGTGGTGACTCGAAGACATCATCGGGCATGGAGTATGTCTCATCATGCATGTCCATCTGGAAGGAGGGTAGAGACCCATTCTTGGAAGAGCACAGCAGGTGAAAACCCTCCCCCTGCCCAAGCAAGCTCATCACCAGGCCAGCCTGGCTCCTCCTGGATCCTGGGGAGGGGGTGATCCCCATCAACATCCCACTAACTGCACATCACAGGGTCTGAAATGTGCCCATGATGGCAGCATCACCCCCTGCCACCCCCAAGGAGCATCACTGAGACCAGGGCTCTGCACCAGTGGCCACTGTGCCCACCAACACCCTGGAAGAGCCCTGCTCCATGTCCAGTCCCCGTGCAGGGACATTGGGACACCTCCCTGCTCTGACAGCTGGCATGGAATGGCACTTGCCTTACTGAAGAAGGACGAGTCCAGGGTATCAACAGCATCCACCATGTCCTCATCCATGAAGCTGGGGTACATGAAGGTCCTCTTGTTGATCTTTGGCTTGGCAGTCAGTGGCTCCAAGACAGAGCGTCCCTTTGGCAGGTGAAGCAAATGAGGGTAAGCAACCAGAAGACCCCCAGTTTTTGCAGCACCAAGAGCTGAATGGTGAAGATTAACCCCCAATCGGCTGACTTTTCCCCACTGTGTGGGAAGGGCAGGCAGCAGAGGCTGGCAGCAGATGCTGCTTTTAGCTCCTCAGAGCCAGCGTTGGACCACAACCACGTTAGTCAGCACCATGAGTGACCTCTGAATGCCCAGTTTGGTCTTGGTCCCACCAACCCAAACCTGAGGCTTGCCCAGGGCTCCCCAGGGGCTAAAATGCCACCAGAGAAGCCTCCCCTGTGGCGAAAGATCTCCTGGCTCCTCAGCAATGAAACCCAGAAGCTGCTTTTTTCTAGGGATGCCATGCAAGGTAGTTCCACTTTGGTGGTCCAGTTTGCACCAAAACTTCTCTTTTTACGCAGAAGTCAGGTTAAAAAAAACAAACAGAAACACACCCTCCCCCTCAATCCTGCCCTGGAGAGACAATAATCTTTGCACAAGACAAAAAGCCAAGAAGTAAAGATGATGGGTGAGGGATAGAGCTGGAACCCAAGTCGGGAAGAAGATGACACCCCCGCTCTGCTCCCCAAAACTCACACGGAGAAGAGCTGCAGCTGCCTTGAAGCTCATGTGGGCAACAGACTCCCTCTTCCTGCGTGGCAGGCGGCCGTAGCCAGAGCGGATGCTGTTGAAGGATGCCAAGGAGACGACACCGGGGGTGACGGGGGGCAGGACATGGTGGGGCGTGTGGGGACGGTCTGTCTCATCAGGATGACGGAAGGGACGGCCTCTGGCCAGCGGGTCTACGATCTGGAGGAGGGAAGAGGTGTTGGTGCCAGGAAAGCAAGGTTGGGAGCTGGACCTTGTGCCCTGAGCTCTACCTTGGGCATCTTGCTGGGCTTGGGTGACTCGGTGCCTTGGAAGGAGGGGACCTCCTGGCTGGGCAGCTCCATGTCACGGTAGGCAGGCTTCAACTTCCCGTATCTCATGCTGCAGTGCTGCAAGCTCTTGCGTTGCCATTGCTGACGCTTCCCCTCCCAGTCACCACTGACACCAAACCATTGCGCCGTGCCCCTGGACACACGATGGGGCAAAGTTTGTAACCCAGCTGGTGTCCCACCCCTCCCCAGGTACTGCTATCCCACCTGGGCATCCCCTCTGGTAGGCGGTTTGGGTTGGGGTGCCTCAGCTCAGCCCATGGCAGGACAAGTTTTGACCTGGCTATGGGTTAGGGAAGGGGAAGAGATGCTGCAGAGGGGTCCCTGGCCTTTGGGTCTCTCTGGAGAGGTATCTCCATCAACATTTGCAGCTTGCACTTGCAGACCGTGCATCAGCTCTGGGCTGAAGCAGACAAAGTGCTTGTGATGGCCCTACATCAACAGGGCTGAGAGATCTCCCCATTGTACAAAACAAAGGCGTTAATTAGCACTAAATAATTCTGCTGCACGATTATCCCCAATGAGTCAAAGTGGAGCCACATGAAACCCTCTGAGCTGCAATCCCTTCCAAGCTGTGACTCTCCATCCCCATCCCAAGTCCTCTGCTGGTACCCACAGCCACAACACCCCAACGAGGGCCAAGGGACCCCTCTGGTGACCCAGCCACTGCCTGCCCTCACTTGCGGATGCTCTGGGACAGGGAAGTCTGCCGTCGGAAGCCGGGCCGGCGCTCGGAGCCTTCGCATCCCTTTGAGCGGGGCTCTTGCAGGCTCTTGCTCTTTCGGTAGATGGGGACTTTGGGGGGCTGGAAGACAAAGCAGGGCATCAGGGAGTCCCTCAGGGACAGCAGCCCCCCAGGCCCAGTGTGGGATGGATGTGCCTCCCTGTTGCTCACCTCCTTCTGGGCGCCATCCTCCTCCACCTCCCGGGGAGGGATGACAATGGAGAGGTTGGGGGGCTTCTTGCTCTGCAGGCGGCTGCTGCTGGAGCGGCTGCCCCCATTCTTGTCGCCGGCTGACATCTTGGGCCGGCAGTGGTCGACAGGCTAGGAGGATGCAAGAAGTTAGTGAGATGAGAAGAAACATCCCTTCCAGGGAGCTCAAGACACCAGGAGAGGTTGGGTCCCAGCAGGAGATAGGGTCTCATCAGCAGGATCTCACCAGCCTCAGCCCCCATGCTGCCAACCTTGTCATCAGCAGCCCAGCCACCATGTCCCTGATGCCTGCTCCTCAGGTTTGGGTGGACAGTGGGTTCCACCTCCCACTCACTCTGGACCACCGAGACCACCCCTTTACCGGCCGGGAGCAGACCAAAGGGTAGCAGGAGAGAGAGGGTGAGAGCATCCTCATCACTAGCACATGACTGCGGGATGCCCAGGCTGCTCTCCTCAACCCATCAGGATGTACCTGAGCTGCTGGGGACGTGCATGGGAAATCTGGGGGGTCCCTTGTGAGCCCCATCTGGGTCCATGAAACACAGAGAACTGTGGCTCTTGGACAGAGGGACCAGCCCCCAGGGTCTGGGAGCTCCTAGGGGTCTGCAAAGAGCTTGAGCTGCCCGTGCAGGGGTGAGCAGTGGGAAGGGAGGGGATGCAGCCAGGCAGAGGACACACAAAGCCCGGAAACACCCCACGCTCAGTGAATTCTTCCCATCCAGCATGTGTGTGCACGCTGGGCTGGGAGACGGAATCCTCCCTAGCACCACATGTGAGGAGGGAGAAGCTTAATGGCCAAGAGGTGGTTAATTCCTCAAGCAATCCCCTCCCAAGGGTCCCCACAGCCTGGCTCTACCAGGCAAGACCTTGCAGGAAAAGTAATTCCATCCAAGAGCAAGGAGTGAGTCCCAGATCCTATTAGGGGCTAGGGGGGCTCTCAGAGGGAGGCACGGCTCTCTGGGTTCTCCACATCCCCCAGCCACGTGCCAGGGCCCAGGGGACTCACACAGGTCTTGCGAGCATCCCTCCTCTTCCCAGCACAGCCACGGCCACGGGGATGGTGCCATCTGCTGTGGTCACCGCATGTGGCACGCACCGAGCCAGCCACGAGCACCAGCATCCCCATGGGACCTGCTCCCAAAGCGAAAAGGGAGCTGGCTCTCACCCCCCGAGGAGGGTGGCAGAGTCCCCTGGGGGGGACCAGGCACCCACTGGGGCTCCTCTGCTGCCTCTCGCCGCTACTGAGTCAAGCTCAGGGTCCAACAGTGCCACTGGCTGCAAAACCCCAGCTCCATCCATGGCCCTGGCTCCTCTCTCTGCCCAGGATCCCCCATATCCAGCCTCGTATGGCCCCACTCTCCTTAGGAAAAGGCACTTAAGCAACCAGCTGAGCAACTGGGACCCCACCAGCCCCCTCTGCAGCAGGGTCCTCCTTGGCAGCCTGTCCTGAAGGAGGAGTCAGGCGCTTTTGGAGCTCCCCCAGCGCTCCTGGTCCCCAGCACAACCCTCCCTCAGATCCCACCACAAGCAAAGCCTGGTTTTAGGGGTGTGAGGTCCCCATGGGATCAGCTCCCTGGGGATGCAGGAGCCCAGGATCAGCTCCACGGGGACATGGGATCCTGAGGGCAGTGTCACTAGAGGGCATCACTGCCCTCTGCCAGCTTCTGGGCCAGGTGACAGCTTGCTGCTCCTGCATTAAAATGGGTGCTGGGCTCCTTCCAGCAAGGAGGGCTGGGCTTCAGGGGGGCAGGGATGGGACAAGACCCATATGTGAGGAGTTGGAATGCCAGATGCAGGCAGCCCCAGTGGTGGCTTCAACGAGACCCCTCCATCAAGGGGCACCAGCAGCCCCAGCTGGTGGTAGGGTAAGGTCCTCATGCCCAAATTCCCCCTGCGCATCTCCAGCCTTGGCAATAAATTAGTTCATGGTGGGGATCCAGATGGGAAGATGCAACAAAACTGGAACCCTTGGGTGCTCAGCTGCTGCCTCACCCCTTCCTGCACTTGAGCACCAAAGCTGGGAGCAACCAGCCCCCAAGTTTCTCCTGGGTACTCAGCCAGTGCCAGTCCCCACTGAGGTCTCCCTACCTCATAAGAATGACAGGGATCCTGCACAGTGTGTCTCGACAGCAAGTACCCACGGTGGCCTTCCTCCTCGTCTTCCTCCTTCTCCTCCGTCCTTCACATGGGAGCCCTGGGGAATGGCTGAACTCCTCCTGCCTCACCTGGTGGGGAGAGAGGTTGCAGTAAAAAACCACACATGGGAAAGCCAGGGATGGCTGCAGGAGCATCCAGAGTGGAGGCAGAGCTGAGCTGGGTGGCTCCCCGGGCCCCGGAGACGGGGCTGCCGGTTGTTAGACACCGGGGACACAGCGCAGGGTGGCAGGAGAAGGAAAAGCTGCTGTTGGCAGCGACGCACCTTGCTTAGTGGCAGGGGAATGGCATGGGGCAGGCAGGGGGTTCAAAAAAACTGGACAAAACCCTCGGGAAGCGAAGCATCGGCAAAGAGCGGGCACAAACCACGAGTGCTTTGCCGAGGTATTTAACGGCTGGAAGCTGGGAGAACGCCAGCCAGGCGGTCCAGTCCCAGCAAGCAAAACTTTCCGAGCTGGAGACGCTGTTTGTTTCCCTGTTTTCCTCTCCCAGGGCAGCCAGCAATGAGCTGGAGATGCCAGCTGCTCCAGAGAGCCGGGGACGGGAACGTTCTGGGGCAAGAGCCAGCCCTGGGACACCCTCATCCTCCTCCAGCCCTGAGGAACAGCTCGCAGCAGTGGGATCCAGCACAGCCAGGAGCACAGAAACAGAAGCCAAAGTGTTCTCATTCCGAGGTGTGAGACTGTGCTCTTGCACAACCCTGCTCTTACACCCCTACCCCAAAATCCCATCCCCAGTTGCCCCACTACACCCCAGGCAGCCCTTGGCTAGGATTTCTATGCTTCCTGGTGAAGCAAGTTTGCAGCACATTTAAAATCCTGGTCCCACTCCCCACCGGCTGCCCATGAAATGCGGGTGGGGGGACAGACCCATGGTGACGCAGGTCCCGGGGAAGCTGGCACAGCCTGGAGGGCACCTGCTGTCCCGGTCATGCAGCGCAGCCAGAGCAGTTCCCACGGCTCTGGACATTAAGGCAATATCTGGCATCGAGAGACAGGGGGAGGAAGGCAACAGCCCTCCAGGGCTGAAGTCCCCTCAGCTACATGGGCAGCAGGCTCTCCTCAACCCCACCCAAGCATGGATCCTGACCCACAAGAAGTCCCACCCCATACCAGCCAGAGAAATCCCCCAGGAACAGTGCTGGGAAGGCATTTTTCTAGCTCCCCACACTTGGTGCTGGCACCCAGTCCCTCCGGCGCTGGCACCGCTCTCGGCGTGACAACAGGTGGGTGGGTGCCTCCATCCAGAGTGAGCCCACAATGAGCTCAGCACCCCAGGTCCCCTTCGCCTTCCCAACGCTGGCACGGAGGGCTCTGCCAGTGGAACCATCGCTCTCTGCCTGGCACCAGCAGCCCCATTCACAGGGAACAGCCCGGCTGCGGGTCCCCAGGCACACGGGATGGCCCTGGTGGCTCTGCCCTGGGGACAGGAAAGGGAAGCGAGAGCCGACCATGCTGAGCTGGCACAGGGGAACACATGGCATGTGCAAATGTCCAGCTGTGGGGCCACGGTGGCAACAGCAGGTGGAGGAGGGGTGACAAACATAGGACTTGGCATCCATGAGAACATCCTGAGCTCGGTAGGAGCTGTGCTTCCAGCTGGAAAAGGGGGTACCAGGAAAGCACAGTGTTCCTCCAGGCTGGAAAAGATCTCCAGGGAGAGAAAATAAATGAACTGGGGATGCTGCCATCACCCACAGGGGAGGGAAAATGAGCCGGGGGTGGAGGAAGGTGGTCTGGTAAATAAGAAGAGATTCCCCACCATCACCATCTTCCTCTCAAAGCTCACCAAAGCCTGACATCCAGCAGTGAGAGACACTGCCCTTGCCCCATTCCCTCCTAAGAGGGGGCAGGTGTTTGGGGGACACTGGTGAGCAACTGGGATGAAGTTTTAGTTTTTAACCAGGCGAGGCAGAGGGAGGGTGACCAGGGCTGGCTCCAGCCCCAGCCGTGGGGTGAATCATGACAGACATGACCCAAGGCAGCACACCCAAGGAGGAAAGCAATGGAAAAAGTGATGCTACTCTTACAAGGTGTCACCATGGGACATGCCAGGATGCTCCCAGCAACGCAAAGGGACCATCAGCAAGACCAAGCAGCAGCCTGCAGAGCAGAAGTGGGGACAGCCAAGCACACCCATCGTATGAGACACCAGAGACAACCCTGCAGGGCACCCCTGGTTGGAGAGGGATGTACACAGCACCCATGTGTGCAGAGAGGCTCAGAGAAGGATCGTGAACACCCTCCCCAAGCTGTTGGCATGGGGGGAGGCAGCATTACTGGCATGAAATAAAAGTGCATCATGCTGATGCAATTAAGCCAGCGGGGAGAAAGCAGCTCTGAGCTACTCAAGGGTGCAAGGCCAGGAGCGGGACCCCTGCGAGCACCCACCACCCTGAACATGACAAGCTTTTACTCTTCCCTCCCTATGGGGGAGTGGGAAAGGGGTCAGCGATGACGAGGAGCCCCCAAAACACCCCCGCAGCCATCGCCGACACTCGCACCCAGGAGTCCATTAGGCAGAGCCTGCTGCTGCCGCACCAACAGCTGCCCATAAATGATTCACGAGCGAGTTAAAGACCTCTCTGAAGGCTGGAGCCTCGTTAAAAGGTGCTCCTGGTTATTAAAGAGCCCCGGATAGGAAAGCCAGTCGGTGCAATGGCCCTGAGCACCGAGTCCCCGCAGGCTCACACCCAAGTGCAGGACCCCCAGCAGCCACCCAGCACCTTCACCCTTTTCTGCTCCTTTGCTCAAAGCTTGTGACCATTTTCCATTATCAAGTTTCAGATCTGAGAGAAGCAGCCCGAGACAAACAGCTCTTGAGATGAAAAGATATTATTTTAAAAAAAAAAGGAAAAATACTTCCTGGGTGAAGAACTAAATACCTCAGTATTTTTCTTTCTTCTTGGAAAGCCCCGACCCATGTGTCCCTCATGGACCTCCTCAAACAGAGAGGCTTGGTGAATGGCAACCCCACAAGGCTCCATCTGCTGCCTCCCTCCTTTCAACCTTCACTTCTTTTTGGTGCTTTGAATATCTAGGCTTTCTTTTTTTAAAAAAAAAAAAGAAAGACAACATACACTTCATGACATCACTGCAGGAACCCTCCTGTCCCTAAGGGACTTCATGTCCCTGCACAGCCCCATGCCCACAGCACAGAGCTCCACCAGCCCACGCAAGGCCATTTCACACTCAGGTTGATTTTTCTTCCACCTCAGGTTGATTTTTCTTCCCCCCCCCACCAGAGAGAAGACAAGTCCATCTTCTCCCCAATGTGTGCCAACCCCTCGATGAGACCAGACAGCAAGCCTGCAAGATGCCAGCTTTCACTCTGAGTCTCGAGAGAGGACCACTGTGTTTTGGGGGGTATCTTAAGCTCATCACTGAGGCACACGGTCAGCACCGACACCCAGAGGAGCTTTAATCCCTGTCTCTAGCACGGCAGAAAGATGGGACACGGATGCCCAATGGGTGGCAAGATCCCACCCGCTCCTTGGGGCGCACAGGGAGCGCCTTGCCCGTGCTGCCATTAGGAAATCCTCTCCCATTTTCTGCGTGGGGCAGGACATTGGGCAACTGCAGCCGGGTTTGTTCAGGCCGGGCGAGCCGGGAGCCAGCGGCACGCCCTGGAAGGAAGCAAAACGAGCCGGGGAGATAGAGCACGGGGCTGCGCTGGGTGCTGCTGATAAAGGCAGAGCCTGCCTGCCCACGGGAGAAGGAAGCGGGGGCCGGGGAGGGTGCCCAGCTGCTCGCATGGGTGCCCAGGGCAGCCTTGTGCCAGGCTTCCCCGGGGCAAGGGCTCCGGCGCCGGGAACACACGTGTGGCCCCGGTGTCTCCAGCAGTTATGGGTGACGCCACCGGACGCTGCGTGGAAAGGGAAGGACTGGTCCACAGGGCGTGGGAGCAGGCGGAAAAAACCACGTGGAGCGTTTCCCACATCCCAAGCACAGCTCGTTTCCAACCCTCAGTAATTTTTACCCCCAGCCGAGCACATGCCACCAACCAAAGGCTTCCCAGCCCACCGAGCGAGCTGGGGTCCTTCTGCTCCGCTGCCCACTGACTCCAGCACCTCCCCGCTCCTCCATACTGGGGAGTAACTGCTCCCCCTTACCAGGGGGGACCCCACATTCCCTCACCAGGGGTTCCCCACACCCTCACATCACACTAACTCCCCAGAGGTGGCACCACACAAACCCACTCGGCTTCCCATGGTGGGGACACACCAGCTGGGGTGGTGGATGCTGCTGGAGGGACCCCCATCCCACCAACCCTCCCCCTGTGCTGGAGCCCAAGCTGAGCATGGGATGCGCACGTGGAGGCTTTGAGTCACCCCAACGGCTTCGGGAAGAGCAAAGGGCGAAAGTCTCTGCCGACGGCGAGGGAAGCGAGGGTGGCTCCACCGGTGAAAGCATGGAGGGGTCAGCTGGTCCCCAACCAGGCTGCAACACTCTCCAGACCCAAAGAAAGGTCTTTTCCAGGCACCACATGCATTCCTCAGGCTACCAGGATTGATTTTACTTGGTTTTAATCAAGGAGCTGCCAATGACTCAGAGCTACTCCAATTCCTCGTTAGCTTGGTTTAAACACAGGCTGTATGAGCGCAATGGTGTGAGCGCTCCCACCTTCTGGAAGGAACTGAGGGGTCCCAGGTCCTTGTTTCCCCGAGACATGGGGAGGGCAGCCTGGCTGCAGGCCATCTGCCTGCAATCCCCACGCTGTGGGTTGCAACCAAGTTCATTCTCACTTCCCTCTTCTAAGTGAAATTTTGGTGCAAGCATGTGATGAAGATAGGGGAGCTCAGGGCAGACTTGCAGACTCCACCATACTCCTCCACTGTCCCATTTCAGAGAGCACTGAGCCGCCTAGAGTATCACCAGTCTGGGAGAAGGGCCCTATATTTGCAGAAAGTCCCCTCGCTGGGAGCTCTGAGCATCCTCACACCACGTGGGATGCGGCAGTGGGAGGTGGTGCTCAGCCCCAGGAGGTAAAGCCTGGGCTGGCAGCAGGATGGTTCCCCTTGGCTAAAGCCCCCTATCTCCAGGAACAGGCTCCTTATCTCAATGCAGGCTCATACAACGTGGCTGCTGGCCCCACTGGTGCCCTGTGCAAAAAGAAAAGCCTCGATGGACACCAGCAGCCTCCATTTCCCGCATGGGGCCAGCAGCTCCCAGAAGAGGAGGCACAAGGACTTCACAGCCTCCCTTTGTGCCATGGTTGAAGGTGGCATCTCTGCTGGCAGTGGGCTGGGGGCTGCCCATTGGACACTCCACTGCCCTCCAGGCACCCCTGGGGATAGAAAAAACAGAAGCTAACCCTACCACCACCACCACCACAAGCCTCAGTGCTCCCATGGCCCTGGGGTAACCTGGGGAGGCTGCTCCCATGCCCATCTCTCCCTCCTCCCAAGCACCAGCAGCTAAACGTGGACCACTCTTCAGCCTTGTTCCCTTCACTCCCAATTGCCAGGAGGCCAGAAGCACCCAGGTCTGTACCCCACAGAGGAAAACCTAACCAGGAGCAGCTCATCCCCACATAACACAGCATCCTACGCCCACCGGTGCCTACAGAAACCACAGGATGCTCTCCCCTCACCGCAGCATCGCCGTGGACCTGTGCCAGCAAGGCACTTTGTAGCCTCTTGGCTGCCAAGAGCTGCTGGTGGGGTCTCCCCCACCATCCCACCCCGGGGATGCTGCACAGTTCACTGCAGGGGCTGGAGATGCTGATTTTTAAGAAGCCATCTCCACGCCTTCCCCAGACTGGGTTAAGCCACCTCGTGCATGAGCCAACTTCACCCCAGTTAGAGCCCAGTGCTGGTCCCAGCAAGGCTCTCATGCTATTCAGGAGCTGGGGAAAGGGCAGAACATGCCAACCCCCAGCATTGGGGATTCTCCTGGGCTGCCCATGAGCCTGGCATGCAGCCTTCGGGCTCACACGTAACGGGAGGTCACTCCCAGCCCTGCCCCGGCGTTCCTGCAGGCCGGCAAATTACAGGGATAACCACGTCAAATCCCTAGCACAAGCTGCCACATGACGCACCAGACAAAAGCATTGGGAATTATTGTTTTTAAACAAAAGGCCAATAAAAATAAAAAAAATAAACCAACGCCACAGACTGCTGGGAGGAGGGGATCACCCTGGAGCTGCAGCACCCCGAAAAGGTACCTGTTGATGGGAGGGATGACCCAGCATGTGGCAGCCCCCAGGAGCATCCCACCGAGGAGCAACTGGCCATGTGTCACCTGGCTGAATGGGTCTCTGTGGGGCTGGACGTCAGCGCAGAGACCGTGTCTCTCCCACCCTGACCAATTTCCCCCTCCCACCTGAGGGTAGCAGCCTGGGAAAAGGCCAGGGAGCATCGTTGGGCACTTGTCCTGCGCCGTCTCCTGCCGCAGCCTCTGGCACTGTGGGTGTCGAGCGAGTGGGTTTGCACCCACGCTCCCCCCTCTCAGGGCACGGTCCTGCACTGGTGGCTGCTCAAACTGCCCTGGAGGCCGTAAGCAGCTGGTTTCACAGGAGACCTTCACACTGACTCATTTGTGGCATTTCACAGGTGGGGACACTAAAGCATTGCAGCAGAATAAGACTCCCTGCCTTCCCACCCCTCTCCCCCCTCCACCCCAGCAGGCAGGGACCTGGTCCTTTCCCCAGGGAGGAGGGGGGAAGCAAATTCCATAATTGCCTGATTTCCAAAAGGGGTGCTCCCCTGCCCTCCCAAGACAGTTATTCGAGGGCTGCCCCTGCCCTGCACTGAGCTAACATGACCTGCACCCCATGATGCCAGCCCTGGGCGTGCAGGTCCCCCAAGGATAAGAGGGACACAGGGGTCCTGCATGGTGGCCAGGCAGAGGGCAGGGCTGGTCCCAGGGCCAGCCTGGCACATGAACTTTCCCCAGGGCATCCCCCCAGGTCTGTTCCCTATCCCAAATGCCTCATTAAGAGAGCAATCACCAACAAATTGCTTTTTGGTTCTTTAAGAAATGGGAACAAAGTGAGAAAGAACACAGATGGCTTTCAGTACTCACTTGGAGGCTGAGAAATGACCATAACTCGAAGCACCACACGTTCCCAAACCACCACAACTCTGGGATTCTCAGAATCAAAAGGCACCGTGCCCATCCCCACCAGGGGCTTGTCACATTCCCAGTCATCTCCCAGTCTGGCAGGGCAGCAGGGATCAGCGGTCATTAGATAAAAAGCTTCTCAAGAAGAGAAGAGTTCACTATCCCCGTTACCTGTGGGCTCATACAGATTTAAGTAATTAGTTTTTAGCCTTCAACAATTGACTCATTTGGTGCAGAGCCCCCTGCCAGCACCAAGTCCCAGCAGAGTTCCCAGTACCTGTGGGAAATCTGGAAACACCTTGGGAGCTCCAAGCCAGCCTGGGCAGCTCCCACAGAGCAGGCAAAGGACAGTAGGAGAGGGACAAGCCTCCTGGCAGAGCATGGCACACTGCCATGGATGCTTTAGGAGGTGGGACCACAGCTGCCACACCACCCACCCCCCTCACAAACACCCCACCCGTCGGTGCTTTCTTTGGTGACAAAAGCCGCTTTGACCCCAGTCCTGAGGGTTGTTTTCAGATTGACATCAACAACCCAAGGGGAGGAATTACGAATTTATTTGGGGGGTCCCTCTGGTTCGCTGCAAGAGTTAAACAGGAGCAGTATTAAAGGCAAGAAGATCTGAAACCAGTGGAGCCACGTGCTCTTCTTTCATTCCAGCACAGCCAAACAACGCAGGCACCGCCCGAATCCCCCAGCACATCCCAAGGGATAAAGGCTCCCCTGAGGAGAGACAACCCCGCCAGCCCCCTTCCCCACCAGATTCACAGCCCCGTGCCCCAAATCCCCAGCCTCCGAGCTGCTCTCCCAGCTCCTACTGGCATCTATTGTTCCTCCTGCCAGCATCCGCGGATGTGCTCCGGCAGCACCGCTCTCTCCAGGGCACACACGAAACACATCAACCACCAACACGTGCACCAAAGAGCAACACCAGCCTCGGCCCTGGCTTGCAAAACTTGTGCTGGGGACAACTGTTAGGGTGCCAAACCCTGCTCCAACCCCCCCAAGCTGTGGTTTACCCTTCCACCCACCCCAGGCTTGCAGAACTTCTGGGAGCAGTTTCCAGTGCAGCTGCAGCGGTACCAAAGAAACCCCCAACCAGGGGGTGGCCCTGGAAACCCAACCAAGGAGGGAGGCCACCGAGGCTTGCTTTGGTCACCAGCAAACATGAGCGAAACAGGCAGAAGCTCCCCTCCAAATGAGCAAGCAGCCCTAGGTGCTGACTGCCCCGTTAATTGCAAATGGGCTGGGGATGGCAGAGCCCAGGGACAGGAGCTGGGGGGCCCAGGGAGCCCCTCGTGAAGCCAGCTGTGGAGCAGAGCAGGCAGAGGGTACCCTGGTTTCTCTAGGGCATGGCTGCAGTTGAATCCTCCACCTCCTTTTGGAGGTGGGATGTTTTCAAGCTGTGGAAGGTTTTCCACCTGGAAAACGGGCAGGAGCCAAAGGATGCTCGTTGGGAGGGCAGCATGGGGCCAGCTCAGCTGGGTGGCATTTCCCCACTCAGGACAGCCGTGGGATGCTCTCCCAAACCCTCCAGCTGGGCTGATGTGCGGTAAGCCTGATGATACGATGAGCTCACCCTGGAAATCCCTGGGAGTGACCATCCAGGACCCGGGTGCAGGCAGGCAGAAGGACGTCCCGGCTCCCCATGGCGGGAAGGATGACGCCGCGCTGGGGAAGAGGGCAGGCACTTCCTCTTGCTGCAGGGACCCAGTGGCAGCAAAGCAGCCTCTCAGGTCCCCTTCCCCCTGCAGAACGTGGGCAGGGGGAGCTGAGCAAGAGCTGCGGGGTCTCAGGGAGGAGAAGCAGAGCCCTTGGCCCGCTGTGGGCAAGCCTGGAGAGATGGTTTCAGCCTAGTCCTGCCGGCCTGGCAGCAAAGCAGGGCAGGAGCAAAGCAAAGCCCAGCCTCACCCCTCTGCCCCAAAACCGTTGAGAGCCAAGAGGGAAAGAAAACTGGCAAAAACATCCCACGCACGGATGTGGGTAACCAGACCCTTCTGATCTGGAAAGGTTTTGTTTGCCAAAGGCTGGTGGCAGCACTGGCCAGTGCAGGCAGCACGTGCAAACCGGCCAGAGCCTTTAAACCAAACCTCAAACCGGCAGCAACGACAACGACAACAAAGCCCCGGCATCGGGCGGGGAGGAGGAGGAGGAGGAGAAGGAGGAGGATGCTCTCGGGCAGAGCGGGAAGAGGCAGGGACCCGGGTACCCTGCCCACCCTCGGCAGTGACTTCGAAGCCTGCCACCCGTTCCGAAGGGCACTGCCAGCCCCGCTCGCCCGGGAAGGGGAAAACCCCAAAAAACAAAACCGAAGCCGCACACCCGCTTCTTTATCGGGCCATCGGCTCCAGAAAGTAGGTTAGGGCTTTCCTGCCCAGCGCCGGGCAGGAGAACGGGGAGGGTTCTCCCCTCCCCATCGTTTCCCCTTCCTCACGGCCCGGTCACCCCGCCGGGATCACGCACCCACTTCCCCTTGGGATGAAGAGGAGGGTGCCCCCGTCCGTCTGTCTGGGGCGGGAAGGGCGCAGGGCACGGCCGCAGCAGGGGCAGGGGGATCCTCGCCGCCCCACAGACCCCCCCGGCAAAGAGACCCCCCGAGGGGGCCAGGGTCCGGCAGCCACCGGCGGCGGGGCGGTGCGGGGCGGAGGAGGAAGCTGCGGGACGCGACCGGTCACAAAGCAACCGCCAACTGGGCTGCCACCGAGTGGCGCGGTGGCACCGGGACCCCCCCTCGCCCCGCTCACCTCTGTGCTGTCCCGGTACCGGTACCGATCCCGACCCTGCTCCTGCTCCTGCTTCCCGATCCCGTCCCGGTCCCAGCGGCACCGACACCGCCTCCACCTGGGCCGGGCGGGATGGGGGCGGGACCTCCCGCGGGGGGGCCAATTTGGGGGCGTGGTCCTGGTGGGCGTGGTCTCAGCCCGTGATGTCACGCCTGGGTCCCCCCCGGTGGCACCCACCGCTCCGCGGGGTGCGGGGTCACACCCTGCCCCCAGCACCGGGACTGGTCACTGCAAGGATGGGCAACTGGTAGGACCAGGCTCAATTAGGACTGGTCATTGTTGGACTGGTCACTATCGAGACTGGGCGCTGTTAGGACCAGTGACTGTTAGGACGGGTCATAGAATCACAGAATGGTTGGAGTTGGGAGGGACCTTAAAGATCATCCAGTTCCAACACCCCTGCCCTGGGCAGGGATACCTCCCACCAGCCCAGGTTGCTCCAAGCCCCATCCAGCCTGACCTTGAACCCCTCCAGGGATGGGGCAGCCACAGCTTCTCTGGGCAACCTCTCCCAGTGCCTCACCACCCTCACAGCAAAGAATTTCTTCCTAATATCTAATCTAAATCTCCTCTCTTCCAGTTTAAACCCATTACCCCTTGTCCTGTCACTCCACTCCCTGACAAAGAGTCCCTCTCCAGCTCTCCTGGAGCTCCCTTCAGATCCTGGAAGGCTGCTCTAAGGTCTCCCTGGAGCCTGCTCTTCTCCAGGCTGAACAGCCCCAGCTCTCTCAGCCTGTCCTCACAGCAGAGGTGCTCCAGCCCTCTGAGCATCTTGGTGGCCTTCCACTGGACCCACTCCAATAGGTCCATGTCCTTTCTGTGTTGAGGACTCCAGAGCTGGACACAGTACTCCAGGTGGGGTCTCACGAGCGCAGAGCAGAGGGGGAGAACCACCTCCCGTGACCTGCTGGCCACGCTTCTTTTGATGTAGCCCAGGATGGGGTTGGTTTTGGGAGCTGGGTTGGCTTTTACTGCCTGGACCGAGCATTTATTAGGGCCAGGCTCTATGAAGACCAGTCCCTGTCAAGACCAGGCTCTCTCAGGACTGAGCACTGTTTGGGCCGGTGACCGTTAGAACCAGACTGTATTAGGGCTGGGCACTGTCAGCACTGCTCCCCATTAGGACCAGTCCCTATCAGGACACCAGGACGTGGCCCCCCAGACCCCACTTCCAAGCAGCAGACCCTCTGGCATGCTGGGCAGTGTGGTGGGCACAGTGCGGGCTCGCACAGCCCAGGGGGCACCATGGGCCCAGGCTCGTCCCGCTGGCCAGGCCAGACTCAGGTGACGCATGACAAGGCTGGGGCTGTGGCCACAGAGCCGGTCCTGGTGGCTTTGGCAGCAGCCACTCCTCCAGAGCCTCGGGGAGCTGCCCCTGCTGTGCTGGAACTGCCCCTGGGTGCTGCAGCTCGGCTCCAGCTTGGATTCTCTGATGTCTAGTAGGGGGCTGAGCTGGTGCTCGCAGTGACCGTCCACCTTCCACTTCCATGATTCTTGCTCAGCAAACCCTCTCCTTATTCCTGGTTGGAAAAAGAAAAAAAAAAAAGGCTGCAAAAAGCGTTCTGTTCCTCCCAGCTCCTTTGAAGTGGTGTTTGGAAGCGGGTGGAGGAAGGGAGAGCCCGGCAGGTGCCAGGGTGAGTGTCTGGGCACAGGTGCCCCGACGCCGGGTGGGTGCTCCGTGCCCATGACTCAGGGGTGAGGAGGGAGGGGTGAGGTGGGGGTGTCCCCAGCTACAAGCTGGGGCAGGTGGCAAGCAGGGACCTGTACCAAGATGCCAGGCACCGACTTCTCCCTGCGTCTGGGTGGGGACACATCAGCCTGTCTTTGGCTGGGACAAACAACAGCGGACAAAAGCCATCACTGCCGTGGCCCTGCCTGCATCCCATCCCATCCTGAGGCTTGGACCCACGGGATGTGCCCTTTTGTGGAGGAGCTGGGCCCACGGAGGAAAAGAGAGGAGGGTGACTGCCACCTGTGCCAACCCCATGGAGCGTTGGGCAATAAGGAAGCGAAAGAAATGACCGAAAAAACCCCCAAGGCAGCGACGTCAGGGCGTTGCGTCAGCGAGATGCTCTGCAGAGCGTTTCCCTCTGCTCTGCAAACTGCCCCACGGCTCGGCCAGAAATGTCTCAGCTGGCCTGTCCCCAAAGGGGAGTAGGGAGGGGACACGGCGCTGTGACCCCCGGCATGAAGAGACCCATCCTCTGCAGCGGGCAGACTTGTTGGGAGCCCCCAGTAAGATGTGCCAGGCCTGGGGACATCTCGGCAGGAGCCATCTGTGGGGAAACAACAGAAAATTTAGGGAGGAGGACTGTTAACACGCTGAGGTGACCTGCGGGCGAGGTGTCGCAAAACACACATATCACAGAACTCGGTGTGTAGTCTCGTGTGCTGGGGAAGCAGGACATCTGTGCCCAGATAACACAGGCCTGGGATGGACTCAGAGGCTCCGTATCGAACACGCCTGAGGTTCCTGCGCTGCTGTCAGAAAAGATCAAGGCGCGGTGGAAAAGCTACGCTGCTTGGTTCCTGATACACAGGGAGGAAAACGCACCCGGACTCTCTCGAGCAAGGACAGAGCACTGTGGCACCTACATTCCCACTCGTGTGCCTCTGCCCCGCTGCTGCTGCTCCGGAGATGCCCCTGTTCATGAGGTATTGAGATTAAATTTACACTTTGCATTTCCTCTGTGGTTTTGTGGTTGTTCCTGCATCCTGCCTGTGTCGGCTCCACGCATCATCCCTCCCTGTTATGCCATGAAATCTTCCAGGGTGGGATCCATCCCCAGCAGCTTGATGAGTCCAGGTGAGGTCCTGCTCGTCCAAAGGCTGGGAAGTGGCTGCTGGCAGGGCAGGTCCTGTTCCTGGACACAGAGACACACTGCAGCACCCAGTGGGGAGGAGATCTGGGTGTCTGCAGCCTTCATCAGAAACCAAAACCGATGTCCTGGTGCATTTTGAAAGAGGATTTTCAGAGGCAAGCTCAGCTCCGCTTCCCTTGGCTCTGGTAGTAGGACTTTCTCTCAGGTATCTTTGGAGGAGGGCATTTGTTTTCAGAGCAGCTGTGATTTTCCTCCCAGGGATGATGATGCACAAACCTGGGTGCCACTGGGGCTGTGACATGTGGCACAAGCCATCTCGCTGCAGGAGAGCTGATGGAGCCAGGGGGGCTGCCTGCTCCTTGGGGAGAGGAGCCCTGCCTCCTGTGGGCTTTGACCTGCCCCACTCCCCAGGTACCCTCCATCCCCAGCTGGGACGCTCAGGTGGACACAGTCAGGTTTATGAGCTGTGCCAGGGATGGATGGAAACGAGAAATGGCTTTTCAGGTGTGTTCCCACCTGTGGAGGGGATCCAGGAGCCTGGCACCAGCTTTGGTGACTTTTTAGAGCCAGCACCACGAGGATGCTCGGGCTGAAAGATTCTGTTTTTCACAACCTTGTGTCATAAACCCCCCCACGCCCCCACCCTGGGGCTGCAGTCTGAGCTTTCCTTCTATTCCCAACACATCAACCCCTTCCTGAAAGGTCTCAGTCCATGTTCTCTGGGGGTATTTTCCCATGGCTGGCTCTTCACAAGCCCCCCACCTGGGTGTGGGACCCCTCGGGCTGTCCTGAATTGCTCCCACATGAAGAAAACTGGGTTTATGTCCCCGCAGCCCCTCCGGGAACCTGTCCCCCCACCATCCCCTCGTCCTCCGGTCTCTTGGGACACAGCCTGGAGGAAAAGCTCCGCGTGGAGGGGACACATTGTGCCTCAGCCCTCTCCACCGATTTGGACCCCACCATGTCCCGCTCCCACTGTGTCTCATCTCCCCGGGGATGTGCCGTGGTGGGAGCAGCCCGGTGCCGGGGTTGGCTGCCGGCAGCGCTGCCGTTCCCGGTGCGAACGGCAGAGGCCAGGCCACGGCCGTGCTTGGCGCCGTTGGGAGCCGGGTGGAAGCTCTTCCCAGCGGCAGCAGAGGATGCTCGGCCTCTGCCATCGCCCCCGTCCCTCTCACCTCCATCTCACCAGCCTCTGTTGCCCCCCTCACCCATCCCTGTGGGTGCCACGCTGGGTGTCACAGCCGTCACCCCCTGTCCCTGCCACCCCTGAGGGACACAGGGCACCCCGGGACCACACAAAGACAGGGGAATTTTTTCCTGTCAGGCAAACTGTGAACCCAGGTCTGGTTCCGTGAGGGCAGAGCAGATGGAGAAGCACCCCCCGTGCAAGCCATTCCCGTTGGCATTGGGTGCTGGTGGCAGTGGTGCCACCCAGCTGTGCAGCAGATGGAGCCTGTCACAGCATCCTCACACTCCCACCCCTGCTGCCCCCTGCCCTGGCCGCAGAGGGGCTGGGAGATGGGGAGCAGCACCCATCACCCACCCATGCCATGCTCTGCATCTGCCCCGTGCTCGGTCACCTTTGCAAACATAGGAATGCTCCTGTTCACCTCCACATTCACAACCTGGGGAGACGGGGGACCCCAGCTCCTGTCCTCCTGTCACCCTCAGATCCTGACGGAGCCCCTCGAGCGGCTCACAGACCCCTCCAGACACAGATATTAGTGGGAAATTGGTATTTTTACCCCCTTCAAGCGCTGTTTCCTCCCTCCCACCCTCCCTCCCTCCTTGGCCAGCCTGCGATGGGAAAACATGAAGTACTAGGACAATATCAAATGCAATCAAAAGCAGGCTGGTGGGAGTTTGTCTTTTGGGGTTTCCTTCTCTTTTATTGCATTCCCAAAGAATAAACATTTGGGAGGGCCCTGGGGTGATTTAGCGGAGCAAGAAAGGGCAGGAGGCTGGGAGCCGCCTGCTCCCTTCTGCAAATCTCGCAGGACGATGGTCCAGCCTTGGGGATTTTCCTTCCAGTAGAAATGACTGCCCAGTCAAAGGATAAGGCTGGGAATAGCCTGGCGTGATGGGGAGGCTGCTTCACCCCCTGGCACTGGGGCTGGGGTCAGTGGGAGCTGCTGGGATGGGGGACAGGGAGGAGGAGGAGGGAACTGAAGCGGGTGAACTCACAGCAGCGCGGAGGAAGCAGTGACCTTTGAGAAGCAATCTTCCTCACCCGCTGCTATTTATCCAGCATTTCCCAGCGGCTTCTTCTGCAGAGCCAGACCCTGTATGTGCAGGCCAGGCTGGGAGATGCTGGGCTGCCCTGGTGCTGAGCCACAGCCATCTCCGGGCCGGGGGTGGTTCTGGTTTGCAGACCTGAAAGCAACGTCTCCTGCTGGAACAGCAGCTCTGCGAGGGGACCGACCTTCCTGCCTGCTGGGTGTCCTTGGGCAGGCGAGGTCCCTTTGTCTGTGAGCATCTCCCTTGCCTTGCTTGCCTCCCCCCTGCCACTGCTCGGGCTCGGTGGGTGAGCAGAGGCTGCAGCAGAGCGTTCACCTGCGCAGCCGCCTGCATTCACCTTCCGAGAGGTGACCTGCTCCCTGCCAGCACCCAGCCAAGCTGCGTCCAGCAGCAGAGCTCCAGCTCTCCATGAACCACAGCCCTTCATCAGCCCCAGCCTCCCTCAGCCATGGAAGGGCTAAGACTCCAGCATCCCTGGGTGCAGGACCCCGGGGTGATGGGTGCTTGGTCGAGGGCAAGGCTGGAATGCCAAAACTGCTGCTTCCCCAGCACATCCTTGTCAGCACCCACATCTCTGCTGGCACCATGTCTCCATAAGCACCCCAGCATCTGCAAGCGACACCCCAGCCCTGTTAGGTACCCCTCTCCATCCTCACCCCGACCCCTCTGCCAGCCTCTGATCCCAAAGTGGACCATGGCATGGGTGGGTTTGCGCAGAGGGGGAGGATGGCCGCTATCTCTCTGATCCCTCGCCCATCCATCATCACTAGGGGTAGTTTTAAATCTGGTTCCTGAAGCTGACACTGTGATTTCCAGGATGTGCTCCCTGCCTTTTGCACCTCCTCATCAGCCACAGCACCGGTGCAGATGTCACCCCATGCCCTGGCAGACACAGGGCAGGGATGCTCTGTGGCAAGGGACAGAAAGCAGCTCAGAGGGAAGTGCCTGGCCACATCCTGGCAGCAGGCAGGGTGCAGGCAGGGTGCAGGCAGGGCACAGGCAGTGAGCAGAAGGGCAACCAGCCCCATACCCAGGGAACAGTGCCAGCACCACAGGGCACATCAAGACACGTGTCCCAATTACCACCAAGACCTCAAAACACTTCTGTAGGATGTAGGTATATATACAATAGATTGTTAAATCCTGAGTATGATCATAATTTGCTGGTAGCAGAACCCCGAGTGATGCCCAGCTCTTGGCAGGGAGATGAGACATGGGCTTTCTGAAGTTTAAAATAAACCAATTTACCTGCCCGAGCGCTGCTGGGCTTTTTGTCAAGCCGTTTTTTCCCCTCTACCAAGAAACATCAGAATAAGTGAAAGTATTTGCAGTTATTCACTGAAACGTCTAATGAAAGTAAATGAAAATCACATTATTGCACAGAAAAGTTTCCCCCAAACAAATCCCTCTGCTATAGAAATATAAAACCACAACAATGTGGCAGAGCCTGGTGATTATTTTATTTCAGGAGCTATTTCACCAGACTCCAAACTGATCAGACATGAACAGCAGCATTGTGGTTTTCTAAAGCTTTCCTTTAAAGCAAATATATTTGTCGATTAACAGAAAGGATTTGTAGGAAACAGAAGTAGATGTCCCATTAAAAAAAAAAGAAAAAAAAGGAAAAAAAAAAAGGATTTATAATAAACAGCAGTAGATGTCCCCTGTGCGTGGGGACAGGAATCCTCCCAGCAGCAAAGCTGTCCGCTCCGGGTGACCTCGCAGTGTTCGATGCGCCGAGCAATGGGAATGTGCTTTTTGCTGGTTTATTCCCCAAAGAGAGGAGGGGGTGCTGGCTGGAGCGGGGCTGGCCATTGCCCCCGAGGTCCCAAGCGAAGGCACAGGGGTCCGGCAGCGGGGGAAGGCGAGGGAGGCTCCTCTCTCGGGCTCGGTGTCAGGGTTCAGGTGTCTGGGAGCACCCCGCTGCCCTCGGTGCTGCTGCCTCCGCCCGGGGCGTCCTGCAAAACCAGAGGGTAATTTGGCTGAGGGTCCTGTCCCCCACCAACCCCTTGGATCCCGTCCCCAACCACCCTCAGGTCCCTGGCCAAGCACTTTTGGGCACCACAGGGCGAGCTCCCACACACGGGGGAAATGCCATTTTCCCAATAATTCCCACTCCCTTGGCTCCCAGGGGGAGGAAGAGGAGGAAGAGGCAGCTTGTGTCCCCCCCCAGAAGCCTTTCTCCTCCTGGTCCTCTCCCCCATCCTCCCTCAGCTCTGCTCTCTCTCCGAAGCGCCTGAGAAGAGAGAAACCTGGCTGTAAATTAGCCGGGAGGATTTTTCAATCTGAGATGTGCACTTCCCCCCCTTGGCCCCCCCATGTTATTTCATCTCTTGGCTGCCAAACTCCCGGGAATTCATCCCGGCCGGCGCTGACAGCGTTTACATTCAGGGCTGCTCAGATAAACCATATCAGCCGGCACAGCTGAAGAGGAGCCGGGCGCGGAAGGAAGGGCCGGCTCCTGCTCAGTGTCAGCCCCACCGGGGTGGGATGATTTTTTCCTGCTTTGCTTTTTTCTTTCTCTTTTTTTTTTTCTTTTTTTCTTTTTCCCCCACAACCCCACAAGCCCTCAGGGGCTTTGCTCTGAGCAAGAGGCCACAGCAAACCCTCCCCTGCTGAGGGTGGGCAGAGGGAGGTCCATACAGCCAGGAGCTCCTGGCTCTTATCTCAGTGCAGATAACGAAGAAGAAGAAGGGACGTGTCCTTCAAGCTGGTGGAAGCCTGTGAGCTCAGTCTCCCGGGATGTCTCCCCCTGTGCCACCCAGCACACAAGGAAAGGCTTCTCCTCACCACCAGCTCCCACAGGATGGGTTTTAATAGGTATTTGCACAGCGCAGTTGTTGCATGTTCTCTTTTTTAATTCGCCCCCCTCCCCTTGCAGATGTCTTTCTGTCTGTCCCTCCCGGCAGCCTCCTGGCTCTCCCCTTGGCTGTCACTGGGTGCTGGTGGGATATGGAGACACAGGGGAGATGTGCAGCCTCTGAGGCAAATCTGCACTGGGTTCCTGAAGCCGTAATTGCCTTCTCCCTCCTCTTCCCAGCCCCTAAATCATCACTGAGACCACTGAGGTGGTGTTGAAGAGCTGGATCTCCTGTGGCTCCCTCAGATGAGGCTTGTGTCCTGGAAAACAGCATCCCCAGGGTGTGACACTTGGAAGCAGGGTGGTTTAGCCCCTCCATGGGCACAGGAAGGCAGGAGGGTGTGATCCTGAGCACCTGGGCCAGCGTTTGAGTGTATCCTCAGCCTCATCCTCCCACCCGGTCTCCTTTCCCCCCAGCTCTGGTGTGGCCACAGGGTCCGGGTCACGGCGAGAGCGTCACGGCCACCCCGAAGTGATGGGATCCGGGGGTAAATATTAGTACGAAGCGAAGGGCTGTGTACATATTTTCTCCCTGCAAGGTAATGCTGAAATTCCCGGCTCCTTTTCCGCAAGCTGTTAGAAAAACCAGTCCCGTGTCAGCGCCCTCTGGCCACAGCTGGT
Source organism: Thinocorus orbignyianus (assembly GCA_013400375.1). Lineage (NCBI taxonomy): Eukaryota > Metazoa > Chordata > Aves > Ciconiiformes > Thinocoridae > Thinocorus > Thinocorus orbignyianus. The sequence continues at coordinate 127,088 of VXBW01005663.1, forward strand.
TCTGGGTAGCCTGAGCCCAGCCTGCAAAGGTCTAAGAGCTTCAGGTCCCCGCTGTGACCCCCCTCCCCTGCTCCTCAATCCTTTGCTTGTGTTTTCCAAGCCAGCGTTTCCCATCTGGAGCACAGCAGCATGCGGGCTCTGCTGAGCGTTTGCTTCCCCCTGGAAGCGTATACAGGATGCGGTGGAGACTCAGAGGACGGCTCATTAATTGAATTAATAGCACCAAGTGGTTCCTCCCCCCACCCCCAAGAAGGTGCAGTGGGAGAAGATAGATTGAATCGGCCAGTTATTTCCCTCCCTTCATGGGTTGGGCTTTGGTTCCCTTCTCCATGGCCGTGGCTGGTTGGACTTGTCTGTCTAAGCTTGGTCTAAGCTGTAGGGGGAGAAATAGACTCCCTTTGCTACCCCACTGCAGGACTGGAGAACGTCATCATTGCCCACAGCCCAACAGGAGACAGCCATCACCAGGCTCCTCAGGACCTTGGGCCAGCCTCCAAGGCACTGATCTCCGCCCTCCTCCTTCTCAGACCCCACTGAACACCCCCCTGGCCTCAGCCCAGGATCCTAAGCTGGGATTGCTCCTCTTAATTCACAGGTGGCCAGGTGCTGGTGGTCTCTACCCAGGTGGGATAAGCTTTCCCTTCCCTGAAAGGCTGTTCTGGTTTGTGCTGATGTACTTGGCATCAGCAGAGGGGAGCAAAATGAAAAGAATTGCTCAGCTTTCTTTTCCAAGACTTTCATCCCAAGGAAATGGTGCCTATGGGACTGTAACTTGTATCTGTCTGTCCGTCCATCCATCCTCTGACAGCATTTTTGGAAAGGTTGGCCAACATCAAATCTGACAGAGGTTTCAAATGCATCACGGGCCTGTTTTGCAAAAGAGGGAGCTGGAAATGCCCATGGAGGGAAACCACAGAGTGACCCAACCGTGCTGGGTCCCATCCCGCTCCAACACGATTCAGCCACAGCATTAGCACAGGAGGAGCTGCGTGGGACAGAGCCATGGAAAACTTGCCTGCAGCTGCTCAGGGAGCTGTTTGTTATTTTAAAAGGCTGGGAACTATCTCCCAGTCCTTGGAGGTCGTGGTTGCTGCATCTTGTGGCCATCATCACCACTGATTTCACATCCAGCTTTGCCCTGCTGCATCCTGCAGCAGAGAGGAGACTTCATCTGGTGCCTGCCCAGATTCACGTGCCATGCAGGCTGTGGCTCAGCATTAGGACGTCTGTGGGTGAAAGTCCCCAGCTCAACCCATAAAGCTCATCCTCCCTGTGCACATTTTGGGCTGGCGAAGGCACAGGAACAGCTCCTGATTCAGAGAGAGCCACCGCAGGTTGGCACAACATACCTGGAAGCCAAGGAAAGAGCCTGGAGGAGGAGCAGACCTTCCTCTTCTCACTTGAGCCCATCAGTAAAATGCTCATCTCCTCCCTTTGCTGCTGCTTTCCAGCCACCAAGCTCCCTTGCCAGGACCCCAGAGTGAGCAGGACCTCTTGCAGACCCATCTGGCCAGGAGACAGCCCCCCAAGACCCCCCCACCTCGCAGTCATCCCACCCGAAAGAAACCAAGAAGAGCTGGAGGGGTTTGATTGATTTATCCACTGAAGATACAAGTTTCGGTTTAATAACACCATTCTGTCCGGTTACAAACATACTAAAAACCTACAAAAAGAAAAACAAGTTACACCCATCGTACACGGGACGGCATGTATAAAACCAGCACGGAAGCACCGAGGAACACGTACATGAACAGCATCCGCAGCAGCAACAGGAAAGACACGGAGTTACATCAGACCACGCCGGCTCATGTCTGTGGGTCACGGTGGGACTGGTTAAGACATACTAACAATTAGAGACAGCTTTAGCTATGGAAAATAATTAGCGCGGCAGTCTGTTAAATAGGTCAGACCCAGGCGGGTAGTTTTATCCCTCCCTTTCTGTCCGTTGGTCCAAGGTTGGCTCACGGGTTCCCCTTCCACCCATCCATCCGGTATGGCCCCGAGCGGTCCTCGCACCAACATCGGTGCACCAGGGTGGCTTCCCCAAGGCAAGGGGCAGGGAAGGCTGAGCTCGGGCACCAGGGGTCAACCAGCCCAAATCTGGTTGCTGGGCACCTCCCCCGAAAGCAGGGAAAGGCTGGGACCCCCTTCACTGGGGCAAACTGGAGCAAACTGGCAGAGATGCAAGAGGAGTCCCTGGGGCTCAGCTGCCTCAGGGATTTGTCTCACCGTAAGAGAAGATAAAGGTGGTGGCACAAGGTCCTTGCCTGAAGGGCTCTAGTGGCACTGGGGTGTCTCTCTGGCTGGTCAGGTGTATCTGGAGCTGTACTTGCCATGAGCACTGGCCACAGGGAGGGGAGGGACAGGGGAGGTGACATCTGTGTCCCATCCCGACCTGACACTTCCCATTCCCTCCAGCACTGAGCTCCTTCTGACCAAACACAGCGTTGGGAGGACACACAGGCTGGCTGATGTGAGCAGGTGTCCCCAAAGAGAGCCTGGACAAGGTGCTCAGGGACACCGGTTTCTCCTCCCCACTTACTATTCACCTGCTGGCAGGGGACACAAGGACTTTCCCACCCAGGTCACAGGTCTGAGCCCAACCCTGGTGCTCATGCAGAGGCACTGGTTGATCTGGGGACCAGACCCTGCCCCAGTTATGGGGTGGGGGGCAGCTCCCAGCTGGGCTTGGCTGGCTTGCATGGGGGTGGCCACAATGGCATGGGCATCAGAGAGGAGCAGAGTGGAGGGGGTAGCCCTACAGCATCCCTGCAGAAGGCAAATGGGGCTGGGGGACATGGGCATCCCCCCCCAGGACAGGGGAGAGACCAGCTGGTCCCATGGCCTGAGCCCTCAGCTTCTCGCTCATGAATTTGGGGGGGGATTCACTGCAAATCAGCCCCTACTTGCCACCACCAAGGAGGGCAAAGCCGAGCACAAGGCAGGCACTGGCAGTGGATGTGAAATGTTGTGCCCCAGCAGCCGGAGCTGAGGGGAAGAGGGGACAGTGGGGAACAAGGGGGTCTCCAGCCAGCCGTGGGGGGGTTCAGGGTGGGGGGTGACAGAGAGCAGCTGTGCCTGCATGTGCACCAGAGAGCCACGCTCAGAGCCAGGACCCATCCCTTTCTGTGCTTCCACAGAGCGTTTATCAGCCCTGTCACTCTGGAATGGTATTTTTTTCCCCCTTTTTCTGTTCCTTTTCATCTCTCCCCAGATGAGATTTTACCCCAATTTAAGCAATGCCTGCTCTGCTGCGGGTGGCAAAGACGGGGCGTTTGCTTTATCTGCATCTCTTCCCCCCACAAGCTCTGCCCCAGCTGCCCTCCCTGCTTCATTTTACTTCCTACAGAGCTGGTAAAAATAAACATGTTTTCGTTTGCATATATTTGACTGGCCTGCAATTTGACTGATGGGGGGAGGAGGGAGCTCCTCGAGGGACAGCAGCTGCACGCATCTGGATTCACTTTAGAAAAATGTGCCTGGAAAAAAAACCCCAAGCCCAACATACACACGCGTGGGTGCAGAAGGTCATGGGCCAGTTTTTTCTAGGGATGGGAAAAACA
>VXBW01005663.1:130662-144666 GCA_013400375.1 Thinocorus orbignyianus
AAACCAGAACCAAAACCAAAGAAACTAATCCTTCTTGGAAGGGGAGGTGAGGGGACACCAAAGCCAAGGCACTCGGGTGGGTCAGGCATGAGCACGAGGACTTTCCAGCCATCCCAAAAATCACTTTCCTGGTGATTGTGACCAAACCCAGTTTTGGTTGTGGGAAGGGAGAGGAAGGGTTAGCACTGAAAAGTAAAAAATCCCACCTGGAGAATATTAACCTCAAAGGTTAATGTGTGAACTTTGTCTAAAGATGAAACATCCCTGTACGGAAACATCCCTGGCTCAGTGTCTGCAGAGCACGGGGAGTACATGAACTCATCAAAAATATGCGCTGCTGGCCCCAAGGTTTTGGCAGAAATTGGTAAAGCTCGTGAGAGTCCTGTGATGCACCCCAAAAAAAAAACCCCAAACAAACCAAAATTAAGAAAATCTAACAGTCTTGCTCCAAGTGATCACTCTCCAGCCTTGTGCTGGAGCAATGTCAGTGACCAGACAGGTCTTTTCCCCACCTGCCCGGGACTGACCCTGGCACCAGCCAGCAGCTGATGCCTGAGAGATGCCTCTGCCAGGGGAAGAGGAGCTGCTTCACCATTTGGAAGCACCTGCTGCTGGTACCTTCATGGGTGCAGGCTGGTGGGGTGAATTCTTGGGGTGTTGACCCTAAACGACAGCCCAAGCAGCATCAGTTGTCACCCCTTGCCTTGCACACTGCCTTACCAAGGGCAGTTATTCCCACCCAGCTCTCTGTGTATGCCCAGGACATGCCATTACTCCCTCTCCACCTATTTTACCACAAGACGCAGGGAAGAAAGAACTGCAAGGCTGGAGAGAGTGGCTGTAGTGGTACGAGTGGAGCCCTGGAGCTATTTTGGAACTGCCCCTGGTCCCAGCGCTCTGCAGGAAGGTGAAGGAGTTCTGGGGAACATGGTCAAGAGGTTTAGAGCCTTCCCCAGATCTCCCTTTGCCCAGAGCCAGGACACTGGGTGATGGTACAAACTCCAAGCAGCATCTAACCAAGCCCAGAGGAATAGAAGAAGACATCTCCCCTGCTGCTGTTTTCAACAGTCATCCCCAGGGTCACTGCCCAAGCACGGGCTGTGCCAGCCTCTCAGCAGGAGCAATGGAAGGAGCAGGGCTGGGGTTTGCCCCTCCACATGGGCTTCCACAGATCCTGAGCAGAAACCTGCTGTTACAGCCAGTGGAGCAGAGGGAAAAACCCCACCGAGAGCTTTCCTGGAGCAGACACCCAGTGCTGGCTGCCCCAGCAGTACCAGGGCTGGGGAGCCCTTGGGCATGGAAGCAAAACACCAGAAACAGGAAAAAAAGAAATCCTATTCCCAGGGCATGATTAAAAGCAGAGATGAACTGGCTGCGGGTGAGCGAAGCAGGAGTCCCTGGCTGGCTGCTCCAGAGGAGGGAGGTCAGCCCCAGGGAGAGTTCCTGCAGTCCCAGTGTCCCCGTGTGGAGGAGGGGATGTCCCCAGGGCAGCTGCAGGGATCCCAGCCAGGACCGAGGGCTTGCTGCCTGTCAAGCCAGCATCCAGGATGGGAGCTGGTCTCCTGCAGAAAGCTGCCAGCTCCTGAGGGCAGTAGTGGAGTGAGGCCAGAGGAAATCTCAGAAGGGAACCCCTTCTCCTACTTCAATAGGTAACATCACCATTAACATCAGAGATTTAAAAATAACAGAGGCATTTTGGGAAACACTGGTTGGTGAGGATGCCAAAGCTTCCTAGCACACCTCATGCTTCAGCCTCAATCCTTTGGAAATCAGTCCCCAGAGCATCCTATAAATTCAAACACACATGTGCAGGAGGCAACAGGGCTGCTCCTACTCCGCTTTTTGTAACCAAAGGGGAAACTGAGGCAGCAAAGCCAAGCAGACTTGCCTACAGCTTCAGGAGGAGTCGGTGTTGGAGGCAAGACGAGTGCTGTGAGGCCAACAACTGCCTCTCATTTTTGGGGGGGAAGGCCCTTCACCAGGCAGGGACATGGGGGCTGCTGGCCCCCAAGGAAGGATAGAGCTCCTGCATGGGATGATTTTTACCAGGCACTTTATTTGAAGGAACCCAGTTTCACCAAAAGGGCAGGAATATGCTCTATGTAACAAGGTTATTTACTAAATTTAACAGAGCAGGGACCTTTTTCCACACCCAGGAATCCCTCCTGCTACATACACTTCATCTTTCTTCCTCCTGATCACATCCTGAATCCCCCTTCTCCTCGAGTTGGGCAGAGCTGCCCCAACCCTGTTGTTACCTGCCGGACAGACAGACCTACACACACCGTCTCCCAGAGTGATGGCACAACATGTGTCACTCATCTCCATCCTCCTGCCCATCCCCGCTGCCCAGGGGAGCTGGAGGGAGGCGGGGGGGGTCCCCAGCTCCCTGCATCTGGCACAGGGATCTCACCCACATGCTGTGCTCCAAGCCACGGGGGAGGCAGCCCAAAGGCATCCCCCCTCCTTTCCCAATCTCTAAGACTGGAGGAGAATGTCTCTCCCACCAGTCCCAAGAGGGTTTGCAACAGCCAGCCAAGGAGGGGGACTGGGGATGGCAGGAGAGGTGAGGGCTGCTGCTGGCCCACAGTGGAGGATGATGGACAGCTGAGAGCCATCAGCCCTGCCACCCTGCCAGGTGAGCAGGGCAAGTGCAAAGCAAAGCGTTTTCAGTGCCAGCCAGCAGTCCCCATAAACATCACGCCCTCAAAAGCGAGGAGCCAGGTTTACCCAGGGGCTTGCCGTTCATCAGTGAACATGGCTGCACGTTTCTGCTGCACAGCAGAGCTTGTGCAAGGGACTTTGAGATGGCGCAAGCGAGGTGCAGGACTTGGGAGGTGGTGGTGGACAGGCCAGGACAGTAAGATGGAGCCAATAACCAACGCTCTCCCCTTGTGCTCTGCATCCCCTTCCAGTGTCCCCTGCAACTGCTTCACCCCGACCCACCCACACCCTTCGTGGTTCTACTTATTTGGCTTGTTTAGATTGTTTTTAAACCCCGTGGAGATCAAATTGTGACTTGGCAGCTAACAGAGCTGGCCCTACCGGGCTCCCCAGACTGAGCGAAGGTCTTGAGAAGAGAACAGAGTGAAGTCCTGGGGTGAGCGAAGCCCTCCCTGCCCCTCGCCCGGCCCCGCTGGCCGCTCACAGGGTGGCGGTGGGGTACTGCGCCCAGCCCACCTCCTTGTACGCCGCCGTCACGTGGGTGTAGATGAGGGTCCTCATCTTGGTCCAGGCACTGTGCGCCTCCGGGGTGAAGTCATTGGCACATTCCTCCCCGATGATCTCTACCAAGACACCAGTGAGTTTCTGGAGGGAGGTGGAGAGCGAGGGGTTAATAGCTCTCCAGGGAGCAGCTAACAGCAAATTCAGCTTTTTTTCTCAGAATCCTCAATTTAATCCTGTGGCTGAGTTCTGGGAATGACAACCCTCTGCAGGACAGAGAGATTTAGGAGGCCTTTTGACACCCCAGGGAACAGATAGGGCAGGGAAGAAGCTGAGACCCAGCATGAAGGGGTTCAAGCATCTCCCTGATTCATGCACCTCAAATTATTTAGTCCCTTGATTTCTAGAAGGGGCATACAGCCATGCCAGAGGGGCTGCAGGAAGGTGGGTTCCCCTGGGCACGGCAAGGTACTTGATGCTCCAGAGTTGGCTGCATTTGGGAACGGTGCTCTGTGTGGGACAGCATTGCTTTGGGACACTGTGGCCACAGGGGGAGCAACCCCCATGACCAGCCAGCCTTCCCTGGCCAAGGACAGGCAGCACCCACTTGCCACAACTCCCTCTCTCCCGCCCTCTTCCTAATTTACACAACATCCCAGGGATTTTTATTCTTTTATTTTTTTTCTCCCACCCTTTACCTTAAAGTAGACGGGCTCCACTTTGTGCTTGAGAGCATGGGCCTTGCCCACCAGGGCCAGGACAGATGAGACCTTTTCGGAGTCATTGAGGTTCTCCACCACTGTGTTAATGGCATTCATGACCCGCCGAGCGTGCTTACGCAGTTGCAAGCTCCTCTCCATCTCCAGGGGGTCCTGCATGTGCTGGAACTGGCTGAAGTACTGCTTGGCTGATGGGAAGTTGACAAAAAACCTTCAAGAAAGAACAGACACAAAATACCATCAAGAGACCAAGAGGTCAAAGCAAAGCACGGAGTGATGAACGTGCTGGAAACCACCCCCTTGCACCTGACTTAGCCAGGGCTGGTTTTGTCATTGAGTTCCCTGAGATCTGTGGCATTCAGCTGCCTGAAAATCATCAGGTTAACACTTTTCTCCCCAGTCCTCCCTACCTGATGCAGGGACGTTGCAGCTGGATGTTCATCTACAAAGCAAAGGCAAGACTGAGCTCTTGACACTCCACCCAAGCATGCCAAATGCTGTACGCATGCCCACATACATCAAAACTTTGGTGTTCTGTCTCAGAGAGCTGGAGATGAGCATGAAAACCTCTATCCCAGGCAGCCTCTCCCTGCCCTCTACTCCAGCCCCATGGGCTTTATTCCTGCATCACCACCCAAAAGAATCTCCCCCGTGCCCAGGCTGCCCCTGACTTTTACAGACCAAACCCAACAGAATCTCTAGTAAGGTCTCAGCCCTGTGGTTGTCAATGCCAGGACCCATTTTTCCCCAGCAGGAGGATGCCCCAAGCACCCACCCAGTCCCTTCAAGAGATTGAGGATCCTCTTTTATGTGGGATTAAATCAACCCCAACGAAACACAGCTGAGGCTAGTGAAGGTGCAGTTGCAGCTGACATGCAGAGCAACCTGGGGAGTTGGAGGGCACAAGGTGAGGATGTGCATGTCTGGGGCCACCAATACCAACACCATCGATGCCAGCACCACAGCCAGTCCCTCAGCAGCCAGGGCTCATACTCAAGGCAATGTCCACCATCCCCTTCTGCTCAATTGACACAGAGAAAACCACATCAGCATTCACTCCTCTCTTTCACTCCCTCTGAGGGGGCTCTCCCTGCCTCCTCCAGCGCCCTCCTTCACCTGGACGAGTGAAGGATGCTCTGGAGGTGGCAGACTGCTCCCGCAGTTGTCCCCCATCACCCTGTGCTCCAGACAGGCCACCTCCTCCCTTCCCGCAGGCTGCAATAACCCCCTCCCCAAGCACCATCCCCAACCATGTGAACCCATCCCACCTCTTTTCCCAACCATCCCTATCTCCCTCCAGGACCAGGCAGGGTCCTCTTCTCCACTCACCACTCCACTAATAAGCACAATATTGAGGACCAGGCTCATTTACCACTTCATTATCCTCCTTTTTCCCCCCTCCCTTCCTTCCTTCCCCCGCTCCCTCAGCTTGTGAAACTCGGGGGCATTGCCAAGGAAGCGGCGTGAAGCAGCGCCTGGAGTGCACCACCGCTTCTGTTGCTTCCCCGAGGCATCTGGGATTCATCAGACAGCCCGAAATAGGTTTTGGAGGTGTGAAGAGTGTGCAGCGGAAAGGGTGGGGGAGGAAGGAAGGTGGAAGGGGGAGACAAGGTGTTGCTTTTAAAACCTGGAGGGGACCCATGACAAAACTCCTCTTGTTATTGCGCAGCCTCCCACCCCTCGCCCCAGCAAAACTCCTCCTGACACATCTGGTCCCTGTCAGGAGAAATAATTTCCAGGCCTGGCTGTCTCCAGCTCCTGGTACCATAGAGATGCCCAGTCCATACCTTGCAGCTCAGAGCTGCCAGAGAGGTGGCCAGGGGTGGACACCAGGCCCCTGCCTGGGGATGGAGCCAGCCAGGGCCACACAGACAGCACCGTTCCTAGGATTAGAGACATCTGTCCTGAGAATTTCCCAAAAGAAGGGCAGATGTTCCTCTCTGTTTTAATGGTACCATTTTTTCCATCTGGCCCATCCCTCTCCACCTCCAGGCAAGCTGCTGCTGCAGCCCCCAAGCCCGCAGCTCCAGCAGCTTCCACATATCGACAGTGAACACCTCACCGAGGCCAGAGCCAAGGGTTTTGCCATCCCTGTTAGTAGATCTTTTCTCCTTCATCCCCTGGCTCTGGTTGGTGGCTCCCAGGTGCTGGGAACAGGGGATGCTGCTGGAAGTGGGACCTGCTGCCCCCAGACCCCGGTGCAGGGGATGGAGGCTGCCAGCTGGTCAGTGTGTGCCAAACCTCTGAATCCCAAACCATCAGAAATTCCCTGAAAACCCCTGTCTGATCTCAGCTCAAGGGTATGGATGCTGTGAAGACCCAAGGAATGAGCAGAGAAAAATTCCTAGCTGGAGCCAGGCTCTTCTAGAAGGGGTACAGCAAGGGGTGACCAACCCCTGCGTTCCCAGGTATCGTAGCATCCCACATGCACACAAGAGAAGGACCAAACGGAGCCACTGGCACCGATGCCCTTCAGGAGGGGCAGAGGCTTCATGCCTCTTCCATGGCACATCACATCCACCTCTCTGCTGCTTCCAGCTGGCTATGCCAGGAGCAGAGATCAACTGAACCCCAAAAAATCCCCAATCTGGGTGAAACCAGGCCAGTGAAGGATCTAAATCCTTGGTTTCTAACCTTTTGCCCCTTGGCAGACCCTGAAGGTGACGCCCCCACAGGAACTGAGCCCAGTAGCTTTCCTAAGGAACCTGCAAGAGGGACAGCAATGGTTGCTGGAGGGATGTAAAACCAGAAAAAAACTGGCTCAGGTGCTCAACCCCATGAGCTGCCTGCTTTCATCGATGGAGAAGTGAAACAGGGGAGTCCAAACCATCTCTGCTTCAAGCTGAAAAGCAAATCCATGGGCAATCAGAGACCTGCAGCCACCTCTCCTTGGCCAGGGCCGCTCTGAGGGCTGAACGGCAGGTGCCTGCAGCAAGAACTTCTGGCCTGGAGCAAATATTTGAGCTGTCAAACCAAGAAGAAGAGGGAAAAAGGCTCAGTCAGTGGTGACTGTGAATAAACAGAGAAGATTAATTTAATACAAAGGTTAAATATAACCAGAGGAAAGGAGAAACAAAAAAAAAAAAAAAAAAAGAAAGAAAAAAAAGGAAGAAATAAAATAACTCAAACAACAGTGAATTAGAAGAGGTGTCAGTTGGGGTTTTTCCATCTACAGAAAATTTTTTGAGAGTTCAAACATTTCAGGCTCTGGAATTTTGTTGGCTCATTACGTGTATGCGCTTTGCGCTCTTTTTCTTCATCGAGTCATTAAAGAGATGATATTTACCATTGCGTATCACACAAAATGATGATTGATGGAAACCAGATGCCCGCATACCGATCTCATTAAATTTCTTTTTAAGCGATTCCATTCTGCACCCGCTAATTTGTACTCTGTGAGCTACATCTGGACCCAACTGACAGGATGTCAGGATTGTTTTTCCTCTCTCTTTTGCCCTTTTAACAACTTTAAGGACACAACCGCTCCCAGTAGCAGAGCCAAAGGAAACAATTAAGGTGCAAAACCACTGCAGTCACTGGGAACCTGTTTTCTGTTCAGGAGAAGAGACGCCACTTATCCTCCTGTCTCCCCCTCTCTCCCCAGACCCTGTAGACCAAACCCCACACAGAGGAAGTCTTCAAGTCCAGCCAACCCCTTCCTTTCCCAGCCACAAAAAGGCAAAGAGTTGCTTTTTTGGTCCTCCTGAGCACTGAAACCCTTGACGCTTCACTTATCCTGTTTGCAAACTGTGGGAGAAAAACCACCAGTGAGCCCCCAGAGCTGCGGAGGGGCTTCACCTGAAGCCACAGCCAGAACTTCTGGACTTTTTTTGCTAGATTTTCTTACCAACACATTCATGTTTTTCTCTCACTTCATCCCTCTATGTGGGAGAAACTCAGCTTGGAATCTCTCGGTGTCCCTACAAAGCCGCTGATAATAGGTAGGCAGGTGGTGTGTGGTGCTGCTATTTACTAAGCTGAGAACTGTCACCCCTTCACCTGCACCTTCCCCCTGCTCCTCTCAGCCACCTGTAGCCCATCTTCCTATTTTCAGGCTGGGGTGGGGATGCTGAGTGCTGCCTGTGTTCACAGCTCCCAGCCCAAGGTGAGAAAGATCTGGGCTGTATCAATGCCACCATCCAGAGAGACAGAAAAAGTCAAATCTAACTGGTGTGAAAAGAGGATGGTGCCTCCACAGCACAGTTCTGTCCAGGTCCTCTCTCCAGGGGCTCAGAGATTGGTGGAGGTGGTGGTGGGCAGCATCTCCAGCTCCAGTGTGGGAAGGCTGGAGGGAAAAGGGCCAAGCCCCCCGTTCATGCACTGATGCTAAATTCAACTCCTTCTACAGCTGAGAGAGAAGAGGTGTAGCTGGCCTTCCTCCAGGTGAAGCCCACATCCTGCTGCAAATCCTAGGGAGCAGACTCCAACACCATGCTGAGCAGTGCTGGGAGGCTGTAACAGCCCAGGGACTGCAGAGCCCCTCGGCAGAGGGACCAGGACACCCCAGTGAGGCTGGGAGGGGGCCAAGCAGCAAAGAGGCAGCCAATGTATATTTGGGCACAAGCCAGCAATCCCCAGGGGCAGATCCTGCTCACTCGTGTGTGCACAGCTCACACCTGAGTCCTTATTGCTGTTGTCTTCCCCTGCCATGGATGTGGATTCAGCCCAAAGCCTCTTGGCTGTGTTGGTGAACCTTTAGGCTATAAGTAAGGACAACTTCTATCAGATAAATGACTTAACAGCTCCAAGTGGCTTTCCCCACCCACCTCCGGTTTCCTATGGCCCTTACAATCCCCTTCACTCAGTATCTTCATCCACAGCATCATCCTCATCCTCTACAAGAGTATCCCTGCACCCGTCCGCTGCCAGACTGCTGTCCCTGCCTGTGTCCCCTGCCTGCTGGGTGTGAGCAGCACACAGGGACCGCGGTGTTGGCCCCCTCTGCCCCACCATCAGCATCTTCCAACAGCCCTGCTCAACAGCTCAGCACGGCCCAACAGGGTCCATGGGTATCAGGAAAGGATGCTAAAACATGAAATGCAGCAGATGCACGGCTGAGGATGGAGCTTGCTGGAGCCCAGCCATGTGTCCATGACCCCCAGGGACAGTGGAGGGGTTTGGAGGCGGAAAACAACCTGCAACCAGGTGGAGATGGGCTAATCCAGAGTCACAAAGATGTGGTCCCTGCACTGGGACCCACTGTCCATCCAGCAAAATGGGGAACCTGCTATTTGCTGGTCTCCACCACCACCACCTCTCCCTCTCCAATGCACGATTTCTAACTACCCAGGCTCGGCGATACCAGCAGCTCCACCGGGCTCTCATCCCGGGCCAGGCAGCCAGCACTCCCTGCTCCCAGCCACCGAGGGCTGTCCTGACATTTTCCTGCCGTTAATGAGCACTGAAACTCTGCAGACGGGTGCTCACCGAGCCACGTTCAGAGCCACAGCCCCACTAGACTGCAGCAGCCTCATTAACAGAAGCAATTAGCAGAGCGGATCTTTGGCCCTCACCTCCTGCTCCAAGGGGGGTGATTTTCAGGACTGGTACCAACGCATCCAGGATGTCCTCAGCCACAGCCAGGGAAACCATCCAGGGACAGCCTTCAACCTTCCCTGTGCCTTCCCTTCCCTTGGCCAGGGATGTCCTTGCGGCTCTCGGGGTGTCAAGTGGGACCTTTCTAGCTTGCCAGGGATGTGAGGGCATCCCCAGGACAGGGGACATGGGACATGGGACATGGGAAGGGCTCTTCTCGGGTCACTCTGAGAGCTGCTGGCAGCCCTGAGGCAGCGACTGGTGCGGGATGTGCCAAGGGGATCCCTGCGTAGCCACCTTGGCCATGAAGCAGCCAAAAGGGCTGGTTCCAGGTGCTGTCATCAGAGAGAAAATGCCAAAAGAAAAGGGACATTTCTAGTCAGAGCTCGTGAAACCCACACTCACCCCCTTTGCTGCTGGCAGAGGGGGCTGTTGTTTTGGAAAATGTCCCTCGTGCATGTCCATGTCAGCAGAGCAGAGCCCTGCTGCTCTCGGTTTCTCCTCCTCTCCAGAAAAACATCTCTCCAGCTTGACCACAATGATTCACGAGCGTGTGACAAGCCGTGGGACAGCGCTGTCCCCACAGAAAATTGTCGGTCTTTTCACTGGGCCCTGTTCAATGCGAGATACTGCAACAGGGGGACCTTTCTGAGCAGCTCTGCTCTGAAATTTGCAGCCCCTTCCCTAAGAACACCTCCACGAAAAACATTAGCTTGGGGGGTAGCAGCAGAATCATTTACTTAAATACCATTTTTGGGTGGATTCAACCCATTTTTTAGCTGGGGAAAAAAAAGAAGGGTTTTCTGCTTTGCCAGACTCATTATTCAGGCTTTTGGCTATTTTAACCTAAAACTTACAGTAATGTCTGGCATCCAAGGAGTGCTTTTATATTTCAAAGCTCTCTGCAAACTGTCGGCATCCAGGTGTGTTAGCTCAGATTAAGCAGCTGCTGAAATCTGGGGGCCTGACTCTGCATTGGCCACCCTTTCGCTTCCCCTCCTACACCTCCTGAGAGGAAAAGAGCACGTCAGGAGTGATGGAGAAGGTAATAATTCCGGGAATTGGGAAAGTGGATGGGTCTGGAGGCAGAGGGAATGGTTGATGGAGAAACCCTGTGGCCGTGGCACAGGCTGTGGTGGCCACAGCGGTGACATTGTCTGCGCTTGGCACGACGTTAGCGTTTGATGAGGATTTGTCTGGGAGCTAATAGAAATAATCCCTGGGGTTTATTCCCTGATGGGATCCATAAAGTTTTGTGGTCCCACATCTATGACGGCGGTGTGTGTGTCAGGGGGGTGGGAGCAAAGGCATGTGACAATGGGGACAGTCCACAGTTTTCACCCTGGTGTCCCTGGCTCAGTCGGGGTCTGCAAAGGAGCGATGTCCCCAACCCCCCACTGATGCTCTCCCCTGTTTGCCTGGGTGCTCTCAGAAGGTGGGCAGCAGGGAGGGGTGAGCCCCCCAGAGTGCTTGCATCCCCAGCACAGTCTTGGAGAATGGGGTATTGGCAATAAATCATTGCGAGAGAGTTGGAGAAAGGGGGATGCTCGGGGACTGATGGCTAATTAGCGAGGGTTAATGCGGAAGCCAGAGCTGCAGAAGTCTGCCCTGCTCTCCTCGCATGCCTGGGCTCCCTGGCCAGGAGCTCTCTAGTGAGGGGGGCTTCTCAAAATGGACCGGTTCCTAAATTGCAGATGGGGAAACTGAGGCACAGTAACAAACCGGGGAGATGGGGAGGCTACGAGTGAGCTGCAGCCCAGTTACCCCAGCTGTGCTGGCCAGCCACCCAGCCAAGAGGTACAGCCCCAAACGTGCAGGTCAAGGGTCTAGCTCCAGCTCCAGCTCCAGCAAGGGTTAAGGTGACCACTGTGAGATGGAGTCCACAGGGGCCCCTGAGCTCCAGAGAAGGAAGATGAGTGTGGCAAAGAGACTGTGCTTCCTCCAGTGCGAGGCCCCCACCAAGGAAATTGTCAATCAGCGACATAGTTTTAACCACACAGCACAGATTCCCATGATCCGGTGGCTGCTCAGCCAGAAGTCCCCATTATTCGTGTTTATGCCCCTCGGGAGCCTGGAGGTCCTGCAAGATCAGGACCCCGCTGTGCTGCTGGCAGGGGTTTGCTACAGCTTCAAGCACCAGCAGCGGCCAGAAGGGCTGGGAACCTAATGCCCAGCTCTGTGCCTCAGTTTCCCCATCTGCAAAGCACAGGAAGGCTGGAGGTGGCTGGGCAGGGGCTGAAGGAGGGGCAGATAGAGCTGGACTGAGCTCTTGTGGGACGTCGGCACTGCAGCCCCCCCACCACTGCCTTTTGGGTGGGCATCTCTACCTCTGCCCTCGGGGCACAGATTTGGGCCCCAGATTCATTTCAGCCCTTTATACCCTTTATGTCCAGACCTGCTGCAAGCCACCAGCCCTTCCCATATGGGAAAAAGTCATTCCCTGCCCTCAGCAGCTTCGAGGAGATGGAGCAGGGACAGAGCAGGCAAGCACAGAGACCCTCTGCCGTCAGACAGTCGCAACCCCAACAACAGCAATGTGGCTGCAAACGGATTTCCCTGATTTTGCTCATCTGCCCAGCAGGGTTGCACCAAAGTGGGGCTCACAGCCGTGCATCCCCCTTCCCTCTCCCCAGCCACCTTTGTGCACTCCACTTTCTGCCTCAGTTTCCCCAGAAGCACCAACCCTGTGTGGGTAAAGCTGAGGTGCCAGCAAAAGCGTGCTGGGCAGGTCGGCTCGCACGGCACCGGCGGCTGCCTGCCACCCCCTCCCCATCCTCGACCTCTGGAGCTGCTGAATCATGTCTTGGGAAGCAGCTGCTGCCTGCCCGCGCCACCCGGGCTCCCAGCGGCCTCCACGCATGACCCACTTCTCCTGGTAGCTGATGCCAGCTGGGAAAGGCAGCCGGGAGAGCGGGGGCCACCGGTGCTCCCAACCCTGGCCAGGACTGCCCTGCTCTCACCAGCTTCCCCCGGGAGCTCAGGGTGAGCACCTCGGAGCTCAGTGCTGGGAATGGGGCTTGTGGAATCAGCACAAAGCCCCCACATCGGGGTTTGCTGCTGGGGGGGACAGCCCAGCCACCAGAGCCATGGCACGGGGGTGGAGGTGGATGGTAGCTCTCCTGAATTTCACCTTCACCCCCAGAGACATGCACTGGAAGTCCAGACCTCACTTGAAGCATCCCAGGGAAACTCTGGCTGAGGGAGCTAGGATGTGCCAGGGCACATGCCATGGCCAAGCCTGCAAAGGCTCCCAAGGAGTCCGGGATCATCCTTGGTGCCAGCTCAGTCCTGCCCTGTTGGCACAGCGGGGGGAAGCCCCTCATCACACTGCCACAATTCTCCCTAGAATGAAAGACAAAAACAGAACCAGAAACTTCTACTGGGAAAGTTTGAGTCGGGACCAGAGCTCGGCCACATGGTCCCCGTTGCCACAACTTTCTGTCCCTTGTCCCCCACTCTGCTCTGAGTCCCATGACTGCACACAGGGACACCGAAAGCAATGAGCTGTCCTGGGTGAATCCCCCATGGCATTGCCACAAGTCCCTCGGCACTGGCTGTGGGCACCTGGTACCCTCCCTGTACTCGTGGGCAGGGGGGACCCGGCTGCGCTTATGGATGGGACCTGGGTGCCAGACAATGACCTGGCTGTGCTCGGCTGCTGGCCAAGCCCTGTGCCAAAGCTCTTGGGAGAGGAATTTTGCATCCCCCAGACCATCTCTCACCCAGCTCAGGTGGGTTTGGTGACCTCAGCCACAGGGCTGTCACACCTCCTGGCCACCCCGGTTGGCTACATGGTCATGGGGGAAGGGGCTCAGCCATCAGAGAGAAGGCTCCAAGAGAAGGAAATGTTTGAGAAGGAGGCCCAGAGGGGACCCAAATGTCATTTTGGATGCCCTGTGGAGGGATCTTGCTAGGAAAATCCTGTTGCAACGCTGGCAGCGAGCCTGGAGGAAAACCAGCTCTGCTCACTGGCACGTCTGGAGAGCCTCTGCTCTCTGCAGATCCCATGGAATCGGGCCATTAGCTCTCAGCCTCTTGGAAAACTTTTGGATAATTATTAATAAACAGTGGATCCATCCAAGGGCTTCTCCAATCACCCGCAGCCCCCTGCTGCAGGAGCAAAAGGGGAAGGACACAGCCCAGTCTCCTGTCTCCTATCAGGGTGCCTGGGGCTGGGTCCTGAGCTGGGAGACCCCCACATTGCTGGTCCCCGGGATGGGTGCTGGGAGCTTTGTCTCTCCCAAGAGCATCTTTGCTGTTTGCCAACAGGTCAGCATGGGCACCTCACCCACTTCTGCCCTTGCCCTGCCTGTCCTCCCCCTGGGAAATAGGGGAAATGGCCTGCTGGTGTGCACCCCACTGACACCCCACTCTCCTGGTGTCCGTGGGACCCCATGGGATTCCTGCTTGGCACTTTCCCTGGGTACCTGGACACGGGTGACACCCCCAGATCATGCAAGAAAACCCACCCACCTCGGCTCCCCACCTCAAGAGCATCTGCCCCATTTTTCTTTCAGGTGCAGACACGGAGCTGCCCATCTCCCCCCGTGCAGCCCCACGCCATCGGGCGATGCTCTGCACCCCA
>VXBW01005663.1:146251-260867 GCA_013400375.1 Thinocorus orbignyianus
ATCCAAACTGCCGAGTTAAAGTTATCCCAACCGCTGGCTGTGCCGCGCTCTGCCTGGGCTCTCCCCCTGCGCTCCCCTATTTCGTGTTTTGAAGGACAGACCCTCTCCTGCCTCTGGTTCTTGGGCTGCACGGAGAGTGGGGGCGAGAGGGGATGGCAAGGTACCCCACCCACCAGCACCTCTCATGCTCTGTCCCACGGGGACTTTTTTAAACGATGATAATTTGCTGTCCCTCCTTGTGGCAGGACGCAGTTGTAAAGATATCCAGAGTTAAGGCGCTCACAAAATGAATATATTGTTCTGTGGTTGCATCGCCCCCGGTAGTGCCTTGGCAGGGACGAGGAATGCAGGAACACCTCCACGCCAGCCTTCCCGCTGCCTTCGTGCGTGTTTTTAGGTTGTTTTTTACCCAAATGCCATTTCTAGCTCCCTGACAATCCGGCATATTAAACCCGCAGCACAGTCCATTTGCACAGAGAGAAGGAAAATACTACAGAGACTTGTAATAACCGACAATCCCCCAGAGGGGGATCAGAGACAAGAGAAGCACAGCCTGGTGTGCACAGCCGCCTCCCGCACCCTGGCAGGGAAGACAGACAGACAGATGGACGGATGGACAGGCTGAGGGTGCAGCTCTGACAACCCGGGCAGGCAGGGGCTGGGGGGGTGGCTGAGCCCCTTTGGAGGCTGAAGCTTTGTTATTGCAGATCTGCTGAGGCAAAAAAAGCTGTATTTCTCCTCAAAACCAGCCTCGGTGAACAGCAGCCAGACCCGCAGTGTCAGCAAATTTGCTCTTGCAGATTTAACGAGAGCTGGTGGAGAGGTCACTACCCACAAGGTCCCCTACTCTGGGTCCCCTACTCTGGGTCCCCCACCCAATTTGCAATGGGCTAGACCAGAAATCCCTCATATCCAAGAACCCCTGGGCTCGGAGACACAAAACCCATCTCACCTGGAAGCTGCCGAACCCACCAGAATGCAAACACAGCAGCGTGGTCACACCACCAGCGGTTTCCAAATCATCCGATTTCACCAGCCAGCTTAAAGTTCATTAGCCACTGGGACTAGCACTTTTGAGCCCGAGCTCAAATATTAACTATAATGTCCCCAGGTGGCCACCCTGCAGCACAGAAACCCCTCTGGACCCAGAAGCACTCTCCCTTGAAAATGCAGAGGAAGAGATGTTGTGCTTAGACCCGGCTTAAAACCAGAGCAAAGCTGCAGTGCAGTGCTAGCACTTTCAAAAAGGGAAAAAACCCCTCCAGGTAGGAAAGCTTGGGTGATAATCATTGGTTATTACTTGCCATGTGTCTAAAGAAGAGGATTCTTTGAAGTTTTCATACCTTGTGTGTTGGTCAGTGCTGGGCTCCCAGCCTGTGCCTGGTAACGTGGTGAGCTTGGATGCAGCAGGTGCTTTGCCTCGTTCCCCGGCACCAGGAGTCGAAGGGCCTTGGCTCGAGAGTCTCCACTTAGAGATACTAGAATATTAGAAAATATTAGAAAAGTAAGAGAGAAATGCCCCAGCCATTTCAAGGATTCTGCCCTCCCTCTTTGGGGACACCACCTCTGGCCCTGGCAGCAGCCCAGCCCCAGCCCCACCTGCCATCCCATTCCGCAAGCAGGAGATGCTGAGCGAAGTGACGGCAATGTTCTGCTGCCTCGGAATCCCAAATGAATCCCAACTTCCCTGAACTTCCACGTCTCATCCCAGGTGTGGGACATAAATCAGGGGCAGGAGAGCAAGCACACGCTGTCATGCGCCAGCCGCACGTTTCCATGGTTTCCCGCGACTATTGCTCTCGAGGGCTTGGGGTTAGGAGGCAACTTGTTCCAGAAGGAGAAAGATACTGTGTTGACACCATTGCTGCAAAATCCTGGCTGGAGATGGCACTGGCAGGTAAGCGGCGTTGCCCTGTGACACCCTGCCAGCCTGTGTAGTCCCATAGTGACTTGAGTGACCCCCCAGCCCCTCCAACGCATGTTGTTGTGTGGAGGGAGGTGCCAGCCCTGAGGGCTGGGGCAGCATTTGCTCCCCCTGCCCAGCCCAAGTTCTCTGTGGGTCCCAGAGGGGAGCTCAGCACCCTTCCCGCTGCCATGGCAGGGTGGCCCAGGGCCACGGGGCTCAAGCATGGCGACAGAGGACATGAACCCCATGGCCAGTGCGAATGCTGAGATGGGATCAGCCTGGGTCACCTGTATGGAAGAAATCACTCCATTTCTCTTAGTTCCTAATGAATTTCAACACTCTGATCCCTCTCCAGTCCAGCATCTCCTGCTTTCCACCTCCTTCCCATGGACCCATCCCCACAACAGAGTGTCACTGCAGTGCCAGCCCTGCCACCAGGGCCCTGTCACTGCTGAGCCCGAGCCTGCTCCTCCTGCAGCCTTAGTACAGCAGAGAGAGACCAAATGGCTGTTCAAGCCACCCCCTGTTTGCACGGCCACAGTGGGTGAGGATGGGTTTCCAGACCCCCGGAGCCTCTGCACCATGCTCCTGCGGGGTCTGTACCCCACTGCCGACGGCTTCTCCCACTCCCCTCGTGCCCTCCCACGTTGCCTCTCCTCCTTCCCGCACGCTGGGTGCAATGAGAAATGTACTTGGCTCCAGATCCTCGAGTGGGAGGTGAAGGCAAAAAAACCTGAGACTTCAGCTCTACGGCGTGTGGGATGTGGATGATGGCAGATCCCCACCCTTGGCTCCTCCACTGTCTCCGGGGCGAAGGCAGAACCCCCAAATCCAGACCCTTGAAGCTGAGTCCACCTTCTCTTGTGCATGGGGACAGCCTGGTTCCTGGAATAAAAAAGGTGACTCCTTGTGTCCCCTGCAAAACCAATTCCCTGAGACCTTCTGACAGGCAACTAACCCCAGATTAGTTGGGGTGGCTTCAGAAGAGATTCCCCTGTTCCCTTGGGGATTGCTCTGGGAAGGAGCTTCAAGAGCTGCCCCAAGCCCTTGGCGCTGGTGTGATGCTGGGAGTCCAGCAAGGGGCCCTTCTCCAGACCCTCAAGATACTGACCTGGCCAGAACAAGAGTAGTCCTGAGATTTTCAGTGAAATAAGGCTGAAGGTTTTGGTGTGGTAAAGCCCAAGGCACCCAGAAGAGCAGCCCTGACTCTGCCCCTTTTCCTGGCTGGACGGAGTGGGAGATGGAAGATGTGGATAGGGCTTGATGTCATTTTTGCTCCCACTGATGTGGCCAAGGGCTCAGGCACACGTGTGTGCCAGGTTGGGTGTTCATCCTCCTCCTGGAGTCACTCCAGCTGCTGTGCTGTGTCACCTGGAGATGCTGGACTTGTCACCCTGGACATCGCCGAAGGGAAGCCCCCGGTTGCCAGCCAGGCCCCCAATGCGCAATGCCTCGCTCTCCTCCTTCCTAATCCAGCCCCGCTGCCAACTGCAAAGTCCTGGTCTGAAAAGGAATAACAAGACTTTAGAAAATGGCTTTGCAGTGTGTGCTACCCGGGGAGAGAAGGATTTAGCCTAAAGCCTGTATAAATGCTTTGTACTTATTGCAGGTTTCCTTCCCCCGGCTTCTCTGATCCCAGGAGACCCGTGCGCAATCCTGATGCTCCAGCTCTGCGCCGGCAGCGCCTGTGGCCTGCGAGCCATCACTGCCAGCACTGCGGGAACAGGCTGGAGAACAACCTGCTGGGGGGCTAAAAGGGGCTACAGTCAACAGGAACCCTCCCAGATCCAGCTGGGGCCGCACCACTGCCTGTATCTCCATCACGTGGGGGTGCTGTGCCCTCGCAGGCTGTTGTGAGATCCCCAATTTAATCACGCAGCCATTGTCCACATTGCTGGCACACACAGTCACTGATTTACTCGTAAAGACCAGTATTTTGGGGAAAATGGGATTCCCCCAGCTCCGTGTCCTCAACGTGGCTGGGAAGAGCTGGGCCAGGGAGATGACAGCCTGGGGAGCTGTTGTCCATCCCCCTCCTGGATCTGAGCAGCCCCAGGGAAGTGAAACCCAGGCTGGGTGCGGAGCGCGGAGCCAGGGGCAGACATTCCTCCTCTGATTGAAACCAGACCTCAGGCGGTGCTGCCGGAGCTGCTGGGGAATGCGTGTAAACCAAACCAGCCCAGGCTCTCCCTCTTACGTGGAAACAGGCTCCATCTGCTCTGAGCTCGAAGTCCAACAGACACAGCTTTGTGCGGAGACTGAGGTCTGCGATGCCACCAAAGCAAACCCCTCCAGTGGGACCCTGCCCCAAGCCCCCACCTCCCCTCCCAGAGGGGACCCCAACCCCTGGGGTCACCCCAACCTCCAGCTCACCACCCCAACGTGTGGGAACAGGATGGTGTGGGATGCCGAGGATGCTGCCTTGGGGACCGGGACAGTGGCAGCACCAGGGTGATGCCCAGGAAGGGACCACAAGATGAAGACACCCAGGCAGGACCCTCAGCAGCAGGAGGCAGAGGGGAGGTGGTTGGGTGAGACTGGGACAACGCAGCCTCCCTGTGACCTTCTCAAACCTTGTGTCAGCTTTCCACCTCCCTCCCACAAAAATCTCTACCAGCCCACACCATCTGAAAAACAACAAGGATTAGGAAATCCAAGGGAACAAAAGGAAGCAGAGAGGGGCCCTGGGAGTGGGGCTGGGTGCTGCGGGTGCTCGCAGGCAGGGCAGGGCAGGGCAGGGTGAGAAGCTGCTGAGGCAGCCCTGGAGAGAGCTTCCCACCCAGGCCAAGCTGGGAACGACTGCAAAAAAAAAGCACCCAGTCCCACCCTGGGATTTGAGGAAACTGAAACCTTGTGGTGCAACTGGGAGGGATGAAGCAAGAGGTGCTTGCTCAGGAAGCAGGTGACAGACCCAGCACCGTGGGGCTGCATGGGCTGCAGCTGCTAAACTTCCTCGGACCCTGACCAGCCTCCGGTGTCACCACCTTCCCCTTCACTCTCCGTGCTGAGCTCTGCCACCAGCAGGAACCGGCTGCCACCCTGAGAGCACAGGCCCTGTCACGGCCAGACCCTTCAGCTGTAAGCAAGGCTGACAGGGTTATTGGGAAACAAGTCGACACTTCCAAACAGATTCTCTTTGCTGCTCTTTTCCTTCCTGAAGCTGGTCTGAGCGTGGCAGGGGTTGCACAGGAAAGCCAGCAAGCTAATATATTCATGTCATCTTGCATTTGGTGCCAGGACATGAAGTAAACACCGTCAGGGACCTCGCTCCGGTTCAAAGACAAGCCCTGTTTTTCATTCCGATCACATTATCCATGCTCCCCGTACAGCTTCATTGATTCATATCTTAAAAAGAAAAGCCTTCAAAACCCATTAAGTCTGCCTTGCTGTTCCAGCCCTGCTCTCAAGGGCTAGGGCAAGAAGCATTAACTAATCTGCTCACATTACCTTGTCTTTGAACCGAGCATCTCTTGGCGTCAATCAAGAGTGTTTGGAAGCGATATGCTCCCACGCGGGGTGAGATTTGGCCAGTGAGGTCACCCAATGTCAATCAAGTAGAGGGACGGGCTCTTTGGCACTGCCTCCTGCACCGGGCTCCCTTTGGCACCCTGGAGCACACGGAGCTTGCACCCAGGATGGGATCATGGTGAGGTCCACGTTATGGTCCTCTTCGGTTATGGAAGACCATAAGAGTTATAAACAAGCCCATGAAGGAGCAAGCTTCTGTGGCTGCTCTCACAGGACCTCAGATGGCATCTGGGGCATGAAAGCAGGGACCTTCCCAGTGCCAGCCCGGCTGGGTCTCAGCGAGGGACAAAGGCTCTGCAAGAAGCAATGTCCTCCCAGGGATTACGAAAGCTACGCTGCCTCTTGCCAGGGAGGAGAAGGTCCTTCCAGCCTCCTGGGCTCCAGTTCAGCCAGCAGCCGCTGTTTATCTGG
Organism: Thinocorus orbignyianus; assembly: GCA_013400375.1. Taxonomy (NCBI): domain Eukaryota; kingdom Metazoa; phylum Chordata; class Aves; order Ciconiiformes; family Thinocoridae; genus Thinocorus; species Thinocorus orbignyianus. Next base: position 152,097 of record VXBW01005663.1, read on the forward strand.
CTTCGACTAGTTCACAGCATACCAAAACGTGCTCCTGGGAGCCCAGCATGCTCCAGCGTGGCCAGCCTGGACATCAGGCTCGGCTGCCCCACACGCTTCCCAGTGCCTTGCGTAAGGCAGCAAGCTCCGCACCCTTCGGCCTGGCTTCCACTCAGGAAGAAATTATTCACTCTTGTTTCCATCTGGCTGTGGGAGATGCTTGGGATGTTTCTTCCACCGCTCTCCTGGAGGCTCCTGTCCTCTCTGCCCCCAGCTGACCTCCAGGTTCAGGGATGGTGACTGGATGAGTTTAGAGGGATTTGGTTTTACCAACATTTCAAGTGCTGCTCATGACTGTTGTTTTTAGAGAGGTGTTTGTTCACCGAGAAAGGATTAACCACAACTGTTCCAGGCCCCTGCCATGGCTGGAGTTGGGGCGCATCTCTGGACCAAGCTGGATGATGACGGAAAACCAGGCTTCCTGGAAAGCTTGGCTTTGCTTTCTCTTTCAGACCCAACCAGGCATTGAACCTCGACCTATCTAGGCTATCTTGGCCCAGTTTGGGACTTTTCTTGGCTGTGCTGTCGCAGCCAGCATCCATCCCCTGTCTCAGCACCAGGCTCAAACCAGAGCTGGGGCAAGGTGTAGAGTGAGAAACCCACAGGGTTGTGCACAGCCCCAAAGGAAGACACGTCCTTCTGGTGAGCACCAGCATTAGATCTTCTGAGGTCTCCATGGCTCAGAGCCCACCACTGCAGTGTCATGTGGGGCAAGCAATGCTTGGAGGATGAGCACTGGAGAGTATTCACCTGTGGTCTCTCATGGCAAAACCCCATCTGGGGGGAAAACCCCACCTAGGGGCAACCTGCCCCTGGAGTACTGACCCATGAGTGCCTGTGGAGCCCAGTGCCTACTGCTCTCTGCCTGCTCTGGGGCTCTTCTCTGGGTCAGGACCTTCATGCACCATTAAACCCTTCGTGTGTGTGTTCCTGGATATCCATGAGCACACACATGGCTGTGTTCCCCTCTTACAGAGGTTTCTCTCCCAGTTGTTTTCTTGCCCAAACCCACAAAGTCACTCGACTCCAGAGGACGTGTTTTGCATTGCAAAGGGCTGAGCTGGGGCAAGGTGTGTGAAGACACTTCACTGTCTGTGTGTGCATCTAAGGAGCTTATAGAGGAGGGAAAGGCATCCCTGGTGAGACACTGGAAAGGGGCACAGAGGTCTGGGGGGAGACTGTGGGGCTGGAGCTGTGCCATGCAGAGAGGTGTGCATGCTGCTGAGCAATGGGAGAGTGGGGGGGAGGAGGAGGAGGAGGAGGCAAAGCCAGCCTGGGTGAGGAGAGGATGCAGACAAGGTCTCAGGATCAGCTGGCTGAGACAAGTCCATGGAGAATTACAAGCAGGTCTGAGCCTGTCAGATTACCAGAGCCAGGAAGGGGGGAGCGGGCTGAGGCAGGTCTGGCAGGAGGAGGGATACGGGAGCTGAAGGGAAAAGCAGGAGTGAGGAGAAGGTGGGCAGAGAGGGGAGCGAGGCACACAGAAAAGTGGGGACCAGAGGGCAGCACACAGCCTTGGTGATGATGAGGCTGGTGGGGGCAGAAAGACAGGCTGGGGGAGCCATGGGGTGGGAATGGGTTTGGTCCATCACACATCACCCCCAGTGCCCACCTGGCTGAGGTGTGGGGCTGGAGGCCAGCTGGGGTGGCAGCAACACACGCCAAAACCAATTAAGTGCTTAAAGGGTCACAGACCAGCCACTTGGTTCCCTCCCATCCGAAGGTCAGAGGAGAGCCGTCCTCATTTGTCGTCTCTTAATTATCTCTGATCCTGCCCTAAATCCTCCTCAAACCAGCCCCGAGAGCCTTCAGGTGGCTGTTGGAGAGAGGTGCCCACCGTCTGGGGTGACAGGCCAGCCAGGCACGGGTGACAGCCCTGGATCAAGCGGTGCCTCCGGCAGGGACACAGAGGGCCGGTGGCGCTGCGTGGTGATGGAGGAAGCGCCATGTGCACCACCGTCCTGCTCCTCGGCACGCTGGTCGTGATGCTGCGGCGCCGCTTCTTCAACAAAGTTGAACCGTATGTCCTCTCCATCCCCTTCCCGTCCCCTGGGGACCCTGGGGCTGGGGACAGGACTGGGAGGGCAAGGGTTGGTCCTGGGATGGAGGATCTTGTTACTGAGTCTAAAACCCATCCTTGGAGATATTTGGTTTCCTTCCAGTTTTGGTCCTCTGGGTGACACCGGGAGATATTCCCTTGTGCTGGGCAGAGGGGAGCCTTCTGTGATGTGCTGTCATGTCCTCCTGTTGCACCAGTGCAAGGAAGGACTGGTCCCCTGCAGGGCTGGTCCTCTGTCTTCCTGATGCAACAGGACACAACACAGCTGAAGTCCTGGGAAGCTTTTACATGCACTGATCAAGGTGTTTCCCAGATGCAGCAGTCCAGCACCCTGGTGCCCATGCAGGCAAGCAGCCTGGTTGCCTGTTTGTCTTCATGCCCTGGCTGGGGATGAGACCGAGCAACGCTCTCCACCGTGGGGACATCACCAGGCTGCTAATGATACCCAGCTGAAAAAAAACCCTTCATCTGGCATAAAACAGCCCCGGGAAGGACCTGCTCTACCCCTGGGGTGCCGGGAGGTTGGATGAGGGTCTGGGTATGGAGGAAGTTTGAGAGCATCAGCTAAATGTTGGCTTTCAGAAGAGCCAGCAGCCACCACCCTGCAGCCGTGGCCCTGTTGCTCTGTGCTCCGTGCCCGGGCATGAACTCATACGCATCCTGGCTCTGAGGTGACAGCAGGGAGCAGATGGGAAGGGACTTGCTGCAGTCCCCATGGCAAGGCAATGACAAAGCTGCCATGGGAGCACAGGGTCTGTTCCCGCTCGGTGTACCCAGCCCTGCAGTGCCACGGGCATGGTGCCACTGGCTGCGGCTTCCGCTACCTGCAGCTCCCTGTGTCTTTTGGGAGGGAGATTTGTTCCCGTTCAGCGTGGCATCAGCTTGGTGGCAGTGGGGACACGCTCATGGTGGGGCCTGGCATCTCCCTTGCTTGCTACACAGCCGCCCGCTGCCAACACCAGGCTCAGCTCGAGGAGGTTTCCGCTGGAGACGCACAAATCTATTTACCAGCGAAGACTGGAGACATCTGAAAGTGGGGAGGTCAAATTGGCATTTAATGAGCCAATTAAGTCAGGGGAGGGAGAAACAAGACTGGAAGCAGGGAATGCATCTCCTGGCCTGCGTGCCCCCAACCCTCCCCGTGCTACCCACAGCACTGGCTGAATTAAGGACTCATTAAAAGCCTGAGCAAACGTGTTCTCACTGCAGAGGCGGGGGCTGTCTCTGGGTGGAGGGTACAGGGGTGGCTGGTGAGGCTGGCAGAGCTGGCAGCCTGCAGGTCTGTCCCTCAGGGAAGCTACAGGGTGAGCAGGCAGCGCTGCCCCCACACAGGACAGGTACGTGGCTGGAGGACAGGTCACCAGGAGTGATGGCAGCTCCAGCCTCAGCACAAGCCCTGCCAGTGGGAGAAAGAAAGTTGTCTTCAGGGTGGTTGGGACGGGTGCAGGGACAGCTTTGTGGCTCTCTCAGCTCCTCCCTTTTAGGAGCACACAAATCGTGGAGGTGTGGGAGAAGGTGTCAGGGCTGGTTTGTGGCTCAGCCACTGTGTCCTTGTTGTTAGGAGCAAGCAGTGGGGAAGCACAAAACCTTGCAGGAGGAGGTAGGATGGGGCCAAAAAAGCTGGGGTTGGAAGGGACATGGGCTGTCCTGGCTATCTCCACCCATGGCAGCATCAGTACCCCTTCCACTATGTTCAAATTGGGACCCTGCAGCCTGGTCAGACCTTGCACCCGACTGCCATCATCACCACCATCATCATCAACGTGTAGCTGGTGAGACAGCAACACATGGGGAAGAAGCATGCCTGGCATTTGAGGCTGGACTCAGCATGAGGGATCCCCGTCACGATGTGGGACCCAGGGAACACAAGGGAGACCTACAGCTCATGGCTGGGAGAAACTTCCCTCAAGCCCTGCTGCGGCCTTTAGACAGGTCTGGATGCAAAGGCACCAGCCAGCAGAGAAGCCATAAGCCAGTAGATTAGTTCTTTTGGAGATTAATTGCTCTCACCATTAAAAGACCCGTGGCCATTAACAGGTTTTCTACTTGTTCTATTTTGGACACGCATCTACCCACCTTGCTCTGTGCTGGCATAAATCACAGCAGTTCTACTGACAGCTTTATACCAGGAGCCAATTTGTCTCCAGCCTTTCATATTTCGGAAAAGAGAAGAAGCAGAAGAAAGAGAAAAAAGTGCTGCTGGACAGGGACTGAGGAGAAGGGGTAGAGGTGACCAAGGCAAAATGGATCAAAGCTTCAGATGGGCATGGTGGAGGGCAGACCTCCAGACCATGAACAGATTTGAGGCACCAGAGCCCAGATCCAATTTTTATCCAACTGGATTTTGGTGAGCTGAAGGACCAGGTTCAGGCTGTGCAGGCACCAGGGTTCTGTACAGCAATGAAGACCAGGATTTTCCACACGTGCACCGGTCTGGATGACCCCTGGATTAAAGGCAGCCCTGAAAACCAGCACACAGTGAAGAGAAAGACAGGACTCCACATGTTCCACAGGATAAAGCTGCCTTGGCACAGGAGCATCCCCCTGGCTCTGACGTCCCCATATGCGAAGCAGAGCGTGTATCCTGGACAAAGGACACAAATGAACAGCACAGGCAAGATCAGATTATGTGAAATCCCCTGCTCACTTGACCTCCTTCACGTCCCATCTTCTATTTATATGCCTTGGGGCCGCCAGGGACAGCACGGGTTGTCCTTGGCCCACACTCTCAGGGCTGGGGGATTCAGTCATGGGTCTGTGGGGTTAGAGTTGGCCCCCGGAGCTGGCCACCACCATCTCAAAAGGAGAGGTTTGAAGGGTTTCCTCCTAACAGCCTGACTGTGGGGTCTGCTGTCCCCTCATCACTGGAGGTGAAAAGCAAACTGAAAGGCTACCCCGGAGTAACCTCCTTGTTGAGGGAAAGGAAGGTCAGGGGACACTCCTTGGGCTTTGGTGCTTGGGTTTCCTCAACAAGTAGTGATTTATTCTTTGTTTTATATGATATTTAACAAGAAGGTCCTGGCTGGGGGCCAGGGCTGATTACAGATACCTGCTCTGTTTGCCTTTCTCATGTTCTTCCCTTCCAGTCACTTCCTGGGGACAGCTGCTCACCGCCTGTTCCCGAGTGACAGGTGGGTTTGAGGGGCATAGAGATGCTGCTGATCTTGAGCCCGGGGCTTGGTGTCAGTGCCAGTCCAGTGTGGGGGAACACAAGGCAGTGAGCACCCAAGGGAGTACAGGAGCACAGAAAGGAACCTGCTGGGAAGAGGAAAAGTCCTCAATGGAGAGCTCTTGGAGAGGGATCAGGTCGGGAACTTCACGGGCAGGTTTAGACCATGGCAAAGTAAAGGAGGTTCTTTGCAGAAGTGAAATGTGGATTTGCCTTTACTGCTGTTTTCTCAGCCCCCTCACAACAGGCTGGGCATGAATCCCCCAGGTGCCAGAGGGGTTATTTTCCTAGGGCTGGGAGCCAGGGCCATGGGGAGAGGGTGCTTGTCCCTCCCTTGATGAGGACACCCTCATCGCACCCCACACCCTGTGCTTAAGGCAAGAACAGACCCTCTGTGCCTCAGGCTGGAGAAAACAGAGCCGGCAGCTTGGCATCACTTGGATTTAACCTTCCAGTTTAGTCCCCTCTGGGAAGCAGGACATGACCTCCTCATTTCCACCGCCCAGGCATGGCTGGCAGCCGGCAGCGGCAGCACACAGCTCTGCATCTCCGGGCTGGAGCAATCAGAGCGCAGCAGGCATGCACAGACAAGTGTCAGCTGAATTTCTGTAAGACTTCAAATACATTAGCAAGGCCACAAACACAGCTCCAAAGTGCTGCAGGCACAGCCGAGCCCATAAATAACCCCCAAACCCACCAGCAAGAAAATACCCCCCTCCCTCTTTCCGTGGGAGACAAGACTTAGCATCACTTTCCCCCTGATATCTGTACAGCAGCTGAGCAGATCCCCTCTCCACCTTGCTGGGTTTGAATCCAGTACCAAAAGGGTCAATTCTGTGCCACTTCTGCAGGGCCATTATACTGTCAGTTATATAAATGTCTGGGCATGCACAAAAGGCAGTGCTGATACAGTGGCTCCGACACCAACCCTCTCCAACACCTGCTTTTCAGCTGGAGAGAAAGGCGAGCACAAGAACATCTCGAGAGCTGTCACACAGAAGGCTGCTGTCTTTCAAGCTGAATGGAGGTCTAAATAGCTCTCACTTCTCCTTTAGAATCTCATTTCTAAATGCAATTAATACTGGCACATGCATAATGAGAGACTGACGAGTGAATACAGACTCCAGCAATAAAGAAGCCAGCCCCAAGTGCTATGTAAATATTACAAATCCTCACTAGAAGCTGACCGGGGGAAGACAGCTCTCTGATGATTAAACCTAAGTGACAATACGACTGGATTCCTACATCTGTCACAATACTACCTGCTGATACATAATGAGCTACACTAAAAGAACTCGCTCTTGCTGCTCTTCAATGCAGATAAAATGCCTATTTGTAGAATGTAATTAATCTCTTCTTCAAAATCAGGAACCTTAGTGTCCTTGGTAACAACATGCCAATGACTCAGAGAGCGTCTCCAGCTTTTTCTTCTGATTTTTGAGTGAGTTATTGAAAGTGACCCCAAATTCTAGCCCTGAAAAGGAGCTGTGCTTCAGAAGTGGAAAAGCCAGCTGGGTATCTGGAGGTGGGGATGGGTTTTACCCACCTCTCAGGTCTCTGCAGGGCTCCTTTGGCAGCTTGAGGAGGTTCCTGGGCTCATTTCAGCCACATTCCCTAGGATGAGATGAGCTCTGTCCCAAAACCTGGTCCCCAACCTGTGAAACACAATTTCCCATTTACCATCAGGTGCAACCAGGCAGCGAATGATACCGAAAGCAGAGTAAGGGTAGGAATCACGGGATGAAGCTGCTCCCTCCTTTGCCAGGTTTCCACAGGCAATAAGCTCCGTGCAATCGCACTCTGTGTGCGCGTCCATGCACACATGCATGTGGCTACTCCCCCAGATGGCTTTCAAGCCTGATGGCTTATTTCAGCCAAGTTTGGCAGGGGATAGAAGTTCAAAGGCATCCAGTCTCTACAAGGTAGTGAAGATGCAAAGCCCTGAGGGCTGACATGGCAGAGGGATGCAGGGAAGCGTTGCTGGCAGTGCCCCTGGTCCCTTTGAGGGTTGTTCTTGGGCAACGCTTGCTCCTCTGGCCACCCAGCTCCAGGCTGGCTGAGATTCATGCCATGAAGGTGAAGCTGGGCTACTCAAAAGCACCCTGGGGCCATATCTGCTTTCTATGAATTTCAATGGCAAGTAACTGCTGTGGGATGTTGCTCACTGACCCAGTTCCAAAGCCCAGGGCAAGGATGGGTCACGATAAAGGTTGGAAAGAGCGGGTGATGGAGGATTTGCATGTTTTATTTATTTCCTGGTAAATAAATAAATAGATAAAAACTGTTGGATAAAACCAGCATATTCCAGACTAAACTGTGCTGCAGCAATCCCTCATGGGACTTGAGCTGAGGTGTCCAGTCACCCCACAAAGGACATTCCCCCCTGCCTGCTGCAGGCTGCTTTGTAGAGCCAGGGGGGGACATGAAGAAAAGGAGGGTTTTGTTGTTTCTGAGGGCTAAGCTCCTTTGATGAAAAGCCACCCTTTCCTGCAGCAAGTTATCACCCACAGCTCACCTCAACTCCTCTCTCCCCAGGCACCCTGAGGGAGAAGAAGAGGCCACAAGAGAGTCTGGCTCTGCCCCTCGTGCCACGTAACATTGCTTCAGAGTAAAAGCCAGGTGAGATGTAGATGTTATCTGGGACAGATGCACCTTTGGGGAAACTGGGGAAAGAAAGTGCTAGTTTGGGGTAAAAAGCCTGGTCTTCCACTTTCTGTCCTGCTCACAGACCCCTCAGGCTTTTTAATGGTGTTTTTTTCCTGTTTCATCCAGGATTTAGAGGTGTCTCTGCTTACTGGTGAGGATGAGAAGGCTCTAGAAAAGTAGTTTGCTCTGGGGGAAGGAACTTAGAGCCCGAAATGGCCAGACTGAAAGGGAAAAGCCTAATTTCCCAGTGCTTTCAATAGTAGCTCAGCTCCCAGGTGGGGCTACATCCAGCCTTTCCTCTGTGGCCTCCTACCTGCTGCTTGGATGCCAGGAGCATCATATAGACAGAAAAGTCAGCAGAGCTGGTGGTGGTCCAGCTGGGGTGGGCATGGGTTGTACGTGATGTGGGATTTGGGACTGATATGGCTTTGTGTCCTGCACAGTGACCAGAGGGAGTGACAGCTGGCTCTGGGCTGTTCATCTGTGGCTTGCAGCAAAGGTAGGACAACTCAAACCACCCTCTTGGCCCTGGGAGGAAACCTTTGCTGTTGAGCATGAGGGGACACTGGCCTGGGTTGGGGCACATGCATGGGGCTTGGGGGGAGAATTGACACCAGGGTTGTCTTTCCTAATCCCTGCCCCAAACCTACAAAGCACTGCTGAATGCCCATGGGCAAGCTCAGGAACTGCCCTTGCCCTGCCTTCCCTTGGGCAGATCTCCCAAAGCCCATACCCTCAATTTGTCTCAGGTCTTAGCAAATGATTAACCATGAGCCCTTCTCCTCCTGCAGCTCCCGTGTGCCCTGCAGCCAGCACCTGGAACATCCCAGCCTCCGCACATGCCGAAACCCCCAGCAAAACAACCCATGATGCTGATGAACCCACACCACCTGGATCCCCTTCTGCAGCTCAGAGGGGACTGGGACCATATTAAATGCTGGTGCAGAAAATAAATTTACCTGTCTTCAAGGCTGAGCCCCAGGGTGGGCGGTGGCAACCCCACTGCGACGCCCCCGGCAGCCCCAACGCCCCCCAGCACCACCAGGCATCCTGCTCCCGGTGCTGGGGTTCACACACCCTCTGCAGCTCCCCCATTTATATAAATACGTTAATAAAAGATCAGTTTGCAGACACAGCTTGCTGTAGATGACAGCATTAGGGGCACATCTGTTTCTACTAAGCACCAGTCTCGTGCTGGGTTTATTTGGTCCGTTTGTGGCAGGGAAGCGTTGCTTTCGGCATTCAGAGACGTCTCATGTCTGGGAGAAGTCGGAGGGTAGATCCATTTTTGGCTCTATTTAGCCACAAAAATTTGGTTTCAGAATAAAGAAAAATAGTCCTGTTCTCCGTTTGCTGCCAAACTGAGGCAGACAATTTCTTGTGCAAGCCTTCATTTGTTTGAGAACTCAGTGTCCTGTTGGAAAAATAAATGTTCTGATGGGAAAAGCCTATCAGCATGTATTGATCAGTCACCAGTGGGCTCACAAACATCAGCTTCACTTTAACTGAAAAAGCATTTCCCAAAGCTTTTGTCAATACACGTGAGGCAGAAGGAGACAGGTCTTTGCGTTTAGGGGAGTGAAGCATTTACAGAGCAGAATCCTTTCTGCGAGCACAGTTGACCAGCCTCACCACAACTGGCATGGATTTTCAGTGCCAAACACACCCCTTTTTCAACCCACAACAGGCTGTTTGCTCCTTCCTGAGACCCAATCACTGCTGGTGGCCACAAGCAGGACACAGTGATAGAGGAAGGAGGGCGGCTGATCGGTCACGGTGTGGAAGAAGCTGGTGATGTGGCTCCTGAGCAGGATGCTCCTGGCTGATGGCAGCACCATCTCCCCATCCTGCAGCTGTAGGGTCACCTCCCCTTGGTTCTCCTCAGTGACAATTTCATAAATACCTCCACTTTTCCAAATAGATTTTTCCCCCGAAGCTTTTCAATTAAGCCTTTACAACATTAACTCACTTCAAAAAATTGTTTAATTTTTTTTTTCCTTCTTTGTAGTAAAGGAAATATTATGAACAGGAAGAATAAAACTGCTGTTTTACCTGGAGCTGCCTTCATTTTATAGCAGACCAAAAGCAAGATGGAGAGTCAATAATGCCAGGAAGAGGAGGGGGTATCAGGGGATGAATACAATGTACACAGGCTGATGGCAGCATAGAAGAGATTGGGGACTGGAAAGACAAAAGCTTATCAGGATTGAAGCCTCAAAAGCAGCATCAGTTCCTCAAATGATATAAATCACCTGGGCTCCCCTGACATGCTGCTATTGCTGTAGCATGGCTTTTACGTACTGATTTAAGGAAAAAGAAAGGTCAGGGGCTTGGCTGCAGAGGAAACACCAGGGCTGAGGCTGCTCAGCTCTGGGTGGGCAGTGACAAGCAAAAAGAAGAATCTGCAAAATTAGAAAGAGGATGGAAAGGAGCTCCAAGAAAGATGTCCATACACTGGAGCCACGATAGCCCCAAAGACTAGGAGCACAGCCCAGTGTAACCCACAGAGGGGAGCCTAAACTTGCAGGGTTAGCCCAGAGACAGTCATTCCAGGCTTAGCGAAAATCCAGATTTCAGTCTGGGCCTTTAACTCCGACCTTTCTCCCCATCTGGACCAGCGCACACAAAAAAATCCCAGAAAGGGCAACATGAGACCAGCTGGAAATGGTGCCTGCAAATGTCACGGTGCTGCCGGGAACAAGGTCACTGCACGGCAAACCCGGGTGTGCAAACACCGCTTGCTAAACAAAGTGCACGGGGGTGTTGTAGATTTGGGGGATAAAGGTTTCCTGAGCCACGGAAAGGCCAGCTCTCTGCCTGAGAGACCTCTGAGAGAGCAGATTTCGTGAGAAATGTTCTTTATTTACTCAATCAGCCGCACAGCCAGCAGCTGAGCTAAGGGCGGGCAAGTCTGCCTGTAGCGAGCGGCTGCTGGCCACGACGAGGTGTTTGCTGTCTGCGCTGAGATTTGTGACCATCCCGGAAGGCCCTTGGTGGGTGGGAGTGGGAATTCGTTTAACCTCATTAATTGCGTACTCTCTGCTGGCCAAAACCACCCTCCGCTTTACGAGAAACACAGAATTGGTAGTGACAGCCCTCACAGGCCAGGCATGGTGTCACCGGCGGTTCTCCAAGGGATGGGAAGTTGATGGGATGCTGATGTTCTCCAGGAGGCTGAAGGACATGTTCATACCCTCATGGTCCTGCTGAGGAGATGCCGTTTGTTTGAGAAGGAAGGAAGGATTGTAACACCTCTGCTCTTCTTCTTTCCATCCCTGTCCCTGCTAAAATATACTTTGGGAGAAACCAAAAGGGAAATGAAACTGCAAGTGGGCTACACCAGCTGGGGGGTGGTGGAGGTGGTGTGGGACCAGCAGTCCCACACAGCGCGGAGGAGGGGGTGAAGCCGTGGGGCCATACCGGACCCAGCTCCCCAGAGTTTATCTGACTGTCTGTTTTTATCATTTCTCTGTGAGAAGAGAAAGGGACCACACAGCAGCAGAAAGTCCTGGAAATCTGTGAAGGAGACCGTTCCCAGCAGCTTTCCTTCCGCTGTCGCCCCTGTATACAATTGGCTATGGAGTATATATGGCCCTGTATAGGCTCCAACTCAGTGAGATAACGCCTCCCAATTAAATTCCTAATTACAGCCAGCAAGTGTGCTTTCCCAGCTCTGAGCCTCCTGTCTCAGCTGTACACGTGATCACTCTGACAGACCAAGAGGGCCAGGGCTGGGGCCACCCCATCTTGACTGGACTGTCTGCTTCATCCCCTCCATATCAGACACTGCTCCCACTTCTAAGGTATCATAAGGGCTCCTTGTGCCCTGTAACTTTTTCTTTTCTCAAAAAAAAAGAAAAAAAAGCAACCAAAAAACTACAGTAGAAGCAGGGGGAGGAAATTGCTTCAAGTCTCTTAACTATCTCATAGAACAAAAATGCTTCTTAAGGCTGTTCAGGGAAAGAGAGGGTCAAACGTTTCTCATTAACACTGGTTTACTGGGAGGGCTGGGAAGTGGAAGAGGGAGACAGTCCAGCTGCCTGTCTCAGTGCTCAAGGAGTCCAGTTGGGAATCCAGCATGGGATCGGGGTGGTGGGTTTACCAGCAGAAGGTACAATGGGGTTGCACCCTGGGCTGCATGTCCCCCAACAGCAGACCCCGCCTGCTCTAACACAGCAGAGAAGCAAGGCAGAGCTTTCCAGATCTTAGCAGCAATTTGGAAATTTGGTGACTTTCTGAAGAAAAAAGCAGAAGTGGAGTCCTTTGCAGGGAGGCTGATGCTGGGTTGGAGCAGTTTCCCTGCACCAACCTTAGCCCGTGCTGCCTGTCCCCTGGCAGAGAGGAAAGGGAGAAGGCTGGCCCAGATTTGAGGGTGTAAATCAGCAGGGTTCCTCTCCAGAGAGAGCTCAATTACATTGATTTACACTTGCTGCGGATTTGGTCCATTCAACCCAATTAAAACTCCAGAGGAAGTGCAGAGAGGCAGGATGTAATTACCCGCGCTGGAATCCCAGTTCTGAACAGGAGGCAGAGCTCTCTGGATCAAATTAATCCCCGGTGTAACTCTGCCGAAGTTACACCAGGGCTATAATTGGCCTGAAACATTTTAACTATCTCATTTAATGTTATTCATGCTCTGCTGGAGATGAGAATGTTTATCCTAAATGAGAGACTCTAATGCTCCGTAGCAATAATAGAGTGTGAGGTTTATGCGGTTTCTCATTTACAAGGATGCTGGGGAGGCCAGATTGTCACGGAAGATGCAACAGATCTGGACTTCCCAAATCTTTAACCATTTCCATGGCTCCTGCGGTGGCTTGTTGTCCCATTGTCTTTCCTCCAGTGTGCCCACCATCCCCATGTTTTTCCATGTCTTGGAGATGTCGGGGACTCGTACCCCAGACCCAGCCAGGGGCAGCAGTAGGAGGAGATGTAAAGTGGTAGAAGAGGGAACAGAAAGCACTAAGAGAGATCTTTCAGGATTAAAGCTCCTATAAATCAGCAGAAGTGAAATTTCCCAGCAACAGACATGCCTCCCAGGTGGTACTGAAAGAGGGGTTTCCCATCAATGAGAGCTGGCTCCATGGCTTTTCTGAGTCACTCCAGGGAAGCAACCCCCGCCCCAGATTCCTGTAAAAGGAGTAGGGTCAGTGCTGCAGGTAGCAGCACGTGGAGGGCTACAGTTGCTGCTGCCAGCTGGACATCCCTAAGGATAGTGTTTCAGCTGCCAGCCCTGGGGTATCTACCAGGATCAGAGGATGGTCCCATGATCATTTGGGCTGTCCCCCCAGAAGATGCCTGAGCATGGTACCTGTGGTGGGAGGCAGCAAGACACTAGGGATCTGCCTTGAGAACCACGACCTATCCCATTCCTCCTCCCACAGCGATGCCATCAGCCAGCCCAAGCACACATCCTGCTGCTTGGAAAGCAAAGCCTGAGGGTCACATTCCTCCCTACCACAGCTGTACTCTGCCTGGTGGCACTCTGCCAGGGATGCAATTTGGCCCCCAACCTCTGCTGCGTGCCCCACATCCTCCATGAGCCAGCCCTGGCAGGTACCGCTCACTGCAGGCTCTGCATTGGCATCACTGGGCTTTTAGAGGATTATGATTATCTGTCATTAAATCGTACTTCCACTCCCCAGGCAGACAGACCCCTGGTCTTTTCCTCTGCTCCTTTGCCAGTGGAAACCTCAGGAGAGGCAGATCTGTTTGTTTCAAAGCAATTTTTAATGCCCTGTAGCTTAGTGGAGGCTTGAGCGTTACAATTCATTCTGGCTCCTCTCTGCTCCTCAGAGGATATTAGATCCTTCTCTTGATACCTCCTTGCTCTTTGCAGATGAGGTTTAATTTCAGGGCTTCCAAACTGTTTTTAACAATACTGAGCTTTCGAGTTGCTTCCTTCAAACTTTCTCCAGCCGTGCTTTCCCAGAGCCTAAATAGCTTTGATTATTCCCAGATGGTTTTAGTTTGTTAACCCTGGAGTAGTATTGTGTAATGGTTTGGAAAGAAGACTGGCAGCAGGCATCTGGGGTTCTCTTTCCTGGTTTACCAAATTACTTGCCAAGCAGAATATCTACAGGATTTATCCTACAGAAGCAATGCCAGGTTATCTTGCTATCGAGATCAAGACTAGAGGTAGCTCAAATCCTCTTGCTGATAAAGATAACCCTCAGAAAATATGGTTCTTTTTCTCCACCCAGCTTCTCCTTACCCTCTCTGCTGAGGTTTCTAAGTGGGATGACATGTCGGGGCAATGAGCCCACAGGGAAGCCTTTGAGCACACATCACCAAGGCTGCCAGGCAGCATCTAAAGGAAAAGACCTTCTGCACCTCCAGGCCAGGCCAGATTCAAGCTCTGGCCATCCCTACCCACCCGCCACCCAGCCAAAAGCACAACAGCAGCTCTGCTCAGGCTAAGTTTTCCTTGGCCAGGGAGGATGTGTGCCATGTATCCCAACAGACCAAAGTTTGGGGAGTAAGGAGTTTTCCACAACTGGCTGAGCTCCTAGCAAACCTCTGCGGCCCTCCCCACTCCAGCAATCCTGCTGCACTCATGCTTCAGCCATTACATTGCTAAACACACACAAAAGCCATCCCCATTCCCACTAGCAGAGCACCAGGGTGTAACCGAGCTGGCAGGAGACGCAGATTCTCTCGACCATCCATAAATCTTCCCAAGAATCACCCCAAATACTCCATAATTCTTGATGCCTCCACCCACCATACCAGATCCTTCCACTTGTGTTTCCCAGCCCAGTGCTCAGTTCCACAAAGCCCAAGGTTACTGGGACGGATGTGAATACGTCACATTGCGTCTCCCTCCCATATGTGGTGGGCCATGGTTGGGCAGGGAAAGGAATAACAATGAAGGAGGAGGAAAACAAGATGGTAAAAGGGGGGGAAAAAGCACCATGAGAGAATATTTTTTTAGCAGAGGGCTAAGCTAAGGCACAAACCAACCTGCCCTGGCATTTCCCCATGACTGCAGCAGGTGAGAAGCAGTCCAGCAGCATTAAACCCTTGTATAATCAGAGCTACCTGCTGTACAGACTCTGTCCCAAGGAAAACATCCCCACCTCTGCCTGGGACACAGAGCATCCCCAGGAGCCTGCCCCACCATAGCAGGGTAAAGCGTAGCACTGAGCAGATGTGCCCCAGCCCAGTTCTGTCTGAGCTGGCTGGACCAGGATTTTACCCAAAGGTGCTCAGGAAAGAAGGGAGGACGTTGAGGGAGGAGGACCAGAAAGCCAAGCTGTGAGTGAAGAGTGTCAGTGCTTGGAAAGCGCAACCAATTTGCTTTTAGTTCATGCCTCTCCAGCAGTGCCTAGAATAACAAATTCCTTCCACCCTCCAAGCCTGAATGCTGGAGGAAGCTGCTGAGAAACTTAATTGATTAGCTGGATGCGTGCACAGAAAAAAATTGCTCAGCATCAAGGAAGTCACTGTCTTGACAGTTAACGCAGACACTGGTGGGAAATTAGAGACCAGCTGCAGCTTTTTATCACACAACCCCTTCTTTTAGTCTGTGAACAAGGCAAGGTCTGTTTTGACAGGGCGACCCATTTTGCAGTGGGGTCGAGGGGCTGGAGCATTAGGGCTGTGTCCACCCTGTGCTCATCATCCACCCAGGGCTGCCTGGGCAGGTACAGCCCAGTCCTCATACTGGAACCTTCAGCCAACAAAGGGCTTTGGGATGCCTGCACCTCTCACCTGCCTTCTCCAGCCACAGAGAGCAGCCCCTCAGCAGCAAGGGAAGATGCCCCAGAGCAACTTCAGCATCCAGGGTGAAGTGGATGGAGTGAGCACATCAGAGGAGCTGAGTTTCCAGATGCCTCACAGCATCCTCCCCAGAAAAGAGATGCCCAGCTTCCCCAGCCCCTGCTGGCCACCTCCTTGCTCCCCCAGGCCCTTCCAAGGCTTTCTGCTTCACTCTCAGCATCTCTAGCTCTGCCTTGCCTGCTGCAGGGTCATCGCCTGCAACTGTCACTGCACAGGATTGCTTTCCCCGTTTGGCAAAAGAAAACAAGAAGCCAAAGGCCTGTAGGGGCTGTGAACTTGCCTGTCATGTTCTCTGACAGTATCAAAACCTTTTGCCGCTTGTGTTTTTCCCAAACTGTCACCGCTCGTCACACCCCTTGTTTAAATCTCTGATCCTGAAAGCTTCCCTGAGCCCTCTGGAAAACAAATGGAGAGCGTGTGGTCTGTTCTCCGAGGAGATGGGACACCACCGCAAATGCAATGAGGCTGACAATGCCAGAGCTCCCCAGAGCAGGTACAGGCAGAGCCAAGTGTGAATGCCTGTGCTGTGAGGCTGCCAGAGGTGGGAGGAAGGCAACCCTTCCTCCTCTCCCTCAAACTGCTCAGCTCCTGCTTTTTGCCCCCAGGGGAGGATGGAAGGGAAAGAAAAGGGCTGGAAGCCTCTCCTGTTTGCTCTCTGCTGAGCAGAGCTACTCTCCTGCCCCCCCTTTCCCCTAATGCTGCAATTTGCTATTTGACCTGAGCAGCCCAGAGGAATTTTAGTCACGGTGCATTCCTAGCGCAGCATCTGTTTTCTAGAGCAAAACGGGAACAGCTGCCAAGAAACAAATCTTCCCCTGACGCCTGGCACTTCTCATGGGTGGAACGAAACTTCTTGAAACCCCAGGGGAAAAAACCACCAGAGCTCAGCTGCAGCAAACCCCATCCCATTCCAGCACATCCCCCCCGGGGATTTTTGCAGCACGAGTGGGTTCAGACAGAGACTAATGATCATTGTGATAGCATCCATACGGTACCACTTTGAAAGCTTTGAGTGAAAGAGAAACTAAAGAGATTTCTTCTTTAGCTGAGGACAGAGGGAAAAGTGTACTTTGGCTGAACCCCCCAAACCCCAGCATCCAAGCCCAACTGTGCCCAGTGTCCTCTCACCTGTCCAGGCCTGTCGTGCCCGTTGTAATGAGGCAGGATAAAGTCAGGTAGATGGTGTTGATATGGCATACGCTGAGCTCACGCACGGCTTGCTGTGAAAGAGCTTTTCAGGCTTGTCAGGGTTAAGTGAGGTTTGTCCCCAGGAGCTGTGAGAAAGCCTAGTGCTACCAGAGTCAGATTGGCGAGGAGGGACGTGCACATGGGCTGAGCTGGCTCTCAGATTTCAGGTGGAGGTGTTTATGTCCATGGGATCGCTGCATGCTTGAATAGTAGAGCCGACAGATGCACATAACCCCTTTCCCCAGGAAGGTTAATATTTCCCTCAGGTATTAACCAAGTGCAGGACAGGACCTGCAACAGTCTCTTTGCTGTGCCTGGGTGTTTCTTCTCAGATTACTAGGGTCCAGCAGGTTTTTCAATGGAGGCTACAGATCAATGTATGGTGACTGGTTACCAGGAAGAGTAAGGGGCAGAGCAGCTCAGGTAGTCAGGTAGAGCTCTAGCAGGGAGGCAGTCAGAGATAGGCAGAAGAGAACTAGGAAAGTCTTTCTGGAGACCTGGGACCAGCTGAGACATACAAGCAGCCCCCGAGCACATGGTTTCTTGGCCCTTCCAGCTGAAGGAACAATACTTGCTCTGTGTTTGCTCACATCTTGAATGCAATAGAGTAAGGTCAGAAATATCGGTAACCCAGTTTCTTGGAGGGCTTATACCATCTGACACTTGTTTTGCTAATAATCAGGTTCCACCCTCAGTCACGATGCAGAAGGCAGCATCAAGGCAATACGCTTTATCTTGCTCACCTTGACCATGACTGAGGTTAATCTTGAGAGCACTCATTGAATTTTAGTGCTCAGCACTCTCAGCCTGACAGCAACGGGACTGATGGAGGTTCAGCTTCACCTTCTTAGTGCATCAATTAATCAGGATACAGTAGAAAAGGCTCAGTCAGCAGTACCAGCCAATAACTCACACCGTCTCAGTGGTTCACTTAAGTAGGGGCACTGTTTTTCCAACTGTGAAGATTTTTTAGGCATAAAGCGTGTAAAGTTCACAGCAAGGACAAATGTAGCACTGATCCGCAACAGCCTCAGGCAATAACACCAGGTTAACCCCATTTAAGATGCATTTAGGTTTTTTGTGAAGGTAACACGAAGTTCACATTGCAACACACGTCACATCCTCAATCATTAAAAGTCCCAGGAGACTGCCGTGAAGGCTGCGGAGGGACTGCAGGCAAGTCACGGCAGCACTTTAGCTTTTAAGTTGAAGATGGCAGAAAAGTCTGGTCCTTGAAAAAGCAAGAGTTTATTTGTGATCCAGGCTTTCAGGCCAGGTTTACATAGCAAGCCAGTTTCAGCAAGACTAGAATGCAGCTTCTCCTTCCGTTTCTTGGCTAGACCAGGCCGTTCTGTTATAACAACACAAGCAAAGTCCACCGTCGCAAACACCATCTGCTGAAGAGGAGGAAGGTTTCACGCTGTGTCAGTCTCTTTTATCTCAGTGTAGGTTCTACACAGGAGCTGGCTGGAGTTGGAAAAGCAACAGAGACCCCAGCAACAGTTTTTCCTGGTGCTGTCTGTGGGCAGTTGCTGATTTGACCAGAACAGGACTTCAGAGAGGCAGGACAGCACATAAACAGGCTAGTCCCTCATAACACTCTTCAGGTTTTGGCTGAAAGGAGTATTAGGGCTTTCCCCCACCAAACTGCAAGAAGCCCCAGGCAGTAGAAGGAGCCCTGTTCAAGAATTAAGTCAGCACAGCTAGGCTCAGTCTTTCTGCTTTGGCTCTTCCAGCAACAGAAGCAGCAACAGCAAGGCTGGAACTGGCTGTACAATGAACCACCAAACACATCTTCCCTCTGATACCTGCACGCAGGTACAGCCACACACAAGTCAGCAGCAGTGAGGCCAGCTTCTTAAGCCACCCAACAGGTGTTAGAGCTTCTCTGGAAACAGCATCTTCAGATCACAGCTCAGCACCATCATTAGAGTGAACAGCTGAAGCGGGAGCATCATCCTAGAGAGGACAGAGCAAACACAGCAGATCAGAACACATTTCTACAGCAATACAGGTTGCACACACCAGCCAAAGCAACCCACAGCAGAAAGCAGTTACCCAGCTATGGATGCTGAGGTGATACATACCCCACAGCTCACGTGGGGCTGAGCAGGATAGGTCCAGAGGGAGACCAGGGCAAACAGAAGGCTGGGCAGGAGAACAAGCCCTTTCCCTGGGTGGGCAGAAGCAGAGCAGGTGGGACTGGGCAGAAACGAGCCCTAACAGGGATGGTGACCAGCTGAGACCTTAGGCAGGCTGGTGGGGAGTACAGTCTTCCTCTGCTCCCCAAGGACCTCGCTCTCATGTGTCCTCCTGAGATGCATCCTTATTTTCACAGCCCAGGGTCTCCCCCATGCTAAGAAGGATGTCCCCTTCCTCCTGAGATTCCACAAAGATGATGGTCCTGATTCAGGATCTGGGAACCAGAGCATCAGATCCATGTGGAAACAGGAGAGCAGCCACCGACCTCCAGCAGCCTCTGATACCCAGAGCTTCAGATCAAGTCCCTCTCAGCCTGGAGCCAAACCAGGATACAGCTCCAGGATACAGCTCTTCAACAGGAAAATGCTGATTTTGTTAAAGTCATGTTGCCAGCTGTGTATTTAAACAGGAATTACACAGGGTTTCTGCTGCGGTAATGCACCAGGTGCCGGCAGTGCTACTGAGGCAGATGAGGAAGGAGGGGCAGTGGGCTGGAAGCCCCCATCTCCTGAGAGAAATGCTCAAGGGAAAGAGAGTCTCCTGATTCCTGTTGTGCCCACACACAGGAAAGGCACCCCAGAGCTCAGCTAGTCCGCAGCACCTTGTTCCTCTGAGCTCCCTGGCTCCTGCTGAGCTTTAACCATCATAAACCTTAAATCTGCGAAAGAAAAACACCGTCAGGAGCACTCACATCCACTGACTCCTAACAGAGATGCCCTGGCCATGAACTGGGTTCCTTCGGCACGGGGTGGTGGCCAAAAGCAGACATCAAAAGGTGGTGCCTGTGCCAAACTGCAGCCTCTTGGAGAAAGATGTTAGGGAAACGATTATGAATTTGGAGCCTTGCAAAGCATGTTGGCAGCTGGATCCTCTGGATGAATAAAACCCTGCCAAAAAATTAAGATCTGTTTCTGCAAAGCTGAAACAGCAAACTTGTTTGTCTTTCCTCCTTCCCCTCCCAACCATGTTGTTGTTTTAAACATTTACAGAGAACTTTATACTGTTTAAATAATGATTTGAGAAGGGGAGGAGGTGGAGGGGGGGATTGTTTTTAGTTTTTTACCAGCTGCTCCAAGTCAGCAGCACTTCACACACAACTCCTGGTAAATCAGGTATTGTCATCTGAGACATTTGACCCCCACTGCCCTGGTTACCCCTGGGGTAACCTCAGATTGCCCAGATCAGAGGTAATCAATTAGCCTGATTGCCTAAGATTGCCTGTCCTACTGTTGGTTCGGCAGAAGGAATCCCCAGAACCTCCCCTAAGCCTCAGCTGTGCCCCCCACCAGCTTCTAGGGAAGGGGGTCACCCAGAAACCAGTGAGATGTAGCAGCTGCCTCTCCACAGGCTCTGCTGTGTGTCTGCAGGAGGAACAACAGAGAGTGCAGCCCCTGGTTTGCTAGATAAAGGGGTGTAAGTCCAGCTCTGATCACATAACCCCTCCTCAAACTCCCCAGCAGCACTTCCCAAGCTGCAGAGCGCACACACTGGTGCTGGGCAGCCAGGGTGGGAATTTTCTCCCCCTGAAGTGACAAGGAGAGGTGGAAGATGCTGCCACGGCGCTGACTGAGTTCTCCCATCTCTGAGCACAAGTGCTAGGGAAGATCAGCCATATCCCGCGGTGCGTGTTCTCCCGCCCACCTCCTTCAGCAGCGAGGCTGCTGGCGATGACAGCTGAAGGGAGAAAGGAGAGCACTCAAAATGTGCAGGGGGAGAGACGGCTGGAGACAGACCGACCTTTATGCCACAGCAGAAGCATTAGGTCAAGAGCAAAGCAGCAGCACGTGCGTTGGTACTCAAAACAGAAAGGCACATGAGTCTCTCCATCATGGGCAGGTCTCCAAGAATTTGGGGGTCGTGTTGGGCAGACTGAGTTTTATTTGCAACCTGGCAGAGGCTGGGGAGAAAAGGAGTGAGGAGGGCTGCCGAGGAGAGCTGCAGGATGTTTGGACTGAGCAAAAGGACAGAGAAGCGAATACAAGACATGCTGTGGAAGCAGGATGTGGGAGAGAGAAAATGTTTATACAGTCAACCGTGGGCTAATCCACGGGAGGCTTTGGAGACCATAAAAGCCATCTGCAAGTGGATAGATCCCATTCTCTAGGAAACCAGTGGTTTAAAACAATGCTACCCTCGCTCTTTGAACTATTCTGAAGAGATCAGACTTGGAGGCCTGAAGAGAAAAGAAGGATAAGTAGATCCATAAGTTCTGCCTACAGAGGTAGGACCATTCATGGTCTTTTTCTGTACAAGAACTTGAAGCCATCATAAAAATCTAATGGGAGCCAGGCACAGAACAGCACAAGCTGGCCTGTGCAATTCCTCCCCACTGGAAGGAATGGCTGTTACAGGTTCACACAGGGACTGGGAAAGTTCATGGGAAAGAAAGTTACTGAAATCTTTCAGAGAAAACCTGTTAGTGGAGGGGCTGAACCACCACCTGGGTCTCAAAGGTCGCACCCCTCAAATGGCTGGTGGGGTACTGGGAGATGTATCATATGTAACCACCCTGCTCTTGCACTTTCCTAAGCATCCATTTGGGACATCTCTTGGAAAAATGACATTGGTCTGGATGGCCCTTGGTCTGATGCCCTGCAGCAGGGCTTCCTCAAGGAGATGTCACCTGGAGGCTGCCCTCAACAGATCTTCTCACAGGCCTTTAACTTTCCCTCTGTAACCTAGTGAGACCTCAGTTTACCACTTTGAACTGGATCAAATCAGGCATTCGGCCTACTTTCCTTTTCTAAGGGCAAGAAAAATTACCCAACGGGACCTGAAATAACGTGACCTTTCATTATTTAAACACATTCTTTCCCAGTAAGTGACAAAAGTAGCAGAGACGCTATTCTTAAAAGCACCTCAAGACAATTATCTCCTCCTTCTGGTATAAACGATGGGAAGTAAGAGGTGAGCCAGACACACGGTATCTGCAATTCTCCATTTTCAGCCTCCAGTAGGAAGAAATGTTGGCAATTTGTATTGTGCTCTGACACAACAGCTTGACCTCAGTGCAGCTTATGCTAATTACTTGCACAAATATGCTTGTTCGCCCCGTGCGTGCCTGGCATATTCCTTGCATCTAGGCTCGATAAATGAAATACTGCTCATATGACAGTGCAGATTGGTTTGACTGAAGCAAAGGCTGCTTGGCCGAGTAATCCAGGCAAACAGGAATACTCTGTGATGAAAGAGGACCTGAGAAGTTCCTCATTAATATCGCCTGGATATTTTTAAACCAACTCTCTCCCTTTCTGCTTACTTCTGCTTTTAATCTCTCAGGTGGACAGAGAAAATAAAGAAGATCCATCTCTTTGGCCAAAGCAAGGTCAACTCTCAGCTCCTGGTAATTTTTTTTTATCTAGCTTAGCCTTAAGAACCTTCTGTGATGGAAACGTTTCTCCTGGTTTCACCAGCCTTACAGCATTAAGTTTTCCCCACCATTTTTGAGCACATTTGTATAACTGTACACATCTTCCATCTCCGGGTATGTTCTGAGGATATATATTTTAATTAAACATATTCATCCATGAAGAAGCTGGATTCCTACTGCTATTGTTCAACAAGTGCATATGTCTGGCCCCAGGTTTTAACCATGCATGCACTGCAATCGGAACAGTTTGTTGTGTGCTCTCTGTTCTGGTCGGCTCCTCCAAGGAAGGAAGCTGTGCATGCAATCTGGCTTGCTTTGACAAGACGGTCACTTGGCCTAGCTGGGACATCAGACCTGAAGCAATCAAGTCAGTGGCTGAAGATGCCATTTCTTCTGCCATTCAGCATCACCGGGAGGAGAAAAGAGAACCTTTCCTGTTCTCCACCTGCAGGAATCCGTACCGTAGCCCTGCCTGCAGATACCATCATGCTCACAGAAAAGCCATCCCTTGATTGCACAGATATTCTGTAAAATGAAGACCTTGTTATTCAGTGCACAAGATTCAGGCTTTAGACAGGCCTCAGTCATAGCAAAGCATTTCTGAGCCTGCTAAAATTCTACGTAAGCACACAGGATGTGCTGAGAAGGAATGGGTTTGAGCGTGTATTTAACATTAAATGGAAGCTTAAGAGCTTTGCTGCTGGGAAAAGGGAAGGACGTTTTGTTTGCAGGGTGCCTTGTCCTGAGTGAGAAGATGTTGCCTGGCTGCTACTGAGCTCCAAAGTGTCTCTCTGATATTTCTTGGGACCGATTTGAAGCAGCAGGCACCAGGCTGTGGGACCTTGTGGCAGGCTTTTTTTAACACTACAGATTTTATCTCTCAGAAGTCTGGCACCTGAAATACCAGCAAGCGAACTCCAGCCATGCCCCAGGGGACGGTTCTTTGTGCACCGCTGTGCAGGCAGCATGTGTAACAGAAACAAGCATCAATCCAGCCACCCCCTGCACCTCAGCATCTCCTTAAGCTTCCTATATTCAAGCCATGCAGGGTGCTGGTGCCTGCCAGATGCTGTTAGCAATGGGGTACTCGCTTTTTAATGTCTTCAAATACCCTGGTTTCTTCCCCCAGCCATATGTCGAAGATGATAACCACAGCGGGGCGGCTCTGGATGAATGGATGCTTTGTTTCTCCAGGCATTGTGGAACCCTGTCTGCAGGGTGGGACTGGGACAGGCAGAAGGGGATATCAAAAGGAAACCAAGATGCTGTCAGTAACACAGGGAGTTTCTCCCTGGAGGGACTTACAGGCAGCCAAGAGGGGAAATGGGTGGGAAATTGGGAAGAGATCCTGTCCTTCAATTTAAGCGTGGGATCAAAGTCCAGCTGAAGCTGGAGAGATTCTGTCATTGATTTCTGTTTGTCTTTCTGCCTTTCCCTTCTCTGTCACATATTCTACTCATTCTCCTGTTATCTGCTCTAGGAACTAACAAATATCCCATCACAGAGCTCAGACTTCTTTGTAGAGGGTATTGCTGTGGCTTTGCAGGACAGATACTGAAGCACATTGAGAAAGCAGAAAGACGGGGGCTTAACATAGCATATGATTTGCTGGAGGAAGAAATCTCCTCCAGATCCTCTGCCACGAAGTTGAGAGCAACCCCTGAACATCCACACATAGAAGATTTCTGTGCCCTTTTAATAGCTTTCCTTCCTTGCTCAACACAAACAGAAGTAATTTCAAAGACTGGAGCAAGAAAACACTGATGGAGATGGGGCACAGGAAATCTATCAAAATTATGTGCTAATTGCCTTTGGGACAGCATTGCAACCGCCTGAGGAAGAAGCATATGTTCAACCAGAACTGTTCAAAGCAGACCTTGACTCCCCTCGCATCCCTAGGAAGGTTCACAGACACTTCCGAAGAGCCTCCATGTTCTGCTGACCTCTGGGAGGCTTTGCCTTGTACTGCAGCTCCCGGGTGAAGTTCACACACCGAAGATGTGTGCGACATGGACGCCCTCTAAAGGGAACTGCCGAGAAAACTTGATTAGAAGTTGCAGAGAGCTAAGAAAGCATGGGCACGGGTGAGGAGGTGATCATCTCCCTTCATCCAGGGTCATCCAGCATCTAAAATACGCTTGGAAACATTCTCCGTGCCCCACACTCATGAATAATGACAGCCAATCTACTGCTCACTTCGTTCATGCTGTTCTCCTGAGCTTTTAATCGTTGAGTTGGTTCATTACTTGGTACTTTGCAGGGCTTATCCATTTCTAGGCACAAGTAGACAGTTACTTTATGGTCTGAGCAGCTTCCACACAAAAAATCAAGATGATGGTAAAGCCCTCAGCACATATGAGTCTACATTTTCTTTCCAGGATCTGAACCCTGCCCAAGGGAGGATTTCAGCTGTATTGTTTCACTTTAAAAATCGTTATCTCCCTTGGGGACTTAAAGGGCTAATTCTAGTTGCTGGGGTTTATGTATTCTCTGATTTGAAAAGTTAAAAGTAGTCAGGCAGATTGCCAGCCACATCTCCACAGAGCAAAGGCCACTGCAATGAAGGCTGCCTTAATTACTACCATCCTGTACCAGGCCAAACACCCCTGCAGCAGACTCCTTGCAGGGCAGAGAGGCGCTGAAGGTCTCCAACGTCCTCCCACCAGAGCGTGGGTCTGGCTGCAGGCTGCTGCCTCCAGGCTCCTGCAGCTACCAGAGGGCACAGAGGGCTGAGGAAGACCTCGTCATCAGCCACTTGTGTTGGAAGCTGCTTGTTTTTAACGGCAGGTTGGCATCTCTCTACAGCCTTCTTATACCACTGGAGGAAAAACAAAAAAAGGAAAATGCAATCTGTTGATGTTTTGAGAGACTTTTAAGAAACAATATGGGCCATTCTGGAGAGCAAAGGACTTGTGGGTTGGGTTAAATCTATGTTGTGGAGAAAAAAAACCAACAAATCCACAACCATCAGGTTCTAAAATAGAAGCAAGGCCAGGAGGATCCAGACACTAAAAATAAACATGAAGTCACACTGCCTTTCCCTGGGAACTTGACTGCCTTGCCTGGAGAGGGGCCTCCTGGAGTGCAGGGATGGTGTGGGCAGCAGCATGGTACCATCTCCCTACCCTCAGAGGGAATCCAGGAGCAGAGAGACACCCAGCTCCTCAGCAGTGCTTCCTCCAGCTCACAGCACTCTGCTCTTTGGGGTAACACAAGGTGTTGCTATCACAGATGCAGAAGTCCAGGCCACCACGTCAGAGGAGCTGGCCACACCGTATGCCACCAGTGCAGGGACCTCACTCCTGCTATGTCTGTGGGAAGCCAGGTGGCTTTCCACAAGTGCATCTTAGATTCAAACACCCGAAGGGGCTGCGAATCCCCCACTTCTCAGACACTTCAGGGGTGACACATGTTAAATATGGGGCTTTCATCTGTACCCAGTCTTCTCTGCTTTCAGTCTTGGGTTTGTCTGCTTCTCAGTCATTTTTCACCACAGGGGTGGATAAAGCTTTGGGGCAAGTAAGTGGGCATTGGCTATTCTTATTTCTTCCCCTGCCTTGGTTCCATTTGCACTTTGTTATTGTTCATAAGCTAAACAGGTTCCTATAGATTTCATTGAGTTTTTACCAGCAAAGGACAATCATAGCACATACTGGAAGCATCACATATTCAAAGCACAGCACATACATTTACTAACTAATCTCTGACTAATACCCAATCTCCAGCTAATTAGTCTTTTTTGAAGCGTGCCCCTTCCTACATGAGCTGCTGCTGGTTCGAGCCTTTTGAAGCATTTAGCGTGCTAAGTACAACCATGCGTGTCTCCCTAGTAAACAAGGCACATGAAGAATGAATAAATGCAATTAATGAGCAACATGATGGTATAAAATCTCCACGTACAGAGCCCGGGACCAGCTATGGGCTCACCATCCCCAAGCTGCTGGGGCTGAAGGGGGCCTACAGGAAAGCTGGGGACTATTTAGAAAGACATGTAGTGACAGGACAAGGGGTAATGGCTTCAAACTGGAAGAGGGAAAATTGAGATGAGTTATAAGGAAGAAGTTCTTTGCTGTGAGGGTGGTGAGGCACTGGAACAGGTTGCCCAGAGAAGCTGTGGCTGCCCCATCCCTGGAGGGGTTCAAGGCCAGGCTGGATGGATCTTGGAGCAACCTGGTATGGCGGGAGGTATCCCTGCCCACGGCAGGGGGGTTGGAACTGGATGATCTTTAAGGTCCCTTCCAACTCCAACCATTCTGTGATTCCATGAACCTGACCCCATCCACCTCCACAGCTTCCCTGCAGCAGCTGCTGATCCCTTGAGCGAGGCGACAGCTGCCGAAGCAGCCTCTGAAAGAGTCAGCACACACCTATTTCTTTGCCTTCCTCTTATTTAGCATCTCCAGCCAGCAGAGGATGGGGCAAGGCGCCTGCCCTGCACCCTCTGGCCCAGACACCAGCGATGGCGGCCGCTTCCCGCCTCTGAAGGAGGGGACTACACTTCCCATCAGCCCCCGCGCCTCTCGCGAGACTTAGCGGGCGCTCGCGACCTGTCCCATTCCTCTGTCCGCACCGTGGCTTGGGGTGGCATGGCGGCCAGGAGGAGGGTGGTGAGTGGGGCTGGCAGCCATCGGCAGCCATCTGCGGGCATGGCGGCCCTGAGCGGCGCGGGGGCGGCAGGAAGAGGAGCGGGACGCTCTTGCGCGGGGCCGTGGGGGTCTGTAGGGGTGCGGTGAAGCTTCGATGTCTGCCTGTGGGGATGTAATGTTTCCCCCCCCTCCCCCGCCGCCATGGTGGGTGTAAGGAGGCAAGGCCTGGCTAGGCCCCGCGGCTCCTGCTGGCCGCCTGGACGGGGTTCCGGCCTTCTCCGTGCTGGGGCTGCTCCTGGCAGCACGGCCTGGCCCGGGGGATGCTCTGCTTGTATGCTTTAATTGCGGGAGGGTATTTAATGCAGCGGCTGGTATCGCTCAGCCCCAGCCTGGGCTGATGGTGCAGCCCTAGAGCACCCCGCAGGCCGCGGAGGGGGTTTGTTCCCAGCCAGCCTTACCCACCGCGCTTGAGTGCCCAGGCAGAAGGAGGAGCACGGAGGGAGTGGTCCCCGGGTGTAGTTGCTGCCCTGGTGAGGAGTCCCCCAACCACAGTCAGGAAGAGTTTTTGGGGTGGACTCCACGTGGTCCAGATTTGGCTGCTGCCGAAGCTGAGCTAGTGATGATAAAGTTATCCCTGTCTGAAATCAATCTTTCCTGTGTGGAAGCATGACTCTGAGGCTCAGCGCTAAAGACACAAAGGCAGAAGAACAGTCTGTTACATGCATTAACTCTCTGTCCCCTTCCCCTGTTTCAGAGCATGGCTTGGCCTCAAGCAAGGGTAAAAAACACTCACCTGCCTGGGAAGCTGATGCCATCACAGCTCTGACAATAAACCCACACCAGCTGCACAATGGTGAGAAAACGTCAGTATTTATCTTGTCATAGTCTAATTGTCTCCTCTTGCTGTGCTATCTCATCATGATAGGCTCTGTCATGTCAGATGGTATCCTTCTGGGGCTACTGGGAGGGGATATAAAAGCCGAACGGCTTGATTAGTGTAATTAAGGCAATCAGGGCTGCAGCTTTGTTGCAGCTGCCACCTGAGCATGCAACCCTTTGCTGCCGTGAAGCACAAGTTGAAAGGCAGCACAGAATGAATGGGAATTTTACTGTTGGTGGCCAGTAGAGCACCTGCTTGGCAGCGCAGTCAAAGATGAGCAAGAGCAGAAGGGATTACAAGTAGAAGGGATTGGATGACAGCTCATTATGGAGACACTTGACACAGCTCATCTCATAACTGTATTTGTCACAGAAATAGAGCTAGTGAAAGAGTAATTGTTGTGTTTGCCTTCCTGGAGGTGCTCTGGGACAGTTTGAGATGCATCAGGTTGCAGGGGGTGGGAAGGTGCAGTTCACAGACACCAAAGGGTCATCTCAGACAGAGCCTGAAGTCTGAAGAATCCTTCCCCAGGAGGGATTTGTCTCTCTTACATCTGCGTAAATGCATTTAAAGGCATAAACCCATAGACAGTTTACATCCTGAATGAACAGGTTATTCTTGTGTGCAAGGAGGGAGCTTCATCAAGGTGTTTCTGTGTGATCATGAGGAGGATGTCTGCTTGAAACAGCTGAAAAGGGTCTAAACCACTGAAGTGTCAGAGGTGGTGTGGCTTTTTTCCCAAGCAAGGATTTAAATAGCATCCACCTCCCAAAGTTTCTTTTCTCTAAGTGAGACAGCTCACTGGCAAACACATTCCTTTGTCGTCTTCTTCTGTGCTAAGTTTGTGAGACAAAAATTGCTTCTCTCTGGGAAACTTCTCTTTAATTCTTGCTCTGTGACCCAGTGCTGTTTCTTGTCAGATGGGGTGGAGAAGAAACGAGCAGACAATTTGAAGGAGGGTTGCTAATGCTGCTCAATGCAACTTGTATGTAGGAAGGAAATCGCCCTGCAGAATCCTGGGGTTGTACTGTGGCCCAAAGACAGCTTTGAGAAGAGGGCAGCTGCTAAGCTGGGCTTCAAGGTGGTAAGAGAACACTTCAATATTGCATGCTGCTTGGTTTTAATTAATTAATTGTATCTCGGATCTGTAGGCAGCATGACTCATCTGCTCACAGGGTAGATAGCCTTTGAACGCTTCCCAGGAAAAATACTTGTCATCAGGAAGAACACTGGTCATCAGCACGTTGGCATCTGGGTGTCTTTGCTGCATGTGATTCTGTAGACCTTGAGGAGTTCCTGTAGCCAAGGGCAGGAGAGGAGCCGAGCCTGTGATGTGCTGTTATCCCTGTCTGAACACTCAGCCGTGAGGGAGAAACAAATATCCACTGAGGCTCGTGTGCATCCCCTTAGCACCTACCCCTTGCAAAGGCTCTGGTGACACGAGTGGCACCAGCAGGGCAAGAGCAGTGTCCCTCCCCTTTCCTCCTGCCCTGGCTGTGTGTGACTGCAGCACAGCACTGTCCCGGGCAGAAGCTGTTTGGCAGCCAGCTCTCTGGAGCCCAGATACGTCACGGCTCCTTACAGGGAGCAGTGCTGGCTGCTGTTGTCATAGCAAAGTTTGGATCCCTGAACAGCTTTTAAGTTGTGTATCCAAACAATGAGGCATAGCGGCGGGTTAAAGGGCAGATAAGAAATGCATTTTTATCTCATTTGATGTACAGTCACTGAATACACACGCTGTAACAGCACTTTGTCTCCGGGGAGCTGACAGTTGCATTCTGCTAAATAATTTCACGCTTTATTTAACAGAATTTGTGTTTGTTTGCAGAAGGTCAGTAACATTCACTGACAAGCTGAGCCGGCAAACTTGACGACAGTGGACTTCCTTAAGAAATCAAGGTTGGTGTACGAAAGGGGAGGGAATGGTGCTGCAAACCAGTAGTCTGGTGGTTGCTCTGTCAGTAGAGCTGTGTTCCGAGCGGGATCAGTCACTGGGAAGAGCACGTGGGGCTTTTGGCTTCCAAGGAGGAAGGAGAAAAAAAGCCAAGAGGTGGCCTGGTAATAAATAGGGAAAGTAAAAGCTATTCAGGGCTTTGAGAATAGTGGGGCAGGAGTTGTTTCAGATTTAAGTTGCTTAACAAAGCAGTTAAGGCTTTGCTTTGTGGTGTCTCCCAGCAGAGGGATGATTGTTCTGGAGTGGGTCTTGCAAGGGGCCACCAAGATGTCATTCAGAAGGGTGTAAAACGGCCACCTGTGTGTGACTGCAGGCTCCTCGCTGCTCAGGGCTTGCTGCAGCCACATCCTGGGTGAGTAAATCCAGAGGATTTGGAGACTGGTGCCATTGGCTTGGGAGGGAGCAAGTTTTTGTGTCCCGAGACCTGTGCTCTCCATGAAATAGTGCAGACCAGGAACTCTCCAGGTGACAGTTGCTTTGCTCTGACACTTAACCTTTTTTCCACCAGGACCTGATCTACAGCTGGCTGGAGGAAAAAGTGGGTTTCTGTGTTCTTCTGTTCCAGAATAAAACAAGTTACAGAAAATCTTGGAGGTTGAAGTTGAGGTTTTGTGGTGGTGTTTT
The DNA here is from genome assembly GCA_013400375.1 of Thinocorus orbignyianus. Lineage (NCBI taxonomy): Eukaryota > Metazoa > Chordata > Aves > Ciconiiformes > Thinocoridae > Thinocorus > Thinocorus orbignyianus. The sequence goes on from VXBW01005663.1 coordinate 182,596, forward strand.
TATTTTGGGTTTTTTTTCTAATAAAGGTTGCTGACTTGAACAGAACTTCAAACAGGTAGAAAGGATTTGGGGTTAAAATGCTTCCTGAAATTCAGGCAGTTGTGAGCTTACCCTTGACAGCAAAACCTGCTGCTCCTCAGTACCTAAAGGCTTCAGCGTCTGCAGATGCTGAAAGTTGAAGAAAAGCAACTCTTGGGAACAGTGAGACAAAACTACTGCTGGCTCAGCCAGGACTGGTGACAGAAATGGTTCTAGTAGCATGCTTGGAAGCTGAAAGGGAGAATTGAGAGGAAGCAGAGCAGCCATCAGGTTCTTTGTCTGGTAAACGCTTGAAAAGGAGTATGTTTAACTCCGGGGCTGGGCTACACCCTTGGCTGGAAAAAAGCCTCCCTTTTTGAAAAGGGAAAGGAGGGTGTGCGTGGCGGCTCCTTGTGTGTGCAAACAGCTCTGCCCACGGGCTGGACAGGGTTCCTGGCAGGATGCTGCACTCATTTTGCAGACCTGTTGGTTTTGCACCTCTGCATCCAGGTGCTGCTGATGGGCTCTTCTGAAAAGTCACCTGCTCGGGCTCTGCCAGAGCTGGTTTGAGGAGGTTTCGGTGCCGTCTGGGGTAGGGGATGGGAGGATCAGGCTCGTTCTTGCCATGAAAGAAGTTTTGCTGAGTGAGTGCTCCTGAATATAAACCAAACAGGCCCAACAGGCTGCCTTGGTGCTATTGTAAGGTGGCTCTGATGTGAACAAAGGTTAATTTGAGACCTGGGAACACAAGATGGGCTCCAACCTGGAGATTACATCTGAAACAGCCTTGGAGGCTAATCTTCACAATGTTCACTCGAACTGGCTGGAAGCAGTTTGAGGGGGTTTGAGGTTTCCCGGCTCACAGCCAGCCTGTCTCCTGCAGTAAATCACTCTGACCCCCAGCAAACCAGCATCCCAGGTGGAAAAAGGTCTGTGCTGGGAGCTGCTCCAGCACTGGGCCCTCCTGCTGGCCCATCTCCACCCTTTAACCCCTCTCCTGTCCCCATCCACACCTCTGGGGCTGTTCCCCAGTTGAGACTTCACTGCTACATCCTACAGCTCCTCTGCTGCAGGAAATGGGAGGGTGTGTGTGTCTCCCCCACCCCCCTTTCACTGAAACAACAGAAACGGGCATAAAAGAAAATGATCATTCAACATTTATGTAATTACACAAAGTGGGGAAGCGTCTCAGGTGACACGGTTCCCACTGCTGTGCCACGTCAACCCTCTGGCCATCACCAGCTGGAGTTGCCTCCCCAGCAGGTCTTCCATGGCAGCATTGGCTTACCCAGGGTGGCTGAAGGGTGGAAGAACTTCACCTCCCTAGGGTTTTTTGGGAGAAAATAATTAAGAATGATGATTGCTTAACCCCACCCAATGAGTGAGCAGGTCCCCTGGCCTACCTGGCACGGGGCTGCCTTCTCAAAGCACCTTGAGAGCACCACACAGTCCATTGTGCTTGAAAAACCCAACAGAACCAGTACCACACAGGTGGGCTGTGGGCCAGTTTCCATCTCCAGGCTGCTCAAGGGCCAGCCCCATCTCTGGTGGGCCAGCTGAGCTGCAGTATTCCTACTCTTGGCCGATGGCTCTAAACTCTTCCTCGTTTGAAAACACCGTGTTCTAGGAAGGGTAACGTGACAGGGCATGCCGTGTGTCTGTCACAGCAGAGGGCAGCCAGGCCCATGGCTTTCCCACCGATCACAGAGGCAACCAGAACCTTCTGGAAAGTGGCACATGTCAACCTGGCCAGAAGGCAGATGTTCTTCAAACACCACCTTCCCATTAGCTGGATGATCTAGTCTCCATGCAAGGATTCCTCATGCTTATTGTCCCACCACGGTGATGAGCTGGAGCACGGTGGCAAGGTGAATGGTGGTCTTCCAGCCAGAGGCTGCCACACACATCTCCAGCATGCTCTTCCAGCCCCTTCTGTGCTTCCCAGACATGTTCCTGGGGCCGGGAGGTAACAACCACATGCCTTGGTGCTTCTTGGCACCCCAAAGGCCACGTTCAATCACATTGAACCACAAAATGTTGGTGGAGATCCCCGAGGGAATGCAACATTTCTCTACCAGCTTCAGCTTGCTCCTGACCATCACACCACTGCTGGGTGTGGTGTGGAGGGCCTGCTCCTTGGGCTGGCTGGCTAGCTGGGGAGAGCCCTTGCCAAGGAAAAGGTGGCCTCCAGGAAAGAGAAGAACCACAGGAGTCCTTGGACTTGCTCCCATGGGTGACTGGCCAGCTTCACCGCTGGTAGAGGGTGATGATCCCCGCTTGGTGCAGTCTCCTCCACAGTGCTGCCTCCAGCATCATGTCGTGGTTGGCATAAAACACCAGTGGCTTCTTCTCTAGCTCGTAGTAGTGGTCCGAGAACTGCTCATAGTTGGAGGTGATGAACCCATAGGCACTGACCTGTGGGGAGGGAGGTGGCACAGACAGATGAGACGAGGTCAGGGCTCCACCTCAAGTGGTCCATGCACTACCACCACCCTCTCCAGGGATGGGGGTGGCAGATGTAGGACATGCAGGTCCCCACCAGGATCAGTAAGTCCCAAGGCCCCAGCAGCCAAAGTGGGGAGGTCCCCATGGGGAAGGTGGCCCTGTAGACCTCTTACCTGGTCGCAGGCATGGAGCGCGGTGAGGAGCATGAGGGCACCAGTGCTGGGCATGTAGAGTGAGCCGTACTGCGTGTTCAGGAGCTCTGACCTCAGGAACCTGCCAGGGACACAGCTGGTCAGGGGGGCTCACAGCTGGCAGGACACCCTGGCCCCCAGGACCAGACCCAGCAGCACCCAGCACCCATCCAGCTCCCACCCTGGGCTCAGTGAGGCAGGAGCACTGAGTGAAAAGCAGTGCTCATGTGGAGTCTCTGATGGCTGCTACTAAGGTTCAGCTCATTCACTGCAGGTTGCTGAAAGGCACCCGCCTGCTGTTTGAAATCACCCCAACCCAAGTGCCTGCTTTCATGAAAGCTAGAAAAAGACAATCCCTCTGGGCCCCACCTCTGTTCCCGTTATACCACATCAAAAATTAATTTATTGTGGGAAATAGGAGGCAAGGTGAGCTCGGTGAGACTGTGGGAGCCTCCCTGCCAGGACAGGACCTGAGCTGTGCTGCCATGAATGGGAATGGCAGGGGACAAATCTCTCTGCTCTATCTGCAGAGAGCAGGACAGACGTGGTTCCAGTGCCTGGGGAGGACGGGAACCGTGCTTTGATACTGGGCGGGCACTGAAAGAGCAGTGGTGGGAGGTGGGCAAACTGTGCCCAGCCCGGAGCAGAGCCAAGCAGCAGCCACGGTCCTCACCATCCTCACCTCGATGTCAGGTACTGCAAGAAATCAGGATGCAGCAGCTTGAACTTCTCCGCAGATGCCTCTGGTCCAAAATACTTCTGTGGCCTACAGTGGGGTGAGAAGGGCAGGATTCACGTCACGGGAGTCTTGGGGCTACTCGGGGTTTATCCCACCAGGGTCAGATGTGGGGTTTTGGCAGGCAAGTCATGCTCCCACCAGTGAGTCACCCAAGGTGCTGGGGAGAACGTGGGGGGTTACTCACTCATCTCCCTTGTCCGAGCCCTCAGGGACTGGGCTGCCCTGAATGGCTGACTTCAGCATCACGTAGTCACGGACATCCGAGGGGATGAAGATGTACCTCAGCTCCTGCAGTGGGGCCACAGATGTAGGACGTGTCAGGGCTTTGGGGCACTGCCCACACCAGCAGGGCAAGGACTGAGGGCTCAGATGTGGAGAAGGTTGGGAGGGCAAGCCCAGCCTCAGAGGACAATTTGGGGTCGCCTCCCAACAAGCCCTTGGGGTCTCACCTTGGCCTGGGGTATCTGGGTGAAGCCATACTCCTCATAGGCGATGAGGGAGTTCTTCATGGTGTTCACCGTGAAGCCATAGAAGGAGATCTTGGTCCCAACATCCTCCTCGAAGCCTTGGATAACAGCACCGTTGAGCCTGTGGGAAAAGTGCAAGGTGTGTGTCCAGGGTTGGTCTCTCCCCAGCACCCACGGCCTCATCCTGCCCAGGGCCTGTGCCCACCTGAAGACCAGGTCGTGTGCGTCGATGGCCTTGCCCTGTCGCGAGCCGTTGAGGATGCCACCATTGCCTACCACGGCACAGCGGACACAGCTCCTGGGGAAGGTGTCCCTGTTGAAGAGGTGCCTGTTGGCAGAGGTGTTGAGGAGCCGGAGGGTGCTGCCCACCACTGGAACAGAGCAGGACAGGACCGGTCAGCGGGGAAAAGGCGTGCATCAGCTCCCGGGAGCACACACGTAAGTGTGCAACAGCACACCCAGACAAGCCTGAACAAGAGCACATCCAGGAGCATCAATACAAGAAAGCTCATGCCATCCTCATGCAGGAGAGGAGTCTACAGGTGGGATGGGGAGGGACACTGGCCAGTGCCTTCTCTCCCAAGCTTGGTGTCACCCTCTCACAGCCCCCACCTTCCTAAGCCCACTCCAAACAGTGGCCACCTGAGGCCGTGCAAGGCATGGGGACACATCCAGACACCTCCAGCCCCAGCCCTGTGGGTGCTGCTGCCTACACTGGCCATGTACCATCCTGACAATGTCTCCTTGCAATTGCCACCGGTCTGCTGCCCACCCCCACTGTCCCCAGAACTTCCCGGCCCAGGGACTGAAGCCAGCGGCTGTCAGAGAGAGAAGAGAGTGGGTTTGGGGTGGGAAGGGAAACAATCTCCAGCCACACAACAATGGAGCGGGTTGTCCAAACCCCTCCGGTCCCAGTTAATAATCATGCACACACTGGAGCTTTTATTTGAGGAAAATGTCACAAGATGCAGCAAACAGTGTTTGCAAAGCCGTCCCTTCCGCCCCGTGCCCTGGGAGACAAGAGTGGGAAGAGATCAAGGTCCCTGGCTCCCCTGCAGGGCTCCTCTGCCTGCCCCACGTCTTCAGTCCCTTCTGCTGGGCTCCCCAGGCTCCTCGAGCTGCCCCACGCCCTCCCACCATCCCCCTGCCCTATCTCCTGCCACCCCCACCCCGGTTGGGTCCGTACCTGTGTGGGACAAGCCCTGCCAGCCGTAGGGAACATGTCGTGTCTTCAGCCTGTCCCAGGTCTCCGGGGTGAAGTGCTGGTCCCACATCAGCACGGGGGTGTTGAAGCGGAAGATCTCCCCAAACTTGGGGTCTGCCTTTGCTCTGGCCACAACTGAGCGAGGGCACCTTCTTGGCTGGAAGGGAGGAGGAACTCGGTTCAGTCTCCAACCTGGGTCTACCTTCTGACATCTCCACCCCTCAGCAGGCACTGAGGAGAGGACAAACCCAGGGACAGAGATGTTCCTTGTCCACCACATGTTCTGCTGCATCCCCCAGGCAGGGCACTGCCTCATGTCTTGGTATCCTGCTGCAAAACACCCTTTGGTACCCAGCTCACCAGGGCTGGCAGGACCAGGGCTTACAGAGTCACCTGAGACCCTAAACCCCATGAAAGATTCAGCACCTTCTACTGTGGGCACCCCACTAAAGGCTTCTGCTGTATAGGAACAGCCCCAGTGCCCAGGACTGGTCCCTCCCAGAACCTGGGTTTGTCCTCATGAGTCTCCAGCTTGGGCTGGTGGCCTAGATGTTGTGGTGGTGGAGGGAGCAGATGATGCCAACTCCAGCTTCCATATTGGGGAATTGCTCAGGGAGGCTGCAACCACCGCAGGGTGGCCTGGGGAGACCCGTGTACATGGATGGAGGAGGTTGCTCCTCCATGAACACACACACACAAAACCCCTTCTAGATGCTGCTGCTCCTCCTCAGCTTCCCCACACAGACCTTCAGCCAACAAATCCCAGCAAGGAGGGGGACTGGGGACACTGTGCTAGTGATTACCTGCTTTTTGCTCGGCTTGGGCTCCTCCAGCTCAGTGGAAGGCTTGAAGGACTTCCCACTGGAAAGGGGGAAATATATAGCAGAGTTAAAAATCCATCCCTTGGGCACTGGGGCAGGGGTCTCCCAGCTCTTGCCAGGACTGCTGCGTGCACCTTCCACCCTCACCTCTCTAAGCCACCTTCAAAGTTCCACCTGCGGCTTCCAGCTTGGTGTGATGTCCCTGGCGGAGCCAGGACCAGTGGCTCTGGCTGCAGCAAACTGGGAAAAGAAGACAGTCGGGGGTCAGCTGGGGAGGTGACACTGAGCCACAACACCCTGACATCTCCCCAGCCTGCAAGAGCCACGTGTCAGGACCGTGTCACCTCCACTCAGCTCCCTCCCACCCCCATCTGCATGTGTTTCTGCAAGTGAAGGGCTGCAGATTTGCAAAATACAGGGTTTCCGCAGAAAGCAGCAGCCACCATCTCCTGGTGGCTGCACCTCCAGGACCCCATGTACCAAAAACCACACACAGCCCAGCCTGAAGCCTCAGGAGGACTCTGCCAAGACCTTCCCAGCTCTTCCCACCATTCCACCCTTCCCGAGACCAAGGGGGACAGGGATGGGAAAAGCTGGGCAGGCCAGCAGGACACAATTAGTTGCTCCAGTGGAGAAGGAATTGGCAACAGAGATCTGGAGGCTCTTAAGGTCTTCAGGACCCCCTCTCTGCTCTGGGGTCAGCTGGGACACGTCCTGATCTTTCATTTAGTGCTGACGGACAGAGAGCTTCCCACCCTGAACATTTCAGGGTGCCCCAGGCCCCATGGGGTGAGGGTAGACCTGGCCTCTTGGGGGAGGATGTGGGGCTGGGGGCCAGGGTCACAGCCTGGCGAGCAGGAGGTGGGAGCCCACCGGAGGGGAACAAGCTCCCATTCATCCCTGCACAGAAGGGCCCTTCAGAGTCCCGTCCCCCCCCCAGCGCTGCCTCCAGCCCAGCCAGCAGGTGCTCAGGCCAGAAGGGGGTTATTGTGGAGGAGACAAGGGCCCCCTTGTTACAGGATCTCTGCTTGGGAGCCCAGGGACAGGTAGAGGCAGGTGGGGAGCAGAGCTCTGCCTCCCCCGCCGAGCAGCAGGCGTTGGGTTTCCATCCCCACCACAATCTCCATCAACACCAGCAGCACCCACAGCCCTGCCTGGGTGCGGATCCCGGGCTGTTTGCCACCCAAACCCCGCTCCATGCCACCCTGGGGGTATGGCATGATGTGGCAGGACAGACCAGCACCTTGTCTGGTGCTGGCACTGGGGCTGGAGCATCTCCCCAGGTGTGGATGGAGAGCCAGGGCCACACGGGCTCTAGTGCCCTCCTTGCACCGTCCCAGCACTGCCAGCTCTGGGCAGGGGGTGCTGAGGGCAAAGGCTCCCCCCCTGAGCACCACCAGTGCAGCAGGGCAGCTTTTCAACTTGAGCCAGCACGTCTTGCCTCAATGTCCCATAAAAAAGCAAATGCCCAGCCGCTTCTCTGCAGAGTCCCCACCATCTGAAACACACGCAGTCCAGCCCAGGGCAAGGTCCTCAGCGTAGCCCTGCCCCATGGCCACATCCTGCCCTTCAAACACATGCAAGGAGGCATCATGCTGGCAGCAGGAGATGGCCCCAGAGCCAAGGAGAGGAGTCAGGCATGGTGCTGCCCCCACCTACCCCTGCAGCCCACCAGCTCATTCATCCCAGCAGCACCAGAGCTGGTGAGAGAAGAGAGGACAAGTCCCCATGGAGAGTCCATCAAGGTGAGACTGAGGTGTCCCAGGGAGACACCAGAGCTGCAGCTAGATATCTGGAGATATCTGAGCATCTAAATAAACCCAGCCTGACCAAACCTGCCTGTTCCCTCGGCTTGTGGGCAGGAGGGGAGCTGCCCTGGCAGGCTGCACACACAGCGAGACTCCGGTTGGGAAAGGCCACCCAAAGGCTGTATGAGACCTTGTGGAAATGCCCGAGGCTGCTCTTTCAGCCCATCTCTGCCAGGTACAAGCAGCACATGCCGGTCAGAGCAGAGCTCACCCCTGCAAGAATCTCGCAGCAGCTACGAGGAGAGCTCTGCACACCTGGTCAGCTTAGCTCACCCAGCTCTCCTTGCTTCTTGCATCTCACAACCCAGGAGACCCCCAGCCCGTGTGCCTCAGGAGCAGGAGCTTTTTGATATTACCAGCACCTGAATGATGGACCAGGGACTGAGGAAACCTCCCTGCTCCAAACCCAGGGCCAGAACCAACTCCTGCAAAGCACCAAACTCCTCAGGACCCCACACCAAAAAGCCCTTGGTTTGGCCACCCACTATTTTTCTGGCCCCAGAAGCACAACCCACCACCAACCCTCAAAAGCCATTACCTTCTCACACCATACCCAGGCTCCTGCTGCCCAGGAGCCACACACAGACAGCTCCTCCCAGCCTTGCTGCTTCCTCAGCTCTTCCCCATCAGGTTCACAAGCCCCAGCTGCACATCTCTTGCCCACCCATCCCTCCAGGCTCTGCCACCCTTGCTTCTTGGTACAGATCCCTCCCTTTATCCTCCCCAGCTTGTCTCAGTGCCTGCAGGACAAGGTGAAATACCAGCCACTGGGATGTGGATGAGGGTGCTGTGCTCCTTTCTGAACTACCAAGGATGCTGTGGGAGCATCTAGAGCAGGGCAGGGGGCTCAGGGTGGCTGGAGGGATGTGGGCAGAGGCAGCCCAGCAGGCTGGCTCTTGCTGACGTTCAGTGGGCACTGGAACCAACCTCCAGCCACTGCCAGCCACGGTGTATGGCACTTGCTCATCCCCAGGGCTTGTGCTGACCTGATCAAGCCAATCTGTGCATCAGCACCTCCCTGCACTCGCATCCCAGCCACTTCCCCAGCATCAGCATCGCGGCGCCCATCCTGCCTGTGCCCGTTGCCCAAACCCTGCCAGGAAGGGTGTGGGGTGGCCGCCCTCCCTGCCCCACAGCTGCTCGGCCTCGTGCTGGGGAGCCAAACGCTTTGACGTCACCCGCCAGGATGTGGTGAAGCACCTCGTGATGCTTGGTTGACTCAGAAGATGACAACCCTCCCCAGGACCGGCCGATGCACAATGGGGCTGGGGGGAAGGAGTGGCCCGTGGCTGCGCGGGCACCGGCTGCAGCAGCAGAGCCAGCCAAGCCTGGGTACGTTCTCTCACTGCCGTGGCATTCACAAATATGACGTCTCTGGTCCATGGCCTCCTCCCGTTTCCGGAAGATAACACCGTTTACGAGTGTTGTGAGCACACACTCTGGCCTTATCTCCCGCAAACACTCCCAGAGCCCTGCAGAGCCATTTGAAGGAGCCGATGCAGCAACAAGGACACACTCTTGGAAGCCATTTGCTCCATCCCACCACAAAGGGCCGAGCTCCAGGAAGCATCTTCCCCCAGTGCAGAGCCAGAGTGGCACAGCGAGCCTGGGCACAGGTCCACCCTCATTCCGTCTGCCCTAATAAAAATGCCAGGAGCGGTCCCAGCAGCTCGCTTAGGGGGATTCAGAGGGATGGATGGGCAAGGAGCAGGATGGGGCTGTGCCAGCCCAATTTGGGGGCTTTGGGAACTTGCCTCCCTGCAGCCCCACTGGCCACAGAGTGGTTAGGTCTGCGGGGATGGAGGCGTTTCACCCATCACCATAGAGTCCTCATGCTGCCACCAGCTGTGCACTGAACTGGAGGGGGACTCTGCATTGGGTATCTTTGCATCAAAAGCAGTGTGGCCAGCAGGGGATTCTGCCCCTCTGCTCCAGCTCTGGGGTTCCCAACATCAGAAGGTCATGGGCCTGTTGGAGCAGGTCCAGAGGAGGCCACGAAGATGCTCAGAGGAAGCACCTCTCCTGTAAAGACAGGCTGAGAAAACTGGGGTTGTTCAGCCTGGAGAAGAGAATGCTCTTGGAGACTTTATTGTGGCCTTTCAGTACTTAAATTGGGGGTATAAAAAAGATGGGGACAGACTTTTTAGCAGGGCCTGGTGAGATAGGACAGGGGGTAACAGTTTTAAACTAGAAAAGGGAAGATTTAGACTAGATATAAGGAAGAAATTTTTTATGCTGAAGGTGGTGAGACCCTGGCCCAGGTTGCACAGAGAGGTGGTGCATGCTCCATCCCTGAAAACATTCCAAGTCAGGATGGGGCTTGGAGCAACCTGATCTAGTGGGAGGTGTCCCTGCCTCTGGCAGGGGGGTTGGACTAGATGACCTTTNTGGGGGTATAAAAAAGATGGGGACAGACTTTTTAGCAGGGCCTGGTGAGATAGGACAGGGGGTAACAGTTTTAAACTAGAAAAGGGAAGATTTAGACTAGATATAAGGAAGAAATTTTTTATGCTGAAGGTGGTGAGACCCTGGCCCAGGTTGCACAGAGAGGTGGTGCATGCTCCATCCCTGAAAACATTCCAAGTCAGGATGGGGCTTGGAGCAACCTGATCTAGTGGGAGGTGTCCCTGCCTCTGGCAGGGGGGTTGGACTAGATGACCTTTAAAAGTCCCTTCCAACCCAAACCATGTCGTGATTCTACCCAGCCCTTGGGTGATTTGGTGCTGGCAGCAGCCGGCATCAGTTGGGCAGGGGGTCAGCTTCCTCCCTGCCCACTTCATCTCCCAGCAATTCTGCACAGAGACACTCTACACGCACACACAAACCTCCCTGCTGCAACGTGGCTGCCTGCACCGACCCGTGGGCATCCCTGACCTTCCCCTTCCCAAGCCGTGATGGTGTGTCAGCCACGCAAAGCTGTCCCGGCTTCACCTGCGGGTTGGACCCGTGTCGGTGGGCAGGGCAGTGCCCATCACTTCAGGTGCACACTTTAGGCTGGACAAACCCCAATCACAGGGCAGCGTGCTTGTAAATACGGGGAATCAGAGCAAACAAGACCTGCTCTGGTTTGGGTCTGGCTTTAGCAGCTGGATTAGAACCAAGTGGAAAAGAGCAGGAGAACTTTGGAGAGCAGGTCAGCTCCCCATTACCTTGCCTTGGGCTCCTCTCCGGGGCTAGATGACAGGATGGGACTCTCGGTCTCATCAGTTTTGAGGCAGGAGCCTGGACTCACCCAGAGCTAGGGCAGGGTTAGGCAGCAGCTGCCATGGTGGTGGGGAGAAGCCACTCCTGGCTCCCGTTCCGTAGGTCTCCTCCACACCCTGCTCCTGGGATGGCCCATGGACCTTGTGCCAGGGCTGGTTTCCACTCCCAGCTTTGGCGTGGCCCTTGGGCACGTTCTGCTGCCTTCGTGTGCCTCAGTTTCCCCTCTCATGGCTATCAAACTCTTTGCAGGGAGCTAGTCCAGCCAACCTCCGCCCCGGCTGCTGGGCATATTCCTGCTCCACAAGCTCGGCAGAGAGGGCATCTCTGCCTTGGGCAGGACAGGAAGGGGCAAGGGAAGCCCCTGGGGGCTGGGGAAAAGAGAGCACCTGGAGGCCAGGCAGCTGCATCCCCAGCAACTCCCAGTGTAAATCTGGCTGTGCTCAGATCACCCTGTGCAGGACCAGCTCTGGTCCCCACAAACTCATCCGTTCCCGGGCAGCACCCAGGCAGCTGGGCTCTGTCACATCAACGGCACCCAGGAGCACCCAGTGTGGATGTCAGGGACATCCACAGGACACTCCTGATGCTCAGAGGAGAGGAGGCTCCCTCACACCCTGCCCACTCAACCGTGTTCCCCAGGGCTCCCCAGGGCTCTCTGGGGGACTCCAGCACCCTCGCCTGCCTGGCACTGGAGGGACTCAGGAAGGGTTTGGGGAGGTTGGAGGATGCAGGGAAGGCAGATGGGACTGTGAAGAGGGAGATGCAAATTGCTGGAGTTTGGGAAATGCTGCAGCCCCTGGGAGTTTGGAAGCTGGGAGGTAAGCCCTGGGGATCCCCAGCCATGTCCTATCCCTGCAGTGGGGGGAATCAGTGCATCTCCGTGGGGGGGACAAACCTCCCCCCAGGACAACCAGCCAGCTCCGATGCTATCCCAGCCCACCAGGGACACAGGGGGCTCACGGAGGGTCTGGCTGCCTGCTCAAAGGAGTCAGATTCTGCCAGGGGCTGAGCACCTTCAGCCCTCCTCGGACCCAGCAACGTTTTCTTTGCCCCGTGATGGGCTGAATTCACCCTCCCAGGGAACCCCATGGCCCCAGGGTCCCACTCTGGGCACCCCTGGACTTGGTTGATGGCCATGGGCAGCACCCAGTGGCCAGGACTTCTCGAGGTGGGGGGGCAGAGCCTGCTGCAAGCACATTTCTCAAACCAGCCAACAACGGGGGGCTGTAGCTGGGACAACTTGCATTAAGGAGCCCACACCAGCACCCCACTTCCCCCTCCCCATCCCAGTGCACGGTACCTCATGCTGGATTTGCACATCCCTCCCACAGCCCTCTCTCTGTCCCCCGGCTAACCTGGCTATGATCCTCTGGCTAGTGGGTGACTCCACCGTCACGTAGTAGTGGCTGTAGAGGAGCAGGGAAGATGTTAAACCTGCCAGGAGCAAAAAGCAGAGTCGTTTCCAGTGCGGGGACCCCATCCCAGTCACTTCCACCGCTGGAGAAACACGGGCGAGCAGGAGTGTGGGAGCCCACGCTGCCTCCACCGGCCACGCTGCCGTCCGCCACGCTGCCGTCCCACCGGGGTCCTGCAAACTTCCCAGCCCCTCTCCTCGCCCCACTAGGTGGGTGCCGACACTGCTGTGGTCCGGCTCCGTCCTGCCCTGGGTGCCCAGCTGCACCTTGGAGCAGGCTGGGATATTCCTCCGGAGCGGTGGGAGGGAGGGTGTGAGCCGGAGGGAGGAGGCACCAGGCTGACTGGTTCAGACTTGCTGAGAAAAAAAGCACTTTTGAGCTGTTTTTTCTCCAAGCTGGGGATTAAACATTTACTCAAACCAGCAGGGAAATGTGCTTTTTTGCTTCTTTTTTTTTATTATTTTTTTGCCTTTTTTTTTGCCGGGGGCTTCCTCAGGCCTTCTTTTCATGCCACCCACCCTCAGCTCACAAAGCACGGCGCTTCCCCCTTTCTGCAACTTTCTTGTTGAGCTAAAACATGCGCCTTCACCACCGGCAGCACACACAGCCCACGCCAACACCCGGCGACCCCCCCGGTGCAGCCTGTGCCGGGTGACTTGCCGTTTATTTGAAGTTTATCACAAACTCCAGGCTCCGAGGTGAAGCCCTTGGGTGCCCGATAGCAGCATCGTACCCGCACCGAGCGCAGGCAAACCCGCTGCCAGAGGAGCAAATCTGGTGTAAAAGGAGAGAAAATTGGGGACAAACACACACAGACTGGGGGGGGGGGGGCTTCCTCAGGGTCCCTGCTCTTTTCCTAGCTGAATGCATCGCTCCTCCACAACGTGGTTTTGCAGCAAACAAAACCGTTCAGGGCTTTGTGCCGAGCCCAACAAATGGTTTGGGCAAAGGGGTGGGTGGTGGGGGGAAAGGAAAAACGGGTTTGGGGGGTTTTGAGGGAATGAAGGATTTTAAGATTTTCAGAAGGGAAGTGCTCCGGTTTCTTTTTTTGAAAGAGTATTTTGAGATCACTTTAGTTAAACTCACCTAAACAAAGAAAGCAGCCCTGCGAACTAAAGGGTGCGCATACCAAAATGTTTGTGACAGCGGGGGAAGGGACTCGCAAGGAAAACAAGGCTTTTCAGTCCATCTGCACGAATTTTGGGGGGAGGGTTGGATTTTTAGGAAGCCACCAGAGTCGGGGAGCAGCAGAATGGTGAACCCTGCTCCATCCAAACCCTTGGCCCTGCTCCCACTGCACCCACTGCAGGTCACTCCAGGGTGTCACCCACCTCCAGACCCTCCCCAAGTACCCCCTGTCATTATTCAGACCGAGAACATGGGGCCAAAGCCCATCCCTGCTCCCAAGTCCCACCCATGCACCCCCAGGTCTCTGTATTCATGGCTGCGTTTTCCCCAACACTTCTTATCCCCCCCAAATCCAACTGCCCCCCACTTCCATTCCTCCCGCACAGACGGGTTTCCAATGATGCTGCCGGTTCAAAGGAAGATCAAGGCAAAAATCATTTCATAAGACACTGGCTCCATCTTGGTTTGCTTGCATTTCTGCAAGTCCCCCAGTTGCCAGCCCTGGTCCTCCAGGAATCCTCCAGCCTTCCAGTATCTGAAGGGAGCCTACAGGAGAGCTGGGGAGGGACTCTTTGTCAGGAAGTCTAGTGACAGGACGAGGGGTAATGGTTTTAAATTGCAAGAGGGGAGATTTAGATTAGATCTTAGGAAGAAGTTCTTTACTGTGAGGGTGGTGAGGCACTGGAACAGGTTGCCCAGGGAAGTTGTGATGCCCCATCCCTGGAAGTGTTCAAGGCCAGGTTGGATGGGGCTTTGAGCAACCTGCTCCAGGGAGAGGTGTCCCTGCCCATGGCAGGGGGGTTGGGACTTGATGATCTTTCCAACTCTGACCATTCTATGATTCTATGAATTTTGGCTGTGCGGGGATGGCACCGTGCTGGCACCCACAAAGTGCCCAGGCTGCCTGGGTGGCAATGTCCGGGTGCAAATATGGGAGCAGGGCTGTGACCCAAGGCTGGCAGCGGTGGTAACGCTGGCCTCATCCCACTGAGAGAGTGGACATTGGACCTGGGTCACCAGGAAGAGGTGGTGGCCAGGCTGATTTTAAAGAAAACTTACAGAGAAGAAGCCCTGCTGTCGCATGGTGGCTGGGGAGCGGTGGCGGGAGGGCTTGGTAGGGCACGGAGTGTCTTGGGGAAGGAGAGAGCAGGCAAAAAGCAGGATGAACAGCTCAGAGCATCATCGCTTGGATGCACAGGGATGGTAAAATCAGGTCTAAAGCCCAGCTGGAGCTGAAAGTACAAAAGAAGGGCAGGAAGAAGGAGTTAGCATGTACCCCAGTAGCGAAAGGCAGCTCAGAGAAAATGAGGGTGTACTGAGAGAAGAATTTGATGCTTTTTCCCTCTGTATCCACAAGCAAATCCTGTTCCCAGCCCTGAGGGGTACGGGCACAGGCTGGGAGAGACTCAGGGCCAGCGGAGGGGGTATAAGAGCCCAGGGTCCCCCAGCTTGGAGCCTGTTCCCACCCAGTGTGACTCAGCCTTGTCCACCCTGACCCGATGGATTCACTCTCTGCGACCCAGCTCATGTGCTCTTGACCCTGGGCCTTCGTTAATCATGGCTAATTATTACCAACTGTTTTAACAAGTCACAAGGGACGTAGCAAGGCTTGGCCCCGGAGGTGGACAACCGATGGTCTGGAGCGAGTGGCCTGGAAAAAGTCAGGAATTTACCATTTGGAGACATTTATGGCCCAATTATGGAAATGCTGGTGGGGTGGCAGCTTTGGTGCATTTGCCCAGAGGGACGGAGGAGCTGGTTTCTTCATATGGCTTCATCTCTCTGTTTCCACAATATATGTTTTTCTGCTGCTGCTTTTTTCTTTTTTAATCAAAGGGGTGAAAATGAGATGCATAGCTCTTCATCTGCTCTACTTGTTTTGTGCTACAATGCATTTTGGCCCATGCCCCAAAATTAAGTGGTGCTTAATTTAGAAGTTAAATAAGTGTGAAAACCTTTTAGGATGATAGTTGCCAAATAAAGATTAGGAAAAGAACACAAAAGAAATTACAATGAAAACTAGCAGTATCATTTTTAGCCTGGGCTTTTCATTCCAGTGATTACTTCTTGGAAACAAAACCCAACCAATCCACAGGGCTAGAAAGAATGAGAGGAAAATAAGCACATTTTGCACCAGGTGGCTCTTGGCCACAGGTTGGTGGAGGAAAGTCTTGTGGTCCTTGCCATGATGAACCATCCAGCTGCGAGAAAGAGATCTCAAAAAACCTCCTGGAGGATTTCTACATCCCAATTTGCTCAGCACAGGTCAGAGGTGCATTTAAGAAAGTGCCAAAAATCTGCTCATAGGAAATTTCCCTGAAATGCAAAGTCTGGACCCGGGAACGCGCTGCTGTGTTGGCCCCGCTAGAGAACGCAGGGCCATATGGCTGCCTGCGGAGGCAAGGCCATCTCATAATGAAAAACTCATCAGCAGATGTCTCGGGAGGCTGACGCACGGCCCCTTCCCAACAGGGCAGGGAGAGCAACAAGAGCCTCGGCCAAACCTCCTCTCACCAGGTCCTCTGCGGATCTGGGCTCAGGCAAAGCTCCTGCCTGCACTAACGCTGCCCAGGAGGTGCTGTGGATGCTCCCTCACCGTCTTTGCTCAGGGTTTTAGGTGTTGCTGCAGCTGAAGTCAGGAGGTAAGAGGGGAAGGGACTGCACAGAGGATGCTTGGACGTGGGGACTCATGTGATGACAGTGAGGTGGCAGCATCTGCTGCGGGTCCAGAGATGCTCAGGGCTGTGCTCAGCATCAGCTCCAAGCGCTGGGCTCTGCCCTTCTGCCTCGGGGGGTAGGGAAAGTGGCTCAGGGGTGTCGTTGTGCCATCAATCTGAGCTGATGTGCCCCATCTTTGTGCCAATCCGGCAGGACATCAAGGAAACACACCCTTTAGTCCCCTCCTGCTCCTTGCGAAAGCAGGAAGGTCACGGGGACGAGCCGTGGGCTGCAGTGGCAGGTCGGGACCTCACATGTGGTGGCAGCATGTGGCTTACGTTGGCTGGGCAGTGCTGGGGCTCAGCCTGGCTCTTATCGCACAGACGTCTGCGCATGGCAGAGCTGTTGGTCAGCCCAGGACACCACTGACCGGGGCCAAGATAAGCTGAACACACAGTCCGAAGGCCATGCTGTCTCTGCCAGCCATGAGGCGACCTGTGAGGTTCTGGGTTATGCCCTAGAGGAGTGCAGTGCTGGGACAAATCTTGGAAAACTTAGGGTAACACAACACAAATTACTGCCTGCTTCTCTCTTGGCTGCTCTGGACCAGGCAGGGCAGATGAGGACTGACCGTGCCCTGTTCTCAGCAGAGCAGACATCCCTCCAATCTGCTGAAACAGGGGAGCCTCAAAACCACGGGACCAGGCTCTGTCCCTAGAGCACAAAGCTGGGGAGAGGGGACACCATGGGTTGGTGCCAGCCCTTTGTCCGTCTGCACGGTCCCCACCCGATGTGGCATGGCTGCCTTGGAAGGGATGGAGGGAGCCTTGGGATGTTCCCAGAACTCAGCGAGTGCTTTTCCAGGATTTACCACTCCAAAGGCCGGGTCAGGCCAAGCTGGGAAAGCCCTGTATCACCCAGGGTCCTGCTGCCCAGCCTGGCAGAGAAGCTCAGATACAGCCTCTTGGCTGGGAACCAGGGGCTGGTGCTACCCCCAGGGGCTGTTTGCCTGTAGGGCCCTGTCTCACACCCAGAGATCAGGGATTGATGGGAGGTCATCAGGTGGTTTTTGCACAACAAAGCCATGGGCTGCTCTTTTATCTTGTTCTCCCTCCCCTATTATCAATAGTTTTTCTGGTCCAACTGGATTTCTCTGCTGCCACATCCCCACCACAAAGCGTAGGTCCCCACAGCACCTCCAAGGTGAGGAGGCTGAGCCTCCCCACCCCTGTGCCCCATACCTCTCTTCACTTGTGGAACGTAAATAGCATCTGGTTGGTCACCAGCAGAAAGGTTTTTGTGCTGACCTGGAGCCGGCACACGCCTCTGGTACACTCCCAGGGCGCCCGGTCAACCATGGCTGCTGGAGAGTGATGCACCTGGAGGAAGCACGTACTCCGTGCTGGGAAGCTGGGAAATGGGTCTCCAGCTCTGCCTCCTCCGCACCTCAGTTTCTTGCCTAAGAATGAGAGAGACAGAAGTGACAAACTGGATGTGCCACCAAGGCACAAAGCTGCCTTGGAGCCTTGTGTCGCATACACAGTAGCTCCATCACCTCCCTGGGTTTGGTCTTGGCATCCCAAGCCCCAGGAGCTAGTCCAGAGCCCATCTCATCCCTGTTTCCGGTCAACCTAACCTTTCAGGCTCTGGAGAGCAGGGCTGGGCTGACGAGGAGCAGGGACAGGATGGGCTCTGCATTGCTCACTTGTCCCCAAGGTGTATCCTCGTCCCTCAGCCCAGCAAGTCCCATTCATCTTCTTCCTCCTGCTTCGGCCCCAGCCCCAGCCACGGAAGTACGTGCCTGTGAACGTGCAGCAGGACACGGGCACTGCTTCCCTCTGCGAGACCTGCAGCCACACCACAAAAGCGAAAGAGGTGGAAACCAAACAAAAGATTCAAAGTCCTGCCAGCAAGGTGACACTGCGAGAGCTCCTGGGTGACAAGGGGATTTGTTTCCCACAACCTGGCAGGGAATATTTAGAAGCTGTTAACTCCTGGGGAACCCAGGGAGGAGCCGGGTACGGCTGTACCAACAGCTCGTGGTACTCACCAACAGCTTCGCAAAAAAGCAGGGCTGGTTCTACAGCAGCTTCCAGGCACCCTGAAGCACAGTCATGTATTTCTTCCTCAAATCAGGCATCTCTGCTGAAATCCATCAGGCTCCTGAGATCCTGGCCGGCAGTGGGGACAGACGCTGCTGGTTGCTGGCACTGGGCATGGTGACCACTCAGGAGGAGGAGTCGCTGTGCCTGAGGCATCTCTCAGGATGCCAGATCCGGTCCAGCTGTTGGTCCCTCCAGCGCTGTGCCACGTCACACAAGCCAAGGTTGCACCTCTTCTATGCATGTCCCCAAGGAGCTCCTTGGCCATCAACTCTATGAGCAAGGTGGGTGTTAAAAAGTGAGGGACACTGGGGGACAACAGTCTGGTGCAACATGGGCAGCTGCAGGGCATGGCGCTCGGACACGGCCTGTGCCAAACCTGGATGTGCCAAACAGCGCACGATGCTGACAAGTCCCTGAACAGGAGCTGCCACCTGGTGGCACTGGGACAATGCCGCTGGCCTGCCAGCCATGAGGAGCTGGATGGGGACATCTTGGGTGGCCCTGCACCATGGCATCGACTGTTGAGCTGTACTGAGGAGCCTGGGACTACTCTGGCAAAGCCTGGCATTGCCACTTTTGCCCTGGGACACACACCCAGTGGGGGACTCACCCAAGCCCTGGATCCTGGCTGGGAAATGCCAACTCCAAATGTCCTTGACTTCCCACAGCTGCTCCAGACCTGATGCCTGGAGGTCAGGTGGCTCTGGTGGGACACAGCTGGATTTGTGCCTCAGGAGCCATGTCCCTGTACGCACTGCACCTCGGCCAGCCCATGGTGGGACAGGATCAAAGGAGCAAAGCGAGGAGGGAAAAGGGGCTGTCGGGGTAAAGCTGCTTTTCTGAGGATGTAGTTTCAAGCTTCCTGGGTAACTCCAAACCACAGCAAAGGGCCTTCTCCAGCCACGATTATTCTGGGTAATACCAAACTCTGTCAGTTGTGCTTGAGGGGACAGCTTGGACTGAACAGGCTCTGCTGGTGGAGAAAGACTCCACCAGTTTCTTTCCTCTGGCTCTGGGAAGCCTCAGCTGCAAAGAGGAGCTGGGCGCTGGGGGAAAGTGTGGGCTGGGGGCTGCCAGCCCATCTCCAAAGCTTCCTCCTCGGCCACCCCACTCCTCTCCCTCAGCAGCACTCAGACCCATCCCGCTTCCCAGAGAAGAGGAAAACAAAAGAAGAGGAGGGGGAAGGAAAGGGTCTAAGAGAAACTTCTTCCAACTTTTCGGGAAGAGAAAAGCCCTATTCAGGCAGGAAGAATACCCGGTCACTAAGCAACCTGCAGCAATTCGGTACAGCTGACACACGGGCAAGGAACAAAGTTGCCTTGCTGCCCACCAAGAGCCCAGGCGGGTGAGTGCTGGGCAGGGAGAGCTTTCCAGAAGGGTCCAGAGTTCCTGGGTGCAGGAGTTTGTCCTTGGTCGGCTCCATCAGACTTTCACAGGGAGGCCATTTCCCTCTCAGGAAGGATGTTTGGCTTGCTCCAAATCCCGTGGCTCCCCATGGGTCTGGTGTTCACATACATCACTCCTACCAAGAGGCACAGAGCATTCTGGGTGACAGCCTGCTCCCAGGGACACTGCAGGGCTTGTACAGGTAGAGCTGCCAAAGGCAGGCTACACCCTCTCCCAGACAAGCTGAATTCTTCACGTAGATTATCAATGTTGGGGGTTGATCTTTGAGAACAAGCTGAGACATGAGAAACTGCTTGGTCTCTCCACAGCACATTGGAAAAAGGGACAAGGGAAATCAGGCCTGGCAAACTCTGCTGACAATCCCTGCTGAAATGCCTCCCTTCGAGCCCAGGGGGTCCCTGGAGACACTGCTGCCCCCAGGAGAAATGCTGCACGAAAGAAAAACCACTCACAGCCATAACAGGTCCACTGGGACCAGTTAGTGTGCAGCTGGGCTCCAGACCACAGCCTGATGAGCCCGGGTAGACGGGCTGGACCTGCCTGGATATTGGAAATGGCATTTCACCAGTGTGGTGTCTGTCACAGGGAAAACATCCAGCCCCCCTCACCTTTGCCTCCAGCATTTGATACGCCTGGAGAGCAGTTGTTGGGACAAGGACAAACTCTCCAGGTGTTTACCCAGCTCTGATCCCCATCCAGTGACAGGAAGGTGGACAAGCAGGGGATGCTCAGGGGTGTCCACACAAGCTGCAAAGCACCTGCAGACGGAGGTGTTCTCATCAATGCTCAGTTCCTGCCCTCTCCTGGCTTCATCATCCACTATCTCAGCCTTTAAGCAACTTCTTTGAATGCATACTCAATAACCACATCCTAAGGGCCTGCAATGAAAAATCAGCTTGGCCAAAGCAGTGTCATTTATTTTCTTTATTTATTCAGATGTCCTGCAGCCAGGGGAGCCCCAGAGCAAAAGGCACCAAGCCCAGCATGTCTGCTGAACCACGGAGAGCATCTAACTGCTCTTGAGCTGACGGGTGGGGCTCCTTCAGAGCTGTCATGATGTGGCCACACTGGGAAGCAGAAGTGAAACTCATCCTTTCTCAAATTAGTCACTTGGAAACGTCCAGTCCATGCATTTCATCTACAGGGAGCAGACTGAAGCAGCACCTTGAGGAATTAAGTCAATCTGAGACAGGATCTGTGTATCCCCCTCCGTCCACTGACCGCAGAGGGAGCTTCCCTTAGACATTACATCCAGCTCCAGGATGGACACCACTGATGAAGGGGATCCACCCAGAACAGTAGTAGCCCTAGCCTGAGGGGCATCTCCTTGCAAAGAGAGAAAACCTGGATGAAGATGCAGGATACTGGACCACACGCTGCCCAGCTCCATCCTGGATTCTCCCCTCCCAAGACCAGTGCCTACAACCATCAGCAATGGTCTTGAAGCATGGGACAACTTCAGTGCCATACTGCATTTTCCTGCTATTCTTCTCTTGGTCTGCAGCATTTGCGCATCTGTAGAAATGGTATGAGAGACTAAAGGTGCTGAAAGAGGGAAATATCTTTGTGGGGACGAAATGTGCCTGGAAGTGCAGAGCTAACGGTGGCTCTGGCAGTCCTCTTCTGTTCCCAGTGAGGGTGTTACTGAGATTTCCCAGGCATTGGCCCTTGTGATGCAATCACGACCTTTGGTAAAGCTTCATGATATTCTCGTCGTGAAGCTTTTTCCACACCTGCTTCTCCAGATTGAAGTCGTGGTTAGCGTAGAAAATCAGAGGTTTCCAGGTCTTGTCATAGTAGTGATCTGAGTACTTCTCGTGACCTTCTGTGATGTAGCCATAGGCACTCACCTGGGAAAGAGGGAGGGCTCACTGGGGAGAGCAGCCAAGGACAGAGGGAGCCAAGTGAAATACAAGACACAGTTCCCAAACAAGGAGGGAGCACAGGACAGGAATGCCAGTCAGGGCTCCTCCAAGCAACCCTGCATGCAGATCCACAAGGACGAGACTGTGGATACTGGATCCAGAGAGACCACTCTCCTCTCACTGCCTCCCTGGGAGGTGGGATGTTTCTCATGTTACAGCAGGCTTCACAACCTCTAAGTGAATGATTAGGGACTGTTTCTCTTGTCTTCAATCCACTCCCTCACAGCTGACAAAGAACCCATACGCCCTCAAGGCAGGTATTAGGCAGGGCCAGAGACACTCTTGCTCCTCTTATCATCCTACATCCCTTCCAGACAGTGTCCTTACCCGGTCACAGAGATGGAGGGCAGTCAGCAGCAGGAAAGCCCCCGTTGTTGGCCTGTACAGCCGCCAGTAGGGCTTTTCCAGAGTTGCAGATTTTAAAAACCTGCAGCAGGAGAGAAGAAAGCATGGAGGAGTTGCTGGGTGTGGCGGTTCAAAACTCGGTAGGTGCTGCAGTGTTTTGTGCCAGCAGTTGTTAGAAATGTAGGAGTCCACACCAGGAAAAAATAGCATTTGAACCCTCTTGGCTTTGGAAAGGACTCAAGTCAAAGGGGAGATGGCAGAACAAGCAGGGAGGCACAAGCCATCTGGCACCACATTTGCCTTCTCTCAGAGAAGGCGTAACTCAGCTCTCAAGGAGATGGAAATGCAAACCCAGCCGAAGCAGGGGCACAACAGGAGCTCTTCTTCCTACATTTCTTGCTCACATGTGACCCACGATTGGCACATCTTAGAGTGAGGGTGTCCGACAGGCTTGTGGAAGGATTAGAGAGACAAACAAGAGCAGCCAGGCCAGGCAAATGCAATACTGAAGAAATGCCTATTATGGTGTTTAAGGGCATAACCAACCTCCCAAGAAGGGATCTTGAGAGAGAAGAGCTGTTACAGAGCCAAGGTGATACGCAACAGGGAACATGATAGGTTGGTCCCAAACTAGATTAACTGTTCTGGTACTGTGGCAAGACTTCCTGCATCTATAGTTCTCATTTGCCCAGAAGACCTCCTTTGGATGCAGAAAGCCAAATTGTCCAACAAATGTCACTTCCCCAGCTCACAGATGCGGGATGTCCATCCACCACTAACATCCACAGCAGCACCACAGAGAATTTGAACTGACTGCAGACTGAGGAAGCTCACCACCAGCCTGCTGGCATGGCCAAACTGCAGTTACAAGAGAGCGAGCTGGGAGGAGGAAGCCCAGAGACAGAGATGGCACTGGCCAGAAAAAATAAGCCCGTTAGAGCACGTAACCCCCAGCTCACCTGTTTTTTATGTATCTGAGGAAATCAGGGTGAACCACCAGGTATTTGTCCATTGTGAAATCTTCATCAAATCTCTCCCGGGGGTTCCGCCTAAGGACAGGAATGGGGAGACTCAAGACAAGCTCCTATATTTCATCACAGCTGGAAAGCAATAGCCCTGATGCACTTGGTGATAAGAGAAGAATCACAAACACTGTTAAGTTATTCTACAACACTTCCCAGATTATGTGCATTGCAGAGGAAGAGAGCAGGGAGGAGAGGAAACAACAGGAGACAGAAATATCAAAAGCATGTGTGTGTATAGACAAGGATCGGTGAGACCAGGCCAGCAAGAATGGACACCAAGGCAGACAACAGCGTGTGGTCATCCCAGAAGACCACAAAGCTTTCTCCAAGCTCTGGCCACGCATCGTTGAAATCAGCTGGGGAAAGCAAGACAGGCCAACGGAGAGCTCCAAACCAAAGGGTGTACAGATGGAGCCAGTTTGTTTTACACTTACTCATTCAAGAATCCTTTCCTGATGTCCTTGTTCAGCAGAAGAGCCTTCAGCCACTCGTAGTCTCTAGCTCCCTCCAGGAAGTGAATGTATCTGACATGCTAAGAAAAAAAAGCAAGCATTAAAGAACAGCACAAGAGATAAACTTTAAAACGAAAAGCAAGCAGGCATCTGGTCTCACTGAGTTTCTTGGACACACATCTTCAGTCTGCAGTTTGAATTATCCCACAACAGCAGTGGAGATAACACCTAATGTGCAGCGACTTCTACAGCCCAAAGAGCTGGGGTAGGACTGACTGCAAATACTCACTGTCAGCCCAGCCAGTGCAGGTTCCATCACCAAGGGTAACTAATTCTAAAGCACCAGCTCAGCCCTTTTGCTCCTCATGCACAGCGAGATCAGAACTGAAGGCCACAGACTAAGAGCATCCCATCAAAGCTATAGCTTTTTGCATAGAGCATGGACCAGACTTACTTTTCCTCGTGGGGTGTTGCTGAACCCCATGTGTCCCAAGATCTGGAGAGAGGACACCAGGGAGAAGGCTGTGAATCCATAAAAGGAGGTTTTTGTTCCCACATCTTTTTCGTAACCTTTGATTACAGCCCCACTCACCCTGGCCATGGAAATCAAACAGAGGAGCAGACTTAGCAGGTGACCACTGAAAACCCTCACATCCACGTTTATAACAGGTAAAGACAGTGTCAGTCTGGATGAAGGGGAGATTAGACCCATTTGAGCCACACCTCTTGATGTGCTGGAGAGCCACTTCCCCCTGCTTTGGAGATGGCTCTTTATGGTTCCTTTTTGAACCCGGGCTCTTCTTGGGTGTTTAGCAACTTTCTGATTCCTTTTTGTTTTTTTCCATCTCCTCCTGCATCGGTTACTTTGGCACTTCAGAGCCAGTGCAAGACTAGAAGATGTGAAGTTATCCAATTGCAATGATCTGCCAGCCAGAATGAGCAAGCTGTGTATCTTCTAAGAACGAAGTCTGCCTTACCGGAAGACGTAGTCATGGGAGTCAATCTCCTGGCCCATCCCAGAGTTATTCAATATTCCTCCATTCCCCACGACAGCACAGCTGATGCATGTCGGTGTGCTGCTGTTGCTGCTGGCCAGAAGCAGCTGCTGGTGGGGTTTAGGGGGCAGCAGGGACATGACCTCCTTCACTACTGTAGAGCAAACACAGTGGAGAGTTAGCATCAAAAGCCTTTGGGATGGACAGAGTAAAACCACCACAGTGTCCGCCACCACAAGATCCATCTCCATTGACATGGAGATGCTGCAAATGTCCAGCTACTGGACATAAGGCAGTTTGATTGCCCCATCCTGACAGGCCCTGAGGTACTCACGTGAATAATTCAGCTCCATGAAGCCATAAGGAGGTGCAAAATGCTCCAGGCGGTTCCACTCACTGTCATTGAAGTACCTTTTGTCTGTGAAGAGGGTGATGTTGGGCAGGAAAAGATCCCGCAGCCAGACAGACTTGGCAGCTTTGGCCTTCACCGACTCAGAGCAAGTCTTGAAAAACAAAAAGAAAACAATAAGGGCTTATGAGCAGGGAGCTGATAAACCTGACTGAGTGCCAGTGCTCCGTGCCGGTGTATGAGACTATGGGAAAGCAGCACAGGAACTCCAGTGGTACATCATCCATCCCCTTCAGTGTCCCCATCACCATGTACAGGAGGCATAATTTCAGCACTACACCAATAGTACCTGTTGGGAAGTCATCTACATGGAAGTCAGGGCGACTCCATGTCTCTGAGACTTTCCTCTTCAGAACAACAGGCCTACAATGCTCAAACGTTTTACTGGATTAAGGCCTCATTAAATGATGAAAATTAATACCTGTAGTTAGTTAATATAAACATGCCCAGTAAGATCAGTAGTTGTTGGCAACGCACGTCACAAGGTCCTGATCTCAGACTGCACATGAACAAACACACCGAGGAACATGTGATGTCAGATCACCATCATCAATCCCTTTAAAGATAAGAGAAAGCATGCAAACAACTCGTTCAACATCATAAATGGTGAACCACAGAGAAGCGTGTGGCTGAGGGCGGAATCCAGCTTATCCCTCTAACAAGAGGGGTCTCATTGCAGGCTGTGTGTGCAGACAGAGAGCAAACAACTCCACCACATGGCATTACTACTGAGTCAGTCTGGGGTCTGCTTTCTTAGACATCTTCCACAAATACCTACTGAGAGATAAAACAGGAGACCAAGTAGACCCTTGTGCCCAACTCATCCCCAGCAGTGACCAGACTGCGCTGCCAAAGGCTCGCTGTGTGCTCACAGCTGAGCTGGGGGCTAAGCAAGTGGATGACTACCCAGTCACAGCCTGTCATTCTGCCTGTCACAACAGGAGTGCAACCAGAGTAACATTGTGGAGGGTTTCACGTTGGCATCACGTCACTTGCAGCACATTTCATGTCCAGAGACAGGGACATCCCCTTCCTGCTCAGGCTGTACTTTGTACTGTCTGTGGCTTGGTACTTCTTGTGCCTCCCCAGCTAGAATGGGTCAACATCAGAGGAAATAGGGAAAAGTCTGATCGTGTAGGAAACAGAGAAGTTGGGAGCACTTCCACACCCTCTCTGTGCAGAATTAGGGATCAGGTTTAGGAGTGAGACCCATGTGACGTCTGGATCCACGTTTTCACTCAAGACCCTTCTGCATGCATTTTCTCCTCTCTTCCCTACTGAAGAAGGGTTTTCCCCAGTTTCAGCTGTTCTGCACATCCAGATGTTCTGCAGCCCCAGGGACAGGGGAGGATGTTTTCAGCTTCCTGCTGTGACCTGTTATCTCTCATTTCTCTGCCAGGTCCTGCTCTGCTCTTCTGAGATAGCTGCGTGTGCTCTGCAGCCCATCAGATGAGAAGATGAGAGCATCTGTCAGTTGAGCAGGATCCTGGTGACCAAACCCCACTGTGTCTACAGGCAATAACACTGGGCAGGAGGGGTGAAGTACAGTCTCATATGGCATATGCACTCTTAGCCATGCAATTCACCCACTCCTGTTTATATTCTGGGTGCCTCAAGACCACAGGGAGCCCAAGAAAAAGGATGCACATCCTGCACCACGGGCTGCATCATCTGCCAGACCCTTCTGCAGTGATTCAGTCAGGCTGGGCCAGTGTGTGAGCTCAAGCGTTTAACAGGCAAGTTCCACATTTAATAGTCACAGATCTTTGGATAACAGAGGTATCTTTGGGGCCAGCTACTCCTCTCAAGCGGCTCAATGCCACACGGAAAAGCACATGCCATCAGGAAGAGAATGCGCTGCCAAAAGGGGCAATGGGGAACAACATATAAATGCCAAAAGAGGGAGAGAACTCAAAAACAAATCATTTGAAATAATAAAACTC
This sequence comes from Thinocorus orbignyianus, assembly GCA_013400375.1. Lineage (NCBI taxonomy): Eukaryota > Metazoa > Chordata > Aves > Ciconiiformes > Thinocoridae > Thinocorus > Thinocorus orbignyianus. The sequence continues at coordinate 209,300 of VXBW01005663.1, forward strand.
ACCCTAGGGCTTTTTATCAGCTCAGTTCTTCTACTTCTGCTCTCTGCATGGCTCCCAGGGCATCCTGGGCACCTTAGAGGTGGGGAATAGGATTAATTCTTTCCAAGAGTAGCCCCCGCTCCACCAGGAAAGGTCTGAGCAGAACGGCATGGTGCCTGCAGCCCTGACAGTCCCCCAGAACAACATCTACATTCCCTTTGACGTCACCAAAATGACACATGGCAATGGTGGAAGACTGCAGCACCGAAAATTTAAATAGGCATATGGCTCATCTAAGACCACAGAGCTAGAACAAGCGTTCCCATCCTACACCTTCCTTCCTCCCTGAGCACAAGCAGCGTGTAAAGGCCATTTACACCCACATATTATAAAGACCTTTCCCACTTTAGAGAGGTTACCTGCCTGTCCAAGCCTTCCAGCAGGAGGGGTGTCAGGGAAAACTGCTCTGTGTAAGCTTTACAAAGAGTTACCAGCATCAGATGGGGGACAGAGACACTATTGTGCAAGACAACCTGCTCCATCTGCTTGCTGAGAACTTTGCTATGGCTTACGACTTTCCTAAAGGCCCTGTTCTTGGACTCGAGCAATAATGAGATTCTCAAATTGAATTTTAAATTAATTCAAAATCCTCATAGCCACAAAGGAAAGGTCAGAATACGGTCAGAATAAGAGTTCAGTGCAAAACAGAAAAAAAAAGACAGGCTTTCAATTCCATGGCTGTTAAGACAACCCGATGGTGGGCACCAGACTTAACGTTTCAGAAGATCCCATCAGTAACAGGATGCACACAGAGATGATTGTGAGAACTCACCTATGGAACAACACTCCCAACAAACAGGCTCTGTAAAAAACCAACAACTTTGAAGCTGAAACTGTGCAAGTGTACAAATGATACAACTGTATCATTTGAGCTTCTCACCTTCACCTCTACCAAAATACCTGTGCTGACCAGGCCTACAGTTGTTCCTCTTTAACAGAGGACCAAAGCAAGTTGAGTGCCAGATCTGCTATGAATTATTTGCTCTGCTGTGACGATGGTTCAATGCATGGCAAGAAAATCCTAGACAGCAACCCAGCGTGCTGGGACCACCTGAGGCATGGAGCTCTGAGTGGGTAAAGAACCTGCCTGCTCACTAGAAGCCTGGAGATGAAGCGTGGAAAAGGTGAACTGACACCACTTGGGAAATACTCTCCTCTCGTTGATAATAAACCACAAGAACAGTAAAAATGTTACTTTTTAACCATCGTTTCTCCAATGGGGCACACATACACATAGTTGAATTTTTGCCAATATTGACAGAAAACCTTAAAGGTGGGAGCGGTCCCCACCCTACTGCCTCCAAAGCAGGCAGGTACATGCTTAGCAAGCCTCATCTAACCCTTTTTCTTTGACCTTAGTTTGATTTTAATACAAGCAACTGACAAAGGCTCCATTCCTGGGCACTGAGACCCTCCTCACCATCACTGCCAGTGTCATTCTTCACAGCCCAGCGCAGCACAAGCATCACTGCTGCCCCACTGCTGCTGCCCAAGCTTTCAACTTCCTTTGGTACGTACGTGCCTGCATGAACAGGCACACGGAGACATTCCTACTCCTGCTTCCTTGCCGTGACCCTGCCTGTTTTCTTTGGCTGGAGTGCATAAAACAAAGATCAAGGCAAATCTGGGGATTGTAAACCTGAGTCTTCATAGGAATGCAGATGTTTGGTTTCCCAAGGGATTGGGTGACAAATGTGACACCTGTATGAAGACTGTCATTTAGTGCCGGACACCTAATGCCCACCTGTGGGCACCATGAGACCAACTGTGATTCTATTTACCTTATGGTGCCACGTCACAGGGAACACACACGCTGCACTGTCTGCCTAAGTGACCTATGAAATATATCAAGGCACCTAAAAGTGCGACCACCTTGTAGCACATCTAGAAGGAGAGAGATTTTCTCCAGCTTCTGATGCACCTGAGCTCCAGAAAGGGCTGCTCGGGTTGACTTTCAAAGGAACCCACTGAAATGTGTGCAATTACAGTAAGCTCCTGTATTGGAGCACGGTGGAGGACTGGACAGGTTGAGTCTCCCTCTCTGGGTCCCATCAGCAGCTGCATATACCAGTGAGTTGGGACCTACCAGCTTGGAGATCATCCTCAACTGCAAAGGGCACAAATGCCCAGGGGACAGCAGACAAGGAGGTCAACAGGAAGGTATCATGCTTGGTGAATACTCATGGTCATCACACCTACCGATGGTGGAGAAGAGTTGTCCAGCAGGTACTTGTCCTCAAAATCCCACTGTGGTTCAGACTTGAAGTCAGTAGCCCTCAGTTTCTTCTTTTCTGTCACTGTAGCAACCCGGGGAACAGAGGTTACAGTTTTCACTGGTGCAGGAGGCTCTTTTGGCTTTGCTTGGTCTTTGGATATGTTGTTTTCATGAACTTCCTTCACTCCAGAAGATGGTTTCACTGTTGTCTTCTCCTTGGCTCCCTCCACCCTGGGAAGTGGTTCCACTATTGTCTTTTCCTTGGCTTTTTCCACTATTGTCTTTTCCTTGGCTTTTTCCACACCTGGGGTTGGTCTCACTGTTGGTTTTTTTTTGTTTCCCTGCACCCCAGGGACTGTTTTCACTGTTGTCTTCTTGATTCCCTCCAAGCCGGGGGCTAATTTCAGACTCACGTTCTCCTTGGCTCCCTCCACTCTGGCAACTGGTTTCAATGTTTTCTTCTGCTCCTCCTTTCCTTTCCATTTTGGTGTCCTCTCAACCATGTTTTGTTTGAGTTTTGGGCTGTCTCTCCCCAAAGTCCCCTTTAAAAACCTCCCTGAGTTCCCATGATCAGAACAGTTTAACCCCTGTTGCTCTCGGGTGTCCATTTGTAGCACATCTGGGCCACGCTGGAAAATGCTCAATTGCCTGAATGCAACCAAAGGAAAAGCAGACACATCACACACACTTTCCATTTAATGCTGAACACCTTTCAGCCTATTTCTCTAGACTCCAAGACCCTCTCTGTGCTCCAGAACAACCGCTGCATATGACCACCACACTCAGAGGACTTGCCTTGGCTGAGTTGCTGCAGGATCCTGTATGAATTCAATTTCATTTTCAACTTTCCCACATCGTTCCAGCCCAAATTCTGCTAATCTCCCCAGTAAGCAAATCCCAAGGGTTACACACTGCTCTTCAGCACTTGGCTCGTGGAACATCCCCACCAGCAGTAACTGCAAACCAGCACAGGACAGCTTTGCCCTGCACCAGGCAGGACCCTTGGCAATGTCCCCAGAGCGCTGCAAGACCCTTCTGGAGATCCTGCGTTGAGGACACGGCACACACCATGGAGCCAGCCATCTGGCTCTCTCTCCTTTGCCAGCAAAGCCAAGCGCTTCAGAGACAGAGCATGAAAATCTTCCAGAATTCAGTAAGAGAAGCCTAATAAGAAGGAAAATTCACTCCTTTACCCCATACATCGCTTCTCGAGTGTTTGGGGCCACAAGACACTTTCTCTTCTCCTCCTCCCCCTTGGCCAGCTAATGCAAAGGCATCACACAGCACTCGGCAGGTACCCATGTCTTAAGACAGGCACTCTGATACTATTAAAATACACTCTCATGCTTAAAAAGGTAAAATCTCTGCATTTTCAGCAATTCAGAGGCACAGGCAGGTACAAGGATGTCACAGGAGGATACAGCTGCCAACAGCAGAAGAGCCACCTGCAACGAGACTGGGCTGAAAACCAGGAAAAAAGATAATAATCAAGGCAGAAGTGGTGGCTTTTTGTCCCAGACATTCATTCTTAGTGGCACATGGGTGGAGGGTGGAACAGGAAAAAGGAAAGTGAAAAAATGTTCTGCAGCTGAGCTTTTATGTACAGCAAAGCTTTTCAGGATAAACTGGAGCAGTTGAGGCAGCCTGATTTCACACTCAGACTCACCCCGTGTATGACGCATTTATTTGGGAGAGCTGCAGATTGCTTCCGAGGTGATAAAGGGGAAAAAAAGCACCTCTGCAGATAGCAGGCTGTAGATAACAGCTCGACTGCTGCTGAAGCTTCAGAGCAGTACAGCATTCACTAAAGCGACTGGGAAATTATCAATTAAGGAAGCTTTTAAAAATCATTTTGTGTCAGATAAATACTTGAAAAGCTAAATGGCCAATCAATGGCCTCATAATCGTTAGCCGGACTCAATGAAGAATGCAGCGGTTGCTTTCTATCACAGAGCTTCAAGCATAAACTTGTGTTACTGTTCACTGCCCGGTAAGAGGACAGGTTTTATACATACACTGCAAGGAAAGAGAAATTTGGTAAGATAACTCAGGCAGATCTTAAATCCCTGGAGAATTTTCTGCTGCATTTTGAAGATGATGTTTACAATTTTGAAATTAAAGGGCACAGAACAAATGAAACAGGACAGGATGAGAAGCCCTCCCTGCCCCAGACTTTCTGTACTTGCCATCTCACAGGGCACAGATTCCATCCCAGCTCTGTTATACTTGAATTTCAAATACTGTGCCCGGCACACAGAGACCAAAATGTCCCTTTCACATCCAAAACCTTGCTCCCTGCAGTCAGACCCACACGGCCGGGCACTCCTGCCTACACAAGATCTTGCTCTTCTGACCAGCATTTTAAATGCTGACAACTGATCAAAGCACCTCAGCCAACTTCAAGCTCTGGAGTCCATCTGGCAAACTGAAGAAGTTCAATTTAGTGCCATCTTCCTCTGCATTTACAACACCCTAGGATAAATAAAGTATCAAGCCATGAAAATGTTGCTTTGTGTATTTTATGTTGCATATAAAAGTTAAGGAAATGGAATTGATACCCAGATACCCACCTACAGTTCCTGCCTAGTTGTGTTTTACTTAAGTTGCAAAAATATGGACATTTCCATTATGTGAAACTACAACAGAATGGAATGGCTTCGAGCAGCTGGGCATGGAGAGCCAGTTCTCATCCCAGCTCTGTGATCAAGGACAACTCACTTCACCACTCTACGCCTTTCCCTTCTCTTCACTTCCCTTGTGCAGATTCCAATCTCTCCAAATTGCAAGCTGTCCTCAAGGTGTGGTCTCAAGTCTCTGGAGCTGAGCTAGACTGATGTCACCTCCAGAGGAGATGTTCCCAGTCTCACCACTCTCATCTGCCCACACAGCATCACCCCAGAGAGGTCCAGCTGAAAACTAAAGCCCCCAAGAGAAGCCAGATGAGTTCACTGGGAGAACTGGGAGCACATGAGGGGTGGGGAGGCTGGGAGGGATGTTTTCTATACACAACACAGGGCACCAACACCTAAGAAAGCCACACTTTTAGTAGGAAAAGGTCAGATACCTGCTGTGCTCATACAAGGAACTGCTTCCTGCCAGCAATGCTGGAGACATTTCACTGCAGCCTACTCTGCAACTCTCTCGACACCCGTGCTAGAAGGAGTTACTTAACCTTACAAAAGGTCAAAATTACAATTTTTTGACAAAAAGTAATATATAATCATTATATATATAATATATAATCATGACCATGTCTGCATGACATTGGTCTCTCAGTATGCAGCATATTTTTATTAGGAATCAGATGCTAAATTCACTGTAAATTTGAAGGAATCCCACCAAATTCCATGTCCAGCAATGCAACGTGGGTTGAATGGGGTGAATGTTGTCCCTCTGGAAGCCACCAGGAAAAGCACAGACTATGTAGTGCTAAATACTAAGTATTCAAATACTATGTATTATACTTAGTATTTAAATACTAAATACTAAGTATGAAAACAGGTACACAGGAATCTCTAGAGATCATCTAGTCCAATTCCAAGGAAACACCAGAAATCAGTGATCCACCAGGAGCAAGTTTCTGAGTGTGGATCTTCCAACACTGTGCTTTGATTGTGCACAACGTGGTCTGCTAAAGCAAAGCAATCATCTGACTCAGAGCAGAAGTGTGAGGTTCAGAGTGAAAAGACAGAAAGAAAGTGAGCAGAAGCCCTCTGTCCTGACAGTGCATATCACAAGGAAGCAGGTCTCTTACCTTAAAATCTTTGTCTTTGACAAGTCAAAAAAGAAGTTGATATTAGCAATGAAAATGCAAATATTTATTAAAACAATGAGCCAAACAAGGGCTCTGGGAATTTTAAGAAGCCTTCTCCTGAAAAAATACATGGTGAGATGCCTGAGAGCAACGGCAGCACCACTGTTGCTGCCCAAAGGTGCTCACCAGGCAGTGCTTTCCAAATGTGTGTTGAATGAGTGGGCTGGTCTTTCCTCCAGATTTCCCTACAATAACATGCACACCCTCTCTCACAACATTCTTAGACACTCCACACACAGATCCAATTTCCTAGAAAAGACAGTGGCTTTGCACTGCTCCCATCTATCACCCAAAGCTTATTGTAACAGAGGTGGAAAAGAAACACTTTTCATAGCAAACATTGGAAGTTCCCTACATAACCCTGAATGTGGTAAGCCCAGTTTAAGAATGAAACCCTCCTCTAATCTGGTGTAATCATCACTGGGAACACTTGTGTGAATTATGGAAGCAGTCATAGTTAGAGTCAAATAAATTAGCTTTCAGATCGCTACCTGCCCAAGGGCTCAGGCAAGATCCTTGGCATAACCATAAGCAGATCTTTATTTTCTTGTTCATGCAGTACTTGCTTGTAGCTCAAGTCCAGAAGCAATCCCTGCCCTCAAAAGCTGATGGCTAGATACACTCCTTGGAGATCCACCATAGAACAGAAGAGTTTGGGTTTAAAGGCAGATTAGTGCTTGGGTAAAGCATTAGAGGCCAGATCCCCTCCCTCTCTAATAAAGCTGACTTGCCTTTAGGGCAACTGCAAACACTTCAGCATTTCACTTGTCTGAAAGATGCTACCTCCGTCACCATCCAACCCTGCTATTGCTGACAAACTCAATACACAGGCTTCCCTGCAGCTCGGGTTCCCCAGCTGGCTCAGGAGCACCCCAGTGCCGAGCTGCCTGCACCCACAGCCACAACACACTCTTCAGCTGCTCTCCTTGGTGACCTCTCAGTCAAGCTTCCCCCAGCACCAGCTCCGGGACTGGTCTTTTACTTTTGGTTTTTGAATTCTTGCTCCATCACTTCACAGGGATCACCGAGTGGCCAGATGACGACAGCTCTGTCAGTTCATCACCAAAACAAGGGCATGGAATGGATTTGAGTCTGTGACTAGCTGCAGGATTTAAAAGAACCATATCACCCTGGTAAACCCCACATAACAGTGCCTTGAAATTCAATTTGTTTCAAGGAAGCATCTAAGAGATCTGAATTTTTATTCCAGGTAACGTGCCACCATGGAAAGACAGACAATTGCCTTCTGCACTACTGCCTGCTGGAATCAGTCTCTCAGAGCTCAGGCAGCCAGGCTGGTTATCTCAAACACAAGGTCAGAGTGGGAAATGGGGATGTCTTTTAAACTCCTCAGGGATGGTCTGGTGTAAATTGAGGCCAAGAGCAGAGCCACTCCCCTGTAAATCTCTGTAAAAAGTACGATTCCTGGGATACAGAGGCCTCCCAGCCCACTGACAGAAGATATCCAGGGAAGGCTGCATCTTACACAGGGGTTGGCAACCTCTCAGGGGCCACAGGCCAGACACCAGCCTCCTTTTCCAAAAGAGAGGTTTTCTATGTTTCTCTGGCAATCCTACCAGCAATCCCAGGTGCAGAGATCCCGAGCCCAGCACTGCTGCTCTGTGCTCAGTGTGTCCAGCTACCAACACCAATGCCCACACCAGAACGTCTATCCTTTACTGTTGTGAAAACAAGACCTGTTTTTTTTTCAAGCAAACTCCACCTGGGACCATCAACTGAAGGTGATTATCTGTTAGTTCTTTTCCATCTCTAATAGTCCAATTAACTCCACATCCACTTAATTACATCCTTAGTTACATCCTGGACAGGTAAATGGTAGATTTGCCTTTCTGCTTTTTGTTCATAAACAAATGTTATCTCCAGTACATCTCATGCTGTGTATGTTGTGGGTGTTGGCTGGAGTCTGAACTATGCCAATGATCTATTTGCCTGCGTGTTCTCCAGGGGGCTGTGTATCACACCTTGCTTACCTGCCCGAGCCCTGTGTGTGCCTTCCACTCTCCCGTGACTCTGGGCTGGAGAACAGGGAATCACAAGGACAAGCTTTTCTAAGAAGCTTCACTGTAGGACAAACTTGTCTTTCAGTGATGTCCACAACATACCAAACCGGTACTTGACTGGAAGCCTGTGGACCTGGTGATGAAGCTGGAGATGTTTGGACTTGTTCACAGAACTACTTGATGGATGAACTGAATGAGTAACTGGGAGAGAAAAAGAATGGCATTGCCTGCAGCATGTGACTGCTTGGTGGTCATGCCTGTGGGTTAACAAAGGCTTGGCTCTGTTAGGTTCTTGTTTTCCCCTCCCAGTTCAGTAGTCATCCTCAGAAGCACATGCTTTCAGGTTCGGAATCCAGGGGGGAAGGAGATTACAAGAGCAAACTGCACAGCTTTCAACCTGTCTTGCTTTCACCAAAAAAATCCGACAGCACAGCAGCTCCCAAGCTTGCCTTAATTACACACTCCCTGGTCATTTTCCAGCAAATCCCTTCCCTTCTGCACCAAACCTTCCCCCAGAAACACTGAATAAACACCCAGAGACAACAACATTTACCAGGGTGAAGCCCCCACCTCTCCTACTGCTGAATTTGCAAGAATACCCACAGTTTTGTCACAGAGCAAAGCCTCAGAGAACCGTGCCAGGAGGTGGAGAACATCTTAAGTGAACCAACTGGTCTGTGTTCTCCCTGGGCTGAAATGCCCCAGGAGAGAAAGAGACAGAAGCTTTCATGGATGAATGCTAGCAAAAGCCTCCTCAGTGTCCACACAGCAGAGTTGCAGAGAATAGAAAACTTGTTGGGCTTTTTATTAGTGCTCTTTTGTCTGGTTGGTGCCCAGCCCCACCCAGTTAAAACCCCAGTAAAGAAACTGCCTTGAATCTATGTTGCAACAGCAGATGATAATGGGTCTAAACTGCAACATTTCTCCTTCTCCCACATGTTAACAGGAACAGAGGCAGGGTCTTGCAGCCAGCTCCCACGCAGGGAGCTCCCACTCCCATTTCCCACTCCAGCTCCCACTCCAGAGAGCTCCCATTCCCATTTCCTGGAGCAATCACTGGGAGATGCGGTATAAATGCCCTGAATTTAGCCATATTAATCACAGAATCATAGAATGGTCAGAGTTGGAAGGGACCTTAAAGATCATCAAGTTCCAACCCCCCTGCCATGGGCAGGGACACCTCTCCCTAGAGCAGGTTGCTCAAAGCCCCATCCAGCCTGGCCTTAAACACTTCCAGGGATGGGGCAAACACAGCTTCTCTGGGCAACCTGTTCCAGTGCCTCACCACCCTCACAGTAAAGAACTTCTTCCTAAGATCTCATCTAAATCTCCCCTCTTCCAATTTAAAACCATTACCCCTCGTCCTGTCACTAGACTTCCTGACAAAGAGTCCCTCTCCAGCTCTCCTGGAGCTCCCTTCAGATCCTGGATGGCTGCTATCAGGTCTCCCCGGAGCCTTCTCTTCTCCAGGCTGAACAGTCCCAGCTCTCTCAGCTGCTCGATATTGCAGCTTCTGATCACTGGAAATTGTTTTAGTTCTTTCTGCAAGCACAGGGACTACTCAGCTACTGAGCATGCTCCCTGTGGCCACAGCTATAGGTGTTAACCTCTCCGTACTGAATGAAGCAGACCAAATGTTCCATCATGCTGCTTTTTGGCTTTTTGAGCTCTTCACTGTTCATCTCATCCCACTTAAGATGCAACACTGAAATTGCTCTGCTCCCGGCAGTCCTTTCTCAGAACACAAAGCTGAGAAGACTGATGAGACATTTCATTTGAGAGAATTAAAAAAAAACCCACCCATAAAAATACACTCCCAGCAACAATGGCTGGAAACGTCAGCTGGAGTTACAGAGGCTGGAAAGAACCAGGGCTCCTTTATCCAAATGCCTCCCTCAATAGCCTTTTGTCTGCACCATCCCAGCAGGAAGCTCAGCAGGAACCCTAGAGCTAACAAAACTGACACAACTTCAGGGCTGATTTAGGTTGTGGGGTTTTTTCCCTTTAAAATCTATTTGATGGAAAGGAAGAACATTTTCTGATCCTTGACTAGGAATCTTTCAGACAGCTGGTGCCCATAGCAGGACACTACTGCAGCCAGGTGAGGAGGTAATTTACTAAACCCATGGCTAGCTGGTTCCCCCATCAGAAAAGCAGCCTCTCCAGCCTCTGTCCCTGGCAGCTGCCAAGAGCAAGAGAGTTCCAGGGTCCTCTAATGCCACAGAGAGAGAAACATAAGAATAACAAAGCCTGAATTCCTCTTCATATCCCTGGCAAAAAATGCAGGCATGTTATCTCAGCGCTTCACATCTTGCTGCAAAAATCTGTCTGCACAGATAAGAATGACAGAACCACATCCATGAGGGGGTCTACTCATTTTAGAGCTAGAAGTGAAATACTTCTTGCTAAAGATCTTTCCCATACTCTTCCCACTGACTCAACACCAGAAACCATCCGTCCTGACCTCAGGCAGGACAAATGTGCCATTTGGCATCCTTTGGGGTGAAAAGTGCTACAGGAATGCAAGATGTAAGCCTGATTCTTGAGTGGTGTAAATCATTGTGTTCCTGACTTATGCTTGGAAAAACGTGGCCTCGTGGTGCCTTCCACTCTGTTCCTGACTGACAGATGCATTGGAGAAGTGCAGTCACATTTTTAGCTGGAAAAGTAGCACAGCCACAGGGTCCTGTGAGACGAAGCAAGATGGATTTACTGCTGGAAATCACATGCTTCTTTTCCCTTCTCTCTCTTTTGTCTTCTATTTAACAGTTCTTCGTTTAGACACCTAGAGAGTTCTGTGCTACCCATCTCCATCCTCCTCCTATTAACTTGACAGAGGCTTTTGCCAGCCGTGGGGAGAAGCTTATTCTTTCCAACCCCAGTTGCACAACACCTATCAACCTCATACTGGGAAATCCCCAAGCAAAGTAACTGGTGGGCAGGAGAGCAGCACACTGTGCTATTGTAGTGGGAATGTGAGATCCTGGCACTCAGGAAGGGCATGCCAATTCTCTGCTGGTTCCCCAGGGGCTGCTTAGCATCTGTTCAATTGGGGTTTGTGTCCCAGGCCTTAGATTCCAGCGCAGGACACTCCTGTGGCACAGCCTCAGCCAGGGCTGAGAGGATCAGCCTGTTTCTAATAATACTGTGCAATGACATCATTCATTTCCTCCCGTGAGCTGCACTTCCTAAAGATAGGCTTTTCACTCCAGTGCACAAGTGTGGCACAGAGAAGTCAGGCAGGACACACACCGAGTGTATTTGTTCCTAGCTCTGCAGCTTGCACCTCAAGCCTTGCATCCCCATTTTTAGTTATCAAATGAGACTAATCAATCAGGCCTACAACAGGAACAGCCTAAGCTGTGCCATTAACAGGATCATGTCAAATTCAGGTAGCGTCCAGCCCTTGTGCTAATCCCCACCAGCCTGCCCTCACAGCTCTCTCCTCACTGATTTTGCACTCACTGAGACACCACCCATGCATCTAGAACGAGTTCTGTGAAAAGCCATAGCAATAAAGGCTGGAAGAGACATCTTGAAAGGTCACCTCATGCAGTTCCAAGTTTCAGCGATATCTAAACCAAACCTGTGACTCCAAACTGATGCCAGTTGGTACTTGTCTATCTTTCACGGTAGCGGTTTCCCTCCCTCTCCCTACAGCAACCTACATCTGTGTGTCATACTCCACCAACCTTTATTGAGGGCACGCACCCCTTTTCTCCACCCCACCTTTCTGCTTAGTCAGTGTTTCAGTTCATATTTACCCCTTGATATTGTAACCATAAGTAAACAGAAGTCCAATTAACTGGAATACTTAATATCTTCAGAGTAAATACACACAAAANTAAGGACATTCTAAGGGCTGTAGGAAATTACTCTTCTGGTGGTTTAACTCTGTGTGCTATTTTGTGAAACCATACAGTAAAGCCCTCTGAGAATCCGAGAGCAAATAACAAGCTCTTGGGTTTATAAACTTTATGTAATTTACCCAAAAGCTTGCAAATTACCTTACTGTGTTTCCTCCAGTTGACACTGAAAGGCTGAGAGGAATACACCAACCGTGCTACAGGAGCACACACTTTTCCAGACAGAAGGTCTCTGAAATAAACAAAAAGGAGACAGAGCAGTAGAAGGCAGTTAATCACATGATTTAGCCAGGATGGTGCCAACAGTCCTGCATTTGCCCAGAGCTACATGGATATCTTTCTGTTTTCAGCTTCATCTAGGCACTGGTGGCTCCATCACATCAGGCTCTGGCAACTCATGAGGTCAATCTATTAAAAACATTTGGATGTAACAAGTGCCCCACAAACACATTCAAATAACTACACTGTTTCATGGACAGAAGTTCAGGTCCTCTCTAAAATACAGTTTGTTTTGAGAATGAGCTTTATCCCGCTCCTAACTCACATCTTCAACACACACATTATCTCTTTTGCTTTCAAGATAAATAGGTGGCATCTTACTTGTGGAATTTGCTATCTAATCTATCCCGGAAAAAAAATATTCCCATCTTGTCATGTGAGTAGTCTTCAGGTTCTCCATTATCTTGTTATACAATTTATTGCCTCGGAATTGCAGCTGAATTACAAGACAGTTTCTCTAGAAGGCCAGTTCCTTCAGTTGTTTACTGCTCCCTGTAGAACACCGTACTCAGCCAGCCTCTCGTGTCTTTTAATATCAGCATTTGACAAGGTCTGGTCTTACAACTTCAAGTAAACCAGAAGCCTGGAGTTCCATTTCTGCATAAATAAACAGTGCATGCTTCACTAAAAAGGCCGTTCACTGTACATACCCCAGGCACGAGTTTATCTGCTACTAACTTTGAAGCACAACACCCATCTGGAAAGTCAACAAAAATGGGATCTTAGAGCTGCCTGATCTTGTGCCGAGGACTCTGGATGAGATATACTCAGTCACAGATGCCTGTCCTACCTGCCCGCTCTGCTAACTGCACTCCAAATGCCAAAATCAAGACAGTCTTGGTGGTCACCAACACTACCGGGGTTCTCCCACAGGCCAAAGTGAGCCAACCCCTGCCTGCAGACCCTCAGTCACCACTTTTATGAACCTGGTTTGACTCAGAGCAGAGTCCAGGTCATCAAATTTTCTCAGTGCTGCAACTGGCAAGTGGAATTGACACAGAGAGAAGAGATGAGCAGAATTGGCAAAGAATAGACCATCCCTACACCATCCCTTCCTACATGCACCTAAACATGACTTCAAACAACACACCATCAGCTAAGCGACCCAAGGAGCACACTCTCAGTACCCCAGCACCTCTTTCTCCAAAACTAGCTGTACACGTGGCTATTTTGTGGTATTTTGTGCTCACAATGAAGGAAAAATAATGTCCTGTCCTCTGGTTGATTGGTTTAGAGAGACAAAGAAGGTTTGTATGAGGTGGTCATGGATCACAGCTCTGTTATCCCACCTTAGGACAACGTGGTGGATCACTCTTGGGCTCCCAAATCCTAACCCAAGTGTCTGCATGTGTGAACCCCCCCCGAAATTGAAACAATCACCATTTCTCAGCAGAGTCAATCTCCGGGACTGCAGAGGGCAGGGCAAAGCCCACCATGCTTTGATACAATCAGCAAGAAGGTGTCTGCCTCATCGCTGGCTGCAGAAAGGTGAGTGAGGACACCAACACCGTTGTCATGGGCTTGTTAGTATAAATATTATCAAACTGTCATGCGTGATGCAGATCACTCCTGTGAACACAATACCTGTGTAAAAACAAGGATAACTCATGCTTTACTAAGAAAACATTTGCCACAAAAGGCTATAGAAGGAGCTGGCGGAAAGGATGGTGGGAGCCAGAGGGAGCACAAGATGCTTCCACAGCTCCACAGGATCCCACCCAGGCAGGCAACGTCACTCAGCTGCAAAGACAGACCTTGGTCATGAAGGACCCTGGGAATGGAGGGGCCTCCCAAGACAGCACTTCAGCCGGAAACCAGTATAAGGGTACTGGATGCAGGTCCATCACCTTCTCTGCCTGTGCACCCCAAGTTTTGCAGCGATACAGATGCCACTCCCCACCGAGACCAGCAGTGGAGCAGCTCCATTAGCATCCTAACACGGATTAAGGGACTCCTCATTAACCTGCAGCATCTCTGCCAAGATAATGGCTGAGCTGCAGGGGAAACAGCAAAGTGTGAGAGGGACCATCCTAAATTTTGTCTGCACAAGTTCTCAGCCCTTGGAACAGGGCTACCACCACATATAGCAGGACCTTCACAATCCCAGCTGCACTGTGTCCCCAGCAGAACATTTCAGAGGTGAAAACTTCCCAGGAGGTACTTCCCCATGGTCAATGTACAGATCCATCAGCCACAGGGGCAGGGTTTTCTCTTTAAGACTGTATCACACAGGATTTCCTCCCTGCTACAATAAGCCACATTCTCAGCTGCATTAACATCAGATTTTATCCCTTCGTTTCACTCTCTGGTGGGGATGTTCACCTGTGAGAACAGATACTGGGGAAAGCTCAGGACCAGACTCCCTTTGCAGATCTAAGGGGCAGCACAAAGGGCTGCTGGATCATCCAGTCCCCCAAAGGGTGTGTTAAATCAAACAGCCAAACAGAAAACTTCCCACCCTGATGGTTCTGGCTGGAGTTTCTTAAAAAACCAACACAAACAACCAAAAACAGACCAAAAGAGGTTTGTAGGTCAGTGTGCAATATCCCTCTTGAAATTAGTTGGAAGATAAACTGCCCCCCCCCAAAACCCAAAGTTTTCAGAATGCCTCTGCTCCTGTCTCAGGGTCACTGGGTTGCACTCCCCTTCTTCACCGAGGTCACACAGCTCTATCCTGCCACAAGGACAGTGGACAAGACACACAAATCCTTTATTGCAGGACAAAGAAACACAACCCAGACAGGAGAAAGAACAGGCAATACCCAACCTACAATTTTCATGCAGTGCTGCCTGAAATAAAGTTGTCTTGCTCATGCCAAAAGTTGATTTAAGTGTGTGGGTGTGAAAATTTCAGCATAGTCTATACAGAGAAATGCTGGGGTTTCTATTTTCTCCATCTGGTTTCCACTGGTCTTTCTATTGCTAATATGCAGGAAACACCCAGCGTAACTCATCCGACAGCTTCACAGCACAGTGGAAAAACAAACAAAAACTAGTCCACGGAAGAACACACAACATCTACCCAGGCCCATCAAAACCAAAGCGCATAAACACACACTGAGGAGATCTAACAAAAAGGCAATCCAAACAGAAAGTTGAGAGATCAATAGGTGTTGAGTCTCTCTCTCGGCCGCACTCACTCCACAGACTAAATCTTGCAAGTATCCAGGAACTAGAACTCCTCCATTTTGCATAAGACACAGCTCTGACTTTTAGGACAAACGTCAGATGCTGGGACAAGCCCAGGCAGTCAGTCATCCCACCTCCCTGCAAATCTCTTTCCCCAGGCAGTCCTGGTTTATCCACCCAGCCACATTTTCACTAAGTCCCTCTTTCCTCAAAAGGTGATGGTCATCTCTGTTACCTGCTGGGCTATAATGTCTCTCCTCCAAAATGAAACAGGTAGATTTTTAAATGGTCCTTGTTCACATGAAAGGACATGCTCTACACAAACGGAGTGGCAGCTAAAGGCAATTCAAGGTGGCAGGAGGAATTAGACAGATTTTGTGTTTCAATGGGGAACTGCTACCCTGAGTCCAAACCAGCTTACAATAAAATGAGATATTAAGGCATGAATCTGATGCTGTTATTCATCTGAAGTTGGTACTTGCTTCACGTATGAGCCACTGGCATGCTCAAAGTAAGATGCTGTCTCTTCTGACCTCTGCTTTGCCCCCAGAGTTGTAGAAGCCAGACCCTGGTTAGTCCCTCCCATGCCCATGTCCCACCAGATCAGCCCTTGATCAGCTCAGACACGGGCGCTGCAGGAGCACAGAGACTGACCAAAGCCTTGGCAGGGACACAGGACACAATGACTGGCACTGAACCATCACACAGGGGTTTCTACCTGGACTCCGCAGACCAGCAAGAGCCGGCAGAAACATCTTCTGCCAGCACACTACAGTTTTCTCTGCAAAGTTCTCTTCTGCTACCAGAACTGAGGGTATCTGGAAACTGAACGAAGCTGACAGCCAGCCCCCTGAAGCTGGAAGGCACTAAAAATTCAAAGTATCACCTTTCAGAAGAGCTACTGAACCAAGGTGGCCACCTTCACTTACTATAAACTAAACGCTTTCACCATTTCCTTTCCCACCCTCCTATTTCCTCAAAAACCAGTTAATTTCTACTTCCATCAATTATCAGTAGTAGAATGCCAACGACCTGAGTCACAGGCAGAGCTTGCAAAACAATTTCACACAGGCTACTGTTATTTGTTTCATTTCCAATAAAAGGCTGCAAGTGTTGACAAGGAAAACAAATTACAGAGGCAATGATCCACAAAATCCTCTCCTTTGTAAGGATTACGGCTGTATCTTTAAGAGAGTTTTAAAAAAATACAATAAAAAGTTACAAGGAGGTTAGAACAATGTCAAGCAAATTGCAAATACCTACTTCAGATCTTATCTCCTGTTATGGCAGGCAAACAAAATTAAAACTTAAGTCTTGGCCTCTTAAAAGGTGGTTTCATCAGAGGATTGTGTCTTCTCTTCCCCACTAGGAAGTATAACCACAAACTCAGAAAACAAGCTTGTCCTCCAGCAACTCTTAGCCAGCTCACTGCACTTGGCTAAGCCAACAAATACTCATCCTGCAGCTGAAACAAAGCTTAAAATTTGGGAATAAGGGGATTGAAGGAAGCTTTAAATGAGATTAAAAAAAAAAAAAATAAATTCCAGTCCTGATCAGGAAGAATCAACTGAGAACATGAGTTTTCCCATCTGCAGTCATAAGCTGAGTTTAACCAGTGAGGAATGCCGGAGAACAGGTGGATCACATCACACAAGATTTGTGAAAGATGTGCTAAGGAGAGGAGCGTGCACTTCATTCTCCATCTTAATTCTCTCTGAAGCAAAAGAGTACTTGAAGTCTTCAGTCAGAGCACTGCAGGACCCCTCTGCAGGACTGTTTGCACAAAACAACAGCACCATCCAGTGGATCGACAGCACTCGTTTTTCCTCTCCCACCACCTCACGTTTACCTACATTTTTCTATGGAAATGCAGCATATGAACTTTTTTCCCCATTCTGAACACTTTAGGGTTTCGTTTACCTTAGCTTTGAGTTAGCAAAGGTGAGTGAGACGTTTCAGGAGAGTGCTAAAAAAATAACTCCAAAAAGAATCATAACTTTCTAGTGCCAGGCAACTTTTTTGGCAGCAGTGTCACTCGCCAAGGGTTGCCCTTCCTTGCACCAGGGCTGCAACCTCTTAACCACTGCAGAGGAGGAAAAATTCACCCCAACGAAGGTGAGGGCTCATCATATCTCACCCTTGGATTCTACCACTGGAAACAAACTGGCAGCCAGACATGCTGCAGAGAACCCACACGTGACCACAGGGAGCAGACACACAACCTCCGCTGCCGCATTTGGTTCACACAGCCAATTTTGGAGCTGTGTTGAGACAGCTTTGGATTCCTTCCCCAGGAGGATGTCGGTTGGCTGTTTTATCTCCTCCTATAGCTGCACCCCTAACAATTTGGTTTAACATGTGAAAACAGTCACAAACCTCACAGTAGGTATAACACCACCCCCTCACAGAAAACAAGATCAATTAGCCCCTTTCTTTGAGACAAACAAAGATGAAACAAACTATGCAATAACTCCTCTTGGCTAGTTTATTGTTCCCAATACAATTCAGCAGTTAACAAAAGCAAGCAACACACAGCATTCCCAACAGCTCATCACACCGTGACTCACTCACTACACATCTGTGTTCCAGTGGCTGCGTCCCTGACCTACTTTGGGAATTAAGAAACTGTTGCAGACAAGAGATTTTCCCCTTTAGAAAAAGGAGTGTCCCACTGCTATTCCAGAGCTGTCAGCTCAAATCCAGTCATCAGATGTGTTTGAAGCGCAATGTAGTTCAAGTTTAAACAAAATCATCACAAGGACTTCCACGTTTTGTTCTGTTCCTGTCCCAGCAGCAAGCCAGGTCCATATCCACAGTACTACCACTCCACCCTCATCTCCTGAGCTTATCATAGAGTCATAGAAGGGTCTGGGTTGGAAGGGATCTTAAAGATCACCTCATTCCAAGCCCCCTGCCATGGGCAGGGACACCACCCACAAAAAATCAAATTATACTATCAGCTTATCTTTAGGAATTCTTACTGTCTAGTGCTGCTTCATGTACTCATAGATCAGAATCTCTGCTGTTTCACTAGACATTTAGAGAGGACTCACAAGAAAGATCACGTTCCTGAAACATGTCAAAAACCCTACAAAAACTCACCTTTGTGAGTGAAGCTTTAGTCGTGCTGGAGAAAGGAAGCAAAACTAAAATACCAGCCACTTGCCACAAACAGAAGGTAGTGCTGCACATTTTCCACCACCTCTGCATTTTCTTTTTCTCTTCCAGAGAAATATAGGTGGAAAAGGCTACAATATAAAGAGGCTTATAGAGATTTGTCTCTCTGACCCCTTTTCATATAGCCCTTATATGAAACGTGATTCACCAACAAAAGCCTGCGTGATAATGGAGGTGAAGCTGCCTTCCTAAAACAAGGAGATACTTATGCCACATTCACTGCTTGGTCACTACATAAATTCCCTATAGTCTGCAAATTACAGAATTGGGTATTCACTCATCAGAGGAAATCACATTCTTTAAAATGAACTGCTATCTCATCACTTTTGACCCTTGTTCCTCCTATTCTTATGGAAATAAACTCAGTCTATTATAAATTCAGAAGCTGTGGATTTCATCCCTGTCAAATGCATGTAGCCCAGACGCAGTGATGGAGACATGAGGGATTGGGGTGGGAGTGGGGTTTTTTAGTGTTATGATAACTCCAAAGCTGGTCTGGAAACTCCTACTTGTTCTTCTCTGGTGGGTATTAACGAGGACCTTTGCCTTTGATTAATTCTCAGAAATGCCCCAGAGAAATTTATTGAAAATATTTGAAATAGCTGGCAAAAATCCCATCCCTGTGCTTAACATCACAGAAGGCAAGAAAGGATGGAAAATAACCTTCTGGGTGCAAAAAGCAAAGCGTTCACGGTGTGTATGGGGGCACCCTCTTTCCCATTTATAACTATCCCCATTTCCTTCAAAAGGAGAGACTGGAAACCCACCTCTTCGTTATCAAATGCACTTGACAACTTCATTGCCACAATTCCTCATGCTGCTGGCACTGCCATTCACTTTGTCTACACTTCTAATGAACTGGGCTGAGTCCAATTTACAGAGCTTACACCAGCTCTAGAGAGCAAAACAGACGCTATCGCATCACAGAGCATAAGGTTTAGCAGTTCCAGAAGCAAACTGTACAAAGCAGCTTATTTAAAAGCTCTCTAGAGAGTCTCCAAACCTGAAATCCCTATGAAAACTATCTACAGAGCCAGAGAAGGGGAATTCTGCTTTCTCTTTTCCCTGACTTCACCTCCCCCACTTAGTAATGCTCCTTAACTAAATCATTCCAGACTTTTTAAAAATCTGGATATGGTGCTCAAAGACTGCCTGTGCTTGAATAAGTGAAACATGTCCAATAACACCAAGGATGTGGAACAAATCACTCTCATTCTCTGAGGTACCCAAGATTAGATCAAGACAACACAATGTATTCCTTATCTTCAAGATCATAACACCAGATTACATTAAACCGTGTTTAGTGGGATGTCAGAAATACACATAACCAGCAGCATTGCAATAAACATGGCTACAAAATATCTTGGCAAAGATCTCTGATGAACCATTCTTGCCAAGCATGCACACACTTCATATAGCTTTGGGCACTGATAGACAGACAGAAGATTTACTTCTCAAGGTGCCAGCACAAGCACCCAAGACCATCACTAAACACGGACTTCCTA
The DNA here is from genome assembly GCA_013400375.1 of Thinocorus orbignyianus. Lineage (NCBI taxonomy): Eukaryota > Metazoa > Chordata > Aves > Ciconiiformes > Thinocoridae > Thinocorus > Thinocorus orbignyianus. The sequence goes on from VXBW01005663.1 coordinate 229,345, forward strand.
AAAAACAGTTTAAACCACGGTGACCTTCCCTTATTTCACTGCACTCCCACTCCAAACTCGTTTAAATAAACATCCTGGCAACTTCACAGAATAACAGCCTGGTTGGGGTTGGAAAGGACCTTCAGAAATCATTAAGTCCAACCCCCTGCCAAAGCAGGGTCACCTAAAACAGGCTGAAAGCATCCAGGAGGGTTTTGAGTATCTCCACAGAAGGAGACTCCACAACCTCTCTGGGCAGCCTCTTCCAGGGCTCTTGCACCTTTAAAGAAGTTTTTCCTCGTGTTGAGATGGAATTTCCTGTGTTCCAGCTTGTGCCTGTTGCTCTTTATCCTATCACTGGGCACCACTGAAAAGAGTCTGGCCCCATCCTCTTGATATCTGCTCTTTATACACTGATAAGCATTGGTAAGATTCCCTCTCTCAGTCTTCTCCAGGCTAAACCGCCTCAGGTCTCCCAGCCTTTCCTCATAAGACAGGTTGTCANNGACAGGTTGTCAATTCCCTTTGTAGCCCTCAATGGACTTTGGGTCAGGCCAAATATCCGCTATGAGTGCACAGGCGGGTTAACTCAGATGTCTCACAAAGCCGGAGCTCGACGGGCTGCCTATGGGCTGGCGAAGGGCTGGTAGGCAAGGCCTCACCCCCCGGCCTCCCCCACACGGCAGCCCACCTCACAGGCACCCTGACGACCCCCTCCGAGCGGCCAGCCCCTCACCCGCTGGCCAGGCACTGACAGAGAGCTACCCCCGGCGCTGAGGGTGGCCTCAACGGCCCGCCTGACCCCGGCCCGCCTGTGCCCTGCCAGCAGCGACCCTCACACAGGCCGCCAACGCCGCCATCTTCCTCCCGCCCTCGCGGCCCCGCCCCGCGCACGCGCGGGCTGAGGCGTGACGTCAGGCAGTGCGCACGCGCGCGGCACGGCAACAGGTTGGCAGCCCCCCCTATCACCGCCGCGGCCGGTACGGCGGCTGGTGAGGGACAAACAGGGCCCGGTTTTCCTTACCGTACGGGTGCTCAGCGGGGCCAGTCACCGGGCCCACCCTGGGCTCCACAGACACCGCGGCCCCCTCGGCTTCATAGAATCACAGAATCATAGAGTCATCCAAGTCGGAAGGGACCTCCAAAGGTCATCCAATCCGACCTCCCCGCAGTCGCAGGGACAAACCCGACTAGCCCAGGTTGCCCAGGGCCTCATGGAGCCTCACCTTGAATATTGCCAAGGAAAGGGCCTCAACCACCTCCCTGGGATACCTGTTCCAGTGTTCAACCACCCTCAGAGGAAAGAACTTGTTCCCAATATCCAATCTAAATCTGCTCTTCTCCAACTTAAAAGCCATTGTCCCTTGTCCTGTCACTGCAGGCCTTTGGAAACAGACTCTNAACCTCAGGAGGTCTTCTGATAGCTGTCCCCACAGCCGTGGGCAGGAGCCATCACCGAGGCTGGGTCTTGGCGGGGAGACCAGGCCTCCGTGGCGTGAAGGGCACTGAAATACCCCTCAGCGTCCATTTGGGATCTCCCCACTCATGTTGGTGGCCCCAGAGCTTGCCAGGGGGCAGAAAGGTTCCCTTGATGGTTCCTGGGGCCCGGCTGGCCCGCCTTCATAGGGCCACAGCCGTTCCCTGTGGCCCTGCACCAGGCCGAGGAAAAGCATCCAGTGTTGTCTAAAGGACAGTACCCAGCAGGGGAGATCCTGCCAGAGCAACTGGTGAAATTTCCTCTATAAATATTGATGAGCCCCAGAGGGAAAAGGAAATGAGAAGCCGGCCGGCCAAGTCGGGAGGTACCCCAGGGCCGCAGGTCCCGGCAGCAGCCCCAAATGCCACCTCCCCACTGCCAGCCACAGAGTCACACAGATGTGTCCAGCGGGCTCCTTTTTATTACAGCCTTGCAGCTACACACAGAGAAAACACACCTTTTAAAACCCACGGGTTTTACATATTACCCCTTTGTTTCATGCCTTGGGCAGAGGCTTTTTAATCAGATTCATTTCTTTCTTAAATTTGAGCTTCCTAAATGATGCATCTTTTACCTCTGCCCTGTTACCAACGGCATCTTAATGTTAATGTTTAATGCCAGCTGCTCTGCCTCATTCAGTGTTACCATTACTGGCATAATATGCAGCTGGGGAGTTTGAGGGTTATTTATTTTTTGTTCCCAGAAATGTTCCTATTCAGAGAAGGCCCAAACGCATAAGAAGAAATACAAAAACATTTTGGAAATAAACTTTACAAGACAAAGACTAAAAATCAACTAAACCTTAACTCTCCTTTGCCTGTTCTAAAGAAGAGCTTTGGAAAAGACCCTGCTTTCAGTTTTGAACTAGGGAGAAGTCCCTTGTACAAATTTTTTTACATTTCTTCTTTTGCACAGCTTGACAAAGGAAATTGTGGCCTAGGGACAGAGGAAGCTGGCATGATGTTTCACATGAGACTCCTTTTTCCACTTAATTCTTTCATGTTGAATAAGACAAGGTAATTTTCAGACATTAAATTTAGATCAAGTCAAGACTGGTGGTAAAACCAGCTTGATCTCATAATAAATATGCCTTTACGTAAATAAAAACAACTAGAAGATAACATGATTCTTAAAAGTCAAATAGTGTAGTGTTATAGAATATACTGCATTGGGAAACGGTGACCAGATAATGAGATATTTGGTTTTCCAAACTCAAAAGGATTACACAGAATAAAGCAAACATAATAGTTTAAGAGATTAGTCCCTAAAACTGGTTCAGAAAGTGTTGCCTCCCTTTGTCACCAGTTACTAAAACTGAGAAAAGTATTTAACAGGATTTCATAGGAAAGATAAGTACACCAGAAGACATTCAGTTAGAATTAGGAATGTTCATTGATTTACTCTATCCAAACCACCAAGGGCTGGCCAAGACTGCTCAAAATACTTGATACATTCACAGCAATCTCCTAAGCATCTAGTTTCTCACATTGTTTTTACATTAGTAGAACAGGATCTGAGTTAACAACCAACCATCCTTGTGAAAAAACCAGCCACCTTTCTGTACTACTTTTACCATGTCAGGAAGCGAGGAGGTGTTTGTGATTCCAGGTTGAATTTAGGTGCTGTTTTCTCAGGCGTGAGGATGAGCTCAGTGAGGTCAGCCAGAACCAACTTGGATTTGTTTCAAAAAGCCAGCATGAAGGAGGATGAAGTGTTCTTTCCAAGGAGATGAGGACAGCAACTCACCTCTACTCCGAGCACTAATGCCTTTTTTAACTGTAGGGTTGAAAGCCCCTCTGCCAAGAGAGGTTGTGCAGTCTCCATCTTTGGAGGTTTTAAAGACCCAACAGGGTAAAACCCTGAGTAACCTGGCTTGGTCTCGTATCTCATGCTGCTTTGAGCAGGAGGTTGGACTACAGATCTCCTTAGGTCCCTTCCAACCTGAGTTATTCTATGATTCTATTATTTTCATCTATTTTACACCTGTCATCTTTGGCCTTCTTCAGATACCAAACTGGTAAAGACTAGGTTGTAAAGTTCATTTTTATAAAGCATGACCAGAAAAAAGTTGCGAGTTTAACTGCTTTGTATGACTGAGGCATATACCCCAGCCAGAAAGAGATAAAAATCTCTGTACGAGATGAAAATATCCCAATAGCTCCTTAAGGAAAAAAAAAAAAATAAAAAAAAATTAAAAGGGTGAGAAATTTCAAGTATTTTAAATACATATATGCATTTGTAAAATAAACTGGAACTGCAAAATAACTACCAAAACACGTTTATAGCACTACAGCCTCCAGTGTCCTGGGTAATAAGGGCCAAGATGACTTTTGGGCATAGTCTCCACTGGCTGCAAGGTTATATATCATACAGTCTAAGCTGCTCCTTCATGTCTCCTTCAGACATCTCTCCAAATGTGTCACTTTTTTCCTTCATGAGCCTGAAGATGGCAGCCAGCTGCTCTCTCTGCACCCTGTCAAGAAGAAAAGGAGAAGTAGGAATAGCTGGTCCCCAGAAGGCAGTTTGAGCAAGAACACCACGGTCAAATGAAACACAAAGCCAAACGCAGGTCATTTTACAAGCCCTCCTGGCTGTAGGAAATCTGCCCGTGTGAGATAAGAAAGAGGTGGCCTCTGGTTCTCCTTTCTCCACCTTCCTTCTATCCAGTCATCCTGCACGTTGCTCCGCAGTTCTTTAAATGTGGAGATAAAAGGGGCTGCTTTAATGCTAACTCTGGAGTTCCTTAGGGGCTATCTATGCTCAAAGTTGCAAGATAACTTGACATGTGGAATTTCATAAGACCAACACGTCCCACTTTAGCAGACTCCATAATGAAACCTGGTGCAGATTCATCAGGACAGTGTCCTTTCATATGTAGATACAGAATAGTTCAGGAATGGCTATTAAATTGTAAATGCGTACCCTACCTTAAAACTGGAGACCAGATTGCCTTCCAGTGCAGACATGACTTAATTGGCCACTGGAAGATAAGATCACAGGTAGAAATTTGCTTTGATTCGAGAGCTCGTCTGCCAATATCAGTGAGATGGACTCATGTAGCCAGTCCAGCCACCAGGTGGTTCCTGTGTGGGCAGAGGCTGACCATATAGCTCAGATTTCCATCCCTAGAAGGTCCTACCGTAGATGATTACTTCCCTCCTCCCCATTACATGTGATATCCTGATTTTTCCCTAACCTGAAGCAGTTGGCCATTGTTGCATGTCCTGCAACACAAAGAGTTTTATCTGTTGCAGGACTTTATTGGAGGAGTCTTTATAGGAGGGCTTATATTAGTCATGCATCTAGTGATCATCACTCAGGGGATTCAGAAGGGTGGGCAGCACAGGAGTGTTGTTTTTTTGCAAGTAGCCCATTAACTGATGCAACTGATTTTGATGTCTGCAACATCCTCTTTCTGGCTCCAGGCTGGTTTGTTCTCATTGCCAGACCCCAACTTGATTGGGATCACACCTCACACCTGACTCTCCTGTGTGAGATTAAAAGAATTAATGAGGTTGTGGAGCTCTATGGCTGTCACAAGGGAGAAGCAGTTTTTATTACTTCAAGGCTCATTTTGCTCCTGCGTGATTAGGGGGCCAGAATTCAGCCATAGCCCAGCAGCTCAGAGCACAGATCTGCCACAATCCCAGCTCATCCTGCTTGTTTAGTGTCTTCTAGCCTCCCCTGGGCTAGAAAGACAGACTCTGGCTTTTACTTCCACGTGGCCACCCTATCAAGAGTCCTCTGTTCCCATCACAGCCAGGTTTCTGCATAGGACTTTAATGCACTGTAATTAATCCATTTAAACGTGTGCCATTAGTTAACCTGGGGTAGTCTTCCTGCAAGTCCTGTGTGGACAAGCTATTAGCTGTTTGGTAACAGGAAGGGTAAAAATACCTATTGACAGGCAAAACCAGGACACACTCTTTGCTCAAAAGAAGAGAGGACAGCACCACCACATCAGAAACAGCCACACCACCAAGAGGATCAAGGGAAGGAGACAGTGAGGAATGTGCAGAGGAGCCTTCTTATGCTGAGCTCTCACCGAGCGACGCTCTGCATTTTCCCCTCTCCTGGGCTAAACCCCATCAGCAGAAAGAACAGCAGGCTGTTTCCAGCACCACTGCAGCAGGCAGGGCAGGAATAAAGCAGATCCTGGCAAAAAAACGCCTCTCATTTCGCAATTCTTTTCTATAGCAATTAAAATGCGGTTGTCCTAAGGCCAAACACATCCTGATAATGATGTGGGATCTTTTGGTTACGAAAGCTCTGGCCACAGGCTGTCAAGCGCCTGGGTTCATCCAGCTCTTCTGTAGTTTTTTGTGCTCTCATCAATAGCATCCAACTGCCCTTTCCAGACGAGAGGAAGGGAAGCACAGTCGTTAGCGATCAATATTTTATTTCAGATCACTGTTGGGCACCAGAGGGCACATTTCCAGTCTGGTGTGGAGAAATTCAATACACAGCTCTGCCTCTCCTGTCTGAAATGCACGCCAGCTGGGAGTGCTCTACACAGGTCTGCATCCCTTGCTTGTTATTTCACAGACATTAGCACTGCTGAAGCCTCCCCAAATCCGCGTTTCCTTGTCTCCAAATCAAGATCACAGACAATACTCACTATTTTTTTTTTTTTTTTTTAAGCACAGCATCAGTGCATTTTGGTTCTCCCCTCAGCTTTAAATATCATGACTGTGCATTTGAAAAACAGCAATAAAAGAGCTGTTACTGCTGTTACTTCTCTGTGGTACATAATCTACAACAAAGGGGGAGCAAACAAAGATAAAGAGAGAAAAGAGCATGGGAAGGAAGGGTAAGGTATCAAAATGTGAAAGTGATTTCAAAAAGGATCTTCTGCTATCAAAGGTGACTTTGCAAAACAACTCTGTAGTGCTCCAGCTTGGTTTGGTTTTTTTCATGATTTCAGGTCAAAACTGCCCCATTCACAAGTAAAATCATTCTCTCTTCCCGCAAGCGCTGTCCTCAAAACTATTTGGATTCAGGAGGTCAAACAGGATTTTAGTTATTGCTGACAAAATAGATTAATTAAGGATTTCCAAAGCAGCCTAATTCTTCTTGATAGGCAATTGAATTTGCATACTTAACTCCCTTAGGCTCTTTTTAGACATTTCAGTCCAAGAATTTGACAATTAACTGGAGGTTTGGAGCAGTGAGCCGTAGGTACTTTAAAGGAGATTTCTGTTTCGTGAACAGCTCAACACCCGTGTTCACCTCAGCTGAAATCCTGGGCAGAGCTCTGCTAATTGGGAATGCTGCTAATTGTTCTGCAGCCAGACAAGACCAGGATCCTGCTGCAACACTGCGTTGCTCCAGCAGAAATAAAGGAAAACCCCTGACTTTCACCACTGGTCTGACTCTATTGTTAAGGAAGACAGTGGAATCGTTTATGGGGTAAAAGGCAAAGGAGGGCAGAATGTACCTCTCACCTAAAATCCAGATTTTCAACACAGATCTGTTGAGAAAGAAGTTACAAGCTGCTGGAAGCAGGGAGAACAAGCACAAACCAAATAAACTATTCAAAGGTTTATTGGACCAAACAAAGGCAATTTTTACAGATTCAAGCCACTAGAATTACAGTCCTTTGTGTAAGAGCCACCATCAGATATAAAACAAACAAACAAAACAAACAAAAGTAAAAAATACCCAGACAGCCATTTCAGTTGAAGAAATAGTTTGACTTGCTGCCACAAGCAAAAAATCTGGACTCGACTATAGACTTTGCTCGATGTACATATTGCCATGTAACTTAAACACAACGTATATAAGGCATTCTTTGCATAGTTGGGTGCTCGGGACACAGTCAGCCAGCCAGCACCGAGGGGAGACAGCGGCTGTACCAGCAGGATGTTAAAGCAGAGGGTCCAGATGTGCCTAAATTCATACGCAAACCACTGAACACGCTTGCAGTTGTCAGCTGGGAAGGGGCAGCCCAGCCTCTTCTAAAGCTGAAGCCTCCTGCTGTTCTTTAAATGAGCCCTTTTATTAAGAATTTGCCAACCCCAGGCGCTAGAAAGGACAACTGTGTACAAGGTTTCAAGTATTGCCTGCATAGGAATTAAAAAGGAAAAAAACATCAACAAACCAAACCAAAAAAACCAACAAACCAGCCTGTTGGGCTTCTGATATGTTTGCAGCGTTAGCCAAGAGGCAGTTGTCCGGCAGTGAAAGAGACACTTTGAAGGACACATCCCCACCCAGCCTGGTGTTCCTACAACATCAGCTAGAGGACTTGGACTCTCTTCTCGCTCTCACAAACCAGCTGGGCTTGATTTGAAACCTGCTGTGTCTGAAGCAGATATACCCACCCGGCCAAACTCATCTTCTCTATGTGACAGCTGAGGAACAATGCTGAGTTCTGGCTTCAGTGGACAAGCCACGGGGCTAGCGAAAGAGGGCACTGGAACAGCAAGCTGGCAGAGGAATGGGGAGGGTGTCTCTTCCAGGACCCCCACTATGCCATCCTGAGCCAGAGGAAGCCCCTGATGTCATAGCTACCTCCTTGGGTCTCCTCTTGGGAACCGGAGCAGGGAAAAGCAAGAATCCAGATATTAACAGCAGCCAAAATGCGATCTCCTAAATCTCCACCACAAGCAGAACAGCTAAACTACCAATCTCTGTCACTTCTCGAGTCTTCTGTCTACCTACAGAATCAGCTCTCTGCCAAAATAACTACAGAAGCGGGATTTGAGTCAGTCCAGCTACTGTCTGCCATCCCGCACCTGGACCCCGCTTTGTCCCTCTGCTCCTCAGGATAAAGCAGCGTTGTACAAGATTTGCAATCGCAGGCAGTTCCCACCCCCCAGCAACAAAGAGGAGTTTGGCCCCAGGAAGAAACAACTCGATGGTCTGGTACAAGGTCTAGGTTGGTCTGGGAGAAGAGCTATGGTTCACCCACCCCGATAAAGGAACAGCACAGAGTTCATGGCAGGCCTAATACACAGTAATTAACTAATAGACTTGCTGCATATTTAGTGTCTAGTTTGGGTTCTGTTTGGGGGAAAGGGAGGATGGTTCATCCCAGCCCCCCCAAACACAACTGAAGTCACTGCTTGGGCCCTTCCCCACTCCACGGAGCCACACAACAGGATCTCCTCAAACTTGACACCACAGGAGTTTTTGAAGAGCTCAACTTCAGACCAAGAAGGGATCCCAAGTTTTGAGGGTTTATGGATTTCTCTTATGGGTGTGTTTGGTTGGTTTTGGTATTTCAAGCCTTTAAAGATGCCAAGGGATGCCTTTAGGAGGAGGCTAGGGACAACTTCATATAGTCTTCAGTTCTGCAAAGAGAAACAGGGAGAGAAGAGAAATCATTTCAGTCATTTCACCCCTCAGGTTGGTTCATTATTTTTCACATAAACGAGCAGGGGGAAGACTCAGTGTGTGCACGTGCGGAAAGCAAAACAACTTCCCACCTCAGGGCAGAACAAGCCTCTGTTTCCAAACCTCACGCCTCTAAGAAGGAGGCACTTTGCTTCATCAACTGCAGCAGGATAGTCGAAACCCAATTAGAAGCGCAAATCCTCTCCTCTGGCACCAAACTGAGGTATAACCCTTCTGACCTGCTGATGAGAGCTGGAGAAGCCCAGCTAATTGGAAACCTTCATTAGCTTCAGGGGTTACTGCCTCACTGTCCTGTGCACTTCTCCCTGGGCTGCTGGCACCCTGCTCTAGCCCAGATTCCTCTTCCCACCTGCAGCCAGATGAGCGGGGAGTGAATACTGGTTTCACCGAGCAGTGTGCCTGAACAGGTCTACTTTTCCTACAGATGGGTCTGCTCAAGGGAAGGACGCAAAAAACCCTGGACTCTCTGCTGGTCATGATGGGAAGCTCTCCCCAAGACCCAGGGAAGGAGGATGAGATGATTAGATATGTTTCATGGGTGGGGATGTCCAGACACTCCCTGAGGTCTTGCAGCATGTTGTTGCAAGGGCCAGAAAATGTGGTCCCTCGTTCTCAGCTTGAACCTTTCAGACACTCTGCCCCCCTTACTGCCCCAGCATCTCTCATGGCCCAACCATCCACAATGGGAAGCATCTGATAGTAGCCTGAGCAGCTGCCCGGGGACAGAGTTAGAGGGAAGCTACAACGAACCTCACCTGGGCACTTAAAAACACACACAGATGCACCCCAGCCTAATTCCTCCTGAATTCTTTAGGCTTCACTGCCCATTAACACCTGAGCCCTGTTTGAAATTCCCCTGGCTCCTGCCAGCCACAGTGTGGAGGCAGGTTACAGCCTCAAGTCTTCCTCAATCCTCTCCAAAAGGGTGCCTTCTCCAGCAGGCTCCCAAGTGCAGCCGGTGACCCGGATCCCGGATGGGGGAGACAGAGTATCACGTGGAACTGGAGTTACTCAAGCAATGTTGCTGAGGCTCAGTAGCCGGCCCATTAGGACAAAGAAAGGAAACTCTCCGGAGTGGATAATCGTTCTGCAAGATTCACAGTGCTGAGGATCGGATCATCCCGCTCAATTCATGCAAGCATAATCAGATTTCATGCGTGAGGGCATAAGCTCATTGCCACGGGGGTCCAGAAGGAGAGGTCCCCTCCAGCATGCCGCAGTTGGAGTGGTGAGGGATGGGAGAAGTCAGGGGCTTGGCTGCAGCCTCTCACAGGGTTACTCACCTCCAGGACAAGGCCAGGCCGACAGCTGGGGTGAGAAGATCTTAAACCAAGCATGAACTTAATGGAGGATGTCTGTCAGAGCCATAAGTTCCCCATCTGTACAACAGGGATACCCCTTACTGCTATTGGAGCTGTGAGGGGGATTAGACTAAAGAGCATGAGACGGTCCGTCACTGGGGACACTAGGGCCATATAAGCCCTCAGGCTGAGAAACTCTAACATTGCTGCCATGGAACCTAAGAGACTTAATTCCCTTGGGATGGAGGCCAAAGGCTTTGAGCCACTGCTTATCCTTGGCTCTTTCCTCCTTTCCATTTGTTTTAGACAATGAGATCAACCTGACTGGCATGCTTTCCCCTAGCAGCATGTCAATCAAACTGGGTTGGTCTTCTTTTGCTGGTAGCCTGTATCCTCTCTTCAGGTACAAATTATCCAAATATCTCTGTTCTGGCCTCAGCTGAAGGCCAAGTCAAGAAATGGTACAATTTGTCAGCTGGATGTGGTTCTGTGCAAGATACAGATGGAGAACAAGGAGCTCAGTCAAGGGCAGGTCCTGGCTTATGAAGGTGGCTCCAGTACTGAAGGGTCTCAAAAGACCATGCTCATCCTGAAGCATGGAAACCGGATATTTTTCTGGTGGCCTCAGAAGCATTCCCCTTACTCCAACTCAGCATGGGATCAGCACAAGGGTATGGGCTTCTTGCCTTCAAGAGCAGACAGCATCCCAGAACTGACTAACAGGTGGGCTGGTGGCATTCCCATTTGTGCTTATTCCTCACGTGTGTGAAATCTGCAGCAGGAGTTCAGGAAATCCTGAAGCCCATCCATAGGCTATAGCTTTCCAGAGGACTCCTCTCCCATTCCAAAGAGATCCCAGAGCATTTTGTTGTAACCACTTCTGACAATTGCTTGTGCCCTTTTCAGGAATAGTTTCACTCAGGAAGCTGATTTTCTGAAGTACAGACCATTCCCAGTTCCTTCCCCTGGCAGAAGGAGCAGGTGCTTGCTTCTTGAGAACATCAGTCCTCTGGTCTGAAATCCTGGGAAGAGGGCAGATAGCAATCTGGCTCCAGCCTTTTTTCAATCCAGACAGGCTAGGATTGACCCTTGGGGGTCAAAAGCAGTGAAGAAAGACTCTGGGCAGACCTAGCAATGGGTGGTCAAGATCTTCCCAAGCAGTTCCCTCCCATCTCACTGCTGGGGATGGTCCCATCACCACTGCTTTCCATTTCTCTCCCATGCGGCCAGCTGCCCTCTCATTTCTGGTAGTGACCATAACCCAGTCTTGTCCAGGATGGGGGTACTGCAGGAAGAACATGAGGAATGACACTAAATCTAAGCTTTCCCCTGGTCCCAAAAGCATTGCTTCAGCCAATAGGTAAAACAGAGAGAGAGGGGACTTAAATACAGAAGAGGGAGAGACAGTCAGTGCTTAGAAAAGAGAGGAGGACAGTGAGAGGTACCAAAGGGAGTTTCTATCAACACAAATCCAAAATTCCTCCAGTGGGACAGAAAAGTTGCACATGACATCGGGAAATACCTACTGCTCCCCAGGAACTACCTGCTTCTCCTCAGGAGCACCAGAAAAGCAGTTGGGGCTGCCAGAACTGGCATGACCAGGGAGCACAAGTCACTTTGACTTTAGGACCGGGGCTGGCAAGGAATCAGTGGGGTCAGGGACCCCCGAGCAGACCTTGCCCACTGCTGTTTAAAGGCAGAAGCCTCCCACATTTCCCAGCCATAGCAGCAACAGCTAAAAAGGCCAGAGCGCAGCCAGGAAGGTGGCTCAAGCTCCTGGCCAGCTCAGCTGAGCGGCCAAGATCACCTTCTTCATCATGTTCCCATCCCCCTTGCATCACTCCTGGTCCCCCAGCCAACACTACAGCAGCAGGGAGAGCTGTGGACAGGCCAGTCTGTGTTTTCTTCCATCGCTAATGTTGGATTTTAACTCACTGACCACCAGTTTGCACCCAGCTTGGTGTGATGCCCCGATTCCCCACAGCCCTTGATCTCCCCGGGGTGCAGGGGAGCCACAGGAGAGGCAGAGCCAGGCTCCCAGAGAGTGAGCAAGTAGAGAACAGCAAGCTGCCCATGCTGCACAGGATTAAGCAGAAGCAGATGAAGACAAGTTGTGAGCGTTGGGTGAGGGAGACACGGAGAAGCAGCCACAAGCTAGGACAATTCAGGACCTGAGCCAAAAGGTTAAAAAAAACCCCAAAACCCAGGAGCTCCAGCAGAGTTGCTGTCTGGTATGAAATCTCACATCAGGGCAAGGTCAGAGACTCACGCCCTGCAAAGGCTATGGGGGAGCTCACTAAAGTTTCCTCTCTGGGACAGGAGAAGATGAGAGAGGGGCTTCCTGACCTCCCCTTCTCTGGGTTTCTGAGGGAGGCATCCTGAGTTGCTCAGTTTTTAATGCTGCTGGGGGACTCATGACTCAAATCAGATCCTCTATAAATAGGGCTGGAGCTCAAGTCCACTGATATGTCGTAGGTCAGAGGACATTTTCCCCAGGGATATGGTGGAGGCAGGGAATGTTGCTGGGCCACCAGGAGACTAACTCCTCATACAAGTTGGATCTGGCACCTACAGAGGGGGCACAGTACCCCTTTCTGAAGAAGAGGCAGATGGGAAGGAAATGTGCCTCATGCACTGGGTGTTTTGCAGCTGAAAGCAGCCTTGCCCATGGTCAGTGCCATCCCCATGGCTGGTGACACCAGTGAAGCAGTGGCCAGCCTGACCTGAGGAGCCCCATGGCCCTAGTCTTTGCAGTTCCTTGCTGCTGTTCTTCCTCCCTCAGCCCAGGATGACTATCGTGCTGCAGAAGATGAAAAGCAAACAAATAATAAAACCCCAAAGAAAGCCCAAACTTACCAGCTTCCCTCATCCAAAAGAAGCACCATGCTGGACAGGACAGGACAGCAAAGCCACTGGGTTGGGGGTGAAGGGTAGCAAAAGAGAGGGGAGGAGGAAGAGACCCAGATCCCGTGCTATACAGAGGGGGAGCAAGCAAGCGAGCCAGGGCTGTGTGATGACAATGCAGGGGGTGGACAGGGACAGATGCCAATGGAGAGCTCTCCCGAAATGCAACCTCCCCCAACCCAGTCCACCCACTTATTTTTGGAGGACCAGTAGTGGAGATGTTTGAAATAGGTCAAGGTCTGTCAACACAGTCATTAACCCCCTGCAGCTGCTTCCTGGCCTTGTGTGCTCCAGAGCTGTCATCATGAGCACTGTCTCCTTCAGCACAGTTTTCCCTCAAGCCACCGCTGCATCCCCACTTTTGACCCAGGCAGAGCAGGGAAAGGTGTCTCCTCTCTGCCATTCCTCAGAGCCAGGGTCCATCCAGGGCACTCTGCCTTGCTGAAACTCCAGGATTCAAGCCCAGTTTTATTTACTGCCTTGTAACCAAGAGGTATTCTGAACCCAGCAGGGGAGGAGAGAGGTCTCCATTGATAAATTACCACCAAAAGGACTGAGCGTGAGGTTTACAGCCATCCAATTCCCCTTGCATGAATTCCAACTTGCAGCTGAGCCCCAGACTTAAGTCTACTCTGAATTCAAGAAAAGTCAACCCGTCCATAACTGGCCAGGAATGAGGAGAGGATTGAGAGGCAGGAGGAGAATTTGCTTCTAGAATGGGTCACCTGGGTGTGGGAACTGAGTCCAACAGCCAAGGAAACCGGGCAGCCACCCCTACCTTCTCCTCAGTCTTACAGAGACTGGACTGTGGACTGGGGGATCACCTGCTCCATCTGTGAGTTCACCTGCACACAGTAGAGTCTGTCTGAGCAGTTTGGTGCCAATCACTTGGACCCTGCTTAAGGCATCTGCAAGGGTGCCCTAACTGATGCCCCATGGGGCAGCTCCTGGCTCTCTACCCCTATCTCTTCCTAAATCCCAGAGAGATGACAGAAAGGAGAGACCGTTCCACAGACTATTAGATGGGATCTGCTCTCCTTTTTCCAGTCAGCATAGCTAGCAAAGAGTGACAAGGACAGAGCACAGGCAGCTCATTGCCTCAGCATCTCCAAAGCCAACCAAGACTTGGCTGGGACCTGCTCTGCCTCACAGAAAAAAAGAACTGAAAGGAGAGAACCCAGAGAGTGGTTTCTCCTGATTCTTTTCTCTTTTACTATGAGTGTATCCCTGCTGCAGCCATCAACGCTCAGGAGTCCTGACCATAGTCCTTTCGAACTGCAAATCCCGCCCAAAACATCTTTCAACCCCAAGGGAGGTTTGAAAAGCAGCTGGCAAAGACCACTGCAATCCACCCATGGCAGCTCTGCTTGGGAATTAGATTCAGGTGCAGAAGAGATGGATTTGGGAAATACGCTGTGCTGGTTTGACCAAGGGCTGTATCCTTCCCCTGCACTCTTCCCCTTCCTGTCCAGACTATTTTTCTCCCCCAGGGGAGAAAACGCTATGTGCTTCTATTCTAGAAGTTCTGGTGAGCCACCAGGTGTGATCATGCATGGCCACCACCTGAGCCAGATGTATTTGCCAGCTGGATTTACTGTCCTCCTCCCTCACTGAGCAGTCCCTCTGTTTTTTAAGACTGAAGTAACCAGAAGCAGGAAGTTGCATCACTCAGCAAAGAGCACATTCCTTCCCCTTTTAGTCCAGATTTAGCACCAGTTTGAAGCCACAAGACTCAAGTGAGTACTAAGCAACACAACCACAGCTTCTGGAGTGATGCAGGTTAGAGCAGAAGTGGGATTTTGGTTAAATCACCCAATCTGCTGCGTGCCTGTCCTCTCCTGGCTGAAGTCTTATAGCTCTTCCTGGAAAAGGCAAGTAATTATTCAATGGCACCTCCAAAATTAGGGGTCCCTAAATTAAGACTCATGGACTACTGATCAACACAACAAGTAGCCTCGCAGGGGTCTGAGGGACCCACTTGCATTTTTGGGATGTTGCTTAGAAGCTGCTTCACATGGGAACCTGTTGGTCCACAGGAAGACTGGAGGGCTGGCACGGCTAAAGGCAAAGACTAAACCTGTCTCAGCTTTGGCAACAGGCTCGCTCAGCAGCCCTAATTATCCAAATGAATAAAGAGAAGTGGTTGTGGGGTGTCCAGCTTCAGGCATCCAAGATGGAAGAGGTGAGCATCCAAAGGTGAGAGCCTCCATATATCCCCGTAACGCTCATGGAAAGCGAGATGGAGGCAGAGGGCAGCGGACTCATTAATCTGTTATGAGGAGGGAAAGGGAAGGGAGGGGGGGAGGGAGGTGGGACAGGCCACTGCAGCTCAGAACCAAACTCTTCCCCAGAAAATGAGACCCAAAAGCAAAAAAAAAAAACCAACCCAACCCCAACCCCACATTAGCAGATGTTATCAGTGGTACCGCTACTTCTAAGAAACAGCGCGTCCTTACCAAAAAGATTTGCAAGAATGTTTGTGGCCGAGGACCTAAGGTACTTGCTACAGAGATGTGAGATCAGAGGTCAGCTCAATCCTGCAACATAAAGGTGGCAAACCCGGGTCACAGCAGGGTCGGGGGTTCACGGAGTCAGGGAGAGGGATGGGGCTGCCGAGGGAGAAGGATGCAGGACGGGGCTGAGCTGCTGCGCCCAGCTGGCCCCGGGAGCTTACCTGGCAGCAGCCCTGCCCCCTGACACCACCTGCGAGGCCTGAAATGAAAAGCTGCTGATGCCGCAGTGAAGATTTGGCAGGGGGGGGAAAGTAAGCCAGCGACAAAGCAAGACAGGGAAGAAAAAAAAAATAAAAAAAATTCACAAAGCTGCCTTAAAGAAATGCACAACACAAATATGGAAGAGGAGAAAGAAAAGGAGCAGTAGGAAAAACACGTCTGCTGATGGCCCTCAGGGAGGAAGGCTGCTGAGAGCCTCCAAGGGACCCGATACCCAGACGATGTCCATCAGTTCTAGGTGCACTGTCCTGCCCTGGGACCGCTCCATATGGATGTGACAAGTGACGTCTGGGAGGCCCAGGAAAGGACCACCACCCCCTGGAGGCTGTTTTACAGTCCTGAGTATGACACCCCTGTCCCACCGCTGTCCATAGGCAATGTCCCCTCAGTGTCCCCAGGTGACAGCAAGAGCATTTGTTGCCACAGAGGAACCAGTTCAAGGCCCTACAGGACTCCTGGTCCTGAAAACCTGAGCAGCAATTGTTCAGCTGGTTTGGATGGAGCTGCGGGTGCAAAGGATTTGAATTTGCCTGCTGCGGGTAGACTTCTGCATTGGTGCTTCGCAGGCTCCTGAAAAGCAATTCCCATTGAGCCCCACAGGTTCCTCTCACATTCACTCAGTTCATTCCACCACCACCCTTCCCCAGGTGAAAAACACAATGACACTAACAGACCTCCTTAGCACTTTTCAGGTTGGGGCCTTCAGCCACAATAAAAATATAACAAAAGGAAGAAAGCAAACATTTTTCCTGATGCCACCAATACAGAATCAACCCTGTGCCAGAGGACACTGGAGCTGTCCCCAGAGCACACAGCCCTTGCAGATCTTTGCTCCTGGCAGTGCTATAAGGCAGGTGAAGCCCAAGATTTGAGGACAGCTGGGAGCCCAGAAGCCAGGGGAGAAAGGGAAGACATCTCTTGTTGGGAAAGTCAGATTTGAGGTGGAAAGAATGGCTGCAGGAGTCCTGTGCACCCCCGAGACTTCCCCAGGAGCAGAGGGAGTGTGTGTCAGTGCCATTCCTTGGGCAGCTCTCTGGATTTACGCTGCTGCTCATGTCATGGAGACAAACCTCAGCCAGCCCTGCCACCAGCAATGCAGAGATGTTACCCAAGGACCTTGAGGCAAGGCTTGCAAGCAGGAGCATGCTGGACCTAGGTGCAAGGAGCCATCCCTCCACCCCTGCCTTCCCTGCTGCACTCGGGTTTCCACTTGGTCCATGTCAGGTCTTTACAGCGCACCAGTTGTGGTGGTACTTTAGACCATGGCATCACAGGCAAGGGGTGACAAATTCTCCCAAATCTTTCCAGGAGGTGCACACCGCTGGGTGGAGAATTGGGTCCCACAGCCCTTGGGACAGCAACAGAGAGAACATCTCCCAGGCTTGTTGAGCCACCACTGGGAAATCAGTTCCCGACAGCTTGGCCAAGAGGGAAGGGGTGTGAGCTGCACAGGGGGCAGAGCCTGCTTGTAGGGCAAAGCCCTTGGCTGTGGGGTTTGACATCTCTGGTTTAGCGTGGGCTCTGCTTGCCCATGGGCTGAAGGACACGTGGACAGAGACTTCACACTGACAGCACAGACTGGCTTCCAAGAGGGCTTTGCAGCTCAAGGTGCCAGGTTGGGGTTGATTTCCCCTGCATAGACTGGGAAATCTTGATCCAGAAAGCTTGTTTTTAGTAACAGGACAGACTCTTCCCTTTTTTTTTTTCATGCAGGTCTCAGGCTCAGGAGGGAACTTTACCGAAATTATAAGATGGACAATTCTCCATCTCTACCCACTATACGGCAAATCCCCACCACTTACAGCTGAGTCCTGGGTATGCACGTTTCTAGTCTCAGCCTCATCACAACAAACTCTAAAAGCTCCAATCTCACTCACTTTGCTCCAGTATTTCTGAGCTATGCCCACATCTTCGGTTTGGAGGCCATCCACAGGGTAAAGGGAAAGGAAGTAGCTAGAGATCAATAGATGTCCTCAATAGATGTAAATCAGTGTGTTGCTAGTGGGACGAGGGGAACTACGCCAGCTTGTGTCAGCTAGAAAATTTCGTCTAAGCATCCAGAGAAGGAGCTTGAACAGCTCAAAAGGCACACAGGGCCACAGTGTCTCCATATCCTACATCAGCGTGACTTTATTTGCTCTTGTGTCTTCCTGGGTAGGAGAGGTCAGGACCATGGTGCAATGAGATGTTGAGCCCAAGGCTACCAAGGTGGTCTGGGGAGAGAGAGGTCTGAAGACACTCAGCTTGTTTCAAGAGGATGCCAACCAGCTGGCCTTGGGCGAAAAGAAAAAGAGAAATTAACTTACCTTTGTTCTTCCTCGAGTTCTTCTTTGGTCATCATGGACTTATACTGGTTTCCCCTCAGCTTTCCAGGACTATATTTAAAAGAGAACGTCTCATCTGCAGCTGGAGAGTGGGAGAGGGAGAGACAAAGAAGAGCAAGACATCGTGAGCCAGAGGCCTCCTGAGGGCAATGATCAACAGCGGTGGGCTTGTTCCCTTGAGCTTCTCGCTGACCCTTGCTCCTGCACAGGCACCCCAAACACTGTGACCACCCCAAAACGCTCTTCCTCCATCAGCTCCAGCTTTCAGAAAGCCCAGGCAGCATGGGAGAAGCTGTGTGGATTGCAGTGGAGAGCCAAGGTGCTGCTGGCCAGAGGACAGCAGGAACCTCAGCTGCAGCTTAGCCCTGGAAACAGGGAGGAGCGCTGGGGGCAAGCAGCCCTGCTTGGAAGCAGATACAAGTAAATCCTTCAGCACGGGAACCATATGCTATCACTCTCTTTGGAATCAAAGCCTTGCAGGCCCATCTTGGCTTATCAAGACATGCTAATCCTGCCCTGATTAGCTCACGGCATTTTCCACTGCTCTCCAGACCTGCATTCCTCCTCCCTCCCTCTCCTCATCCAGGGGCCCTTTCCCATGCTCAGGACTCACCGATGGTGCCACCAGGAGAGCTGTCCTGAGCCACACAGCCCAGCAGCTCCCCTGCAGCCCTGGACAAGGCCTGGGAAAAAATCCAAAGGAGGTCCTGCACAGCACATCTCAGGGCTAGTAGGCAGAGCTGAGCCAAAGCAACCCCAGCAGCACCAACACAGCTGGGTCCAAGTCCCTCTGTCACCAGCCAGCAGACCTGAAGAAGAAACTGAGTGCTCTCCTACCCGGCTTGATGGCCTCTGCCCTGTGCTAATTAGAGCACCGAAGCTCACGGACCCTGAGCCAAAGCCGATCCTTTTCCAATCGGATTTTGTTCGAGCACTATTTGCTTTTAAAAACATCTCCCCTGCTTTATCTTCCTACAGATGGAAGAAAACAACAGGAGTGGAGGTCAATCCAAAGGGCAGCCCAGGAAGAGCGGTTCCTTTGGGTAGTGGTTGCCTTTCTTGGTTATCTGTGGGCTGTTTATCTGCCAGCCTTTATCTCCCAAGGACTGCAGGACTCGGCTGCTTCATGTCAAGCTATTTCCACATACACCCAGAAACATCTGCTGCTCCCACCAACCCTTGGAGCCCTGGGGATACTTCTAAGTGGTCCAACAAAAGGAAGATGTTACTGTGTTATCTACATGGCCCTGAAAAATTGCATGTTATCTACAACCCAGGTGTCTGGATGATACCTCCCAGCACCAGCAAGACCCCCAAAGTGGTGAAACTCTCCTGACTTCTTGTTGCAGGAGAGAAAGCCCCAACTTGTACATAACCCATGGACCCATCCCCTGTCCCCAGCCCCTTCCAATCTTTGCTGCTGCTGTTGCGGGCACCACATTCATGAACATCTCTTCTCCTCCACCTGCCCAAATAAAAAACACCCCACAGGCCATCTCCTCCCTTCCTCATACCCAAAAGAATTCAGCAGCAGCAGCAGCTTCCCTCTGTTTTCTGGTCAATACTGCCCTTAAGGATTTTCTCCCTGTGTCCAAGGTCAGCTGCTTGATTTTGCAATTTCTCCAACCCCAAGCTCACGCACTGTCTCAGCTGCTGCCGGAGTTCCTGCAGACCTTGGGGACCCCTGCACAAAAGGCAAGTCGGAGCCTTATTTTGTAGATGGGGAAACCTGAGATCTCAAAAACAAGCTGTGCAAGGCTGGGTGGGCAGGTATGGGACGGAGTGTGCCAATGCTGCAAGGTCACTGCCATACGGAGCGTACCCGGGGTGATATCTGAGGGCTGGGAATTTAACAAAAACCTCCTCCCTGCAGATATCCGCATTTCCTCCCTTTACATCTCTACATCCCTGATCCTGGGGAGCTTCCCTGGGAAGTCCTGGTGGATTACTGCTCAATTAATGACCCAGAGTGTTCCTCTAATACCAAAACATCACCAGGGCTCCTGAGGAACAAACCCTTTCCCCGGCATCTTCACAAGTGTCCAAACACAAGCACCCCGATGCTCCTGTCCCGCAGCCCCAAACATTCAGCTCGGCCACATCCCACTTCTCTCGGTGGGAAAACCCTCCGAGCGGGCGGACAAACAAGCCTGGCCAGCTGGAATCAAGCAGTAACTCTGCGGCTTATCAGCCCGTCGGGTGGCTGTAAAAGTACATGGAAAGAAAATTCAGCTGGCAGCTGCGCTGGAAGATATTAAGAGAAAGAAAAAAAAAATAAAATAGGGTGTAACATCCTGTTTCTTACCCCGATGCAGAGCAGGGGCTGTTTCTTTACCTTTGTGTAGCTCGCCTGTTTCCAAGGACAACTAAGATTGTTTCCCTCACGTGGTTTTCCGCCAAGTAAATTGAGATTTGGGATTTTGCCCGTCCCCAAAAGGGCAGTTTAATTGCCACCCTGCCAGAAAAGAATAAGGGAAGAGGGAGGCGAGGAGGCTACCCATCTCCCTGCCCACATGTTGTGGTTAAAAAAGGAGCCAGTGTGTGGTTTTGGAAACCACTGGCTGTTTTCTGAGCTCAGGAACTCTCCTTGCAGATCGAAAACAAACTTCAGGAAACACACGGAAAAGAGGAGGCCGAGTTCTCGCATGGACAGTGAAAACACTGCAGAAATCCGAGGTGACCTACTTACACAGGGCCTCCGTGAGTTCATATTAAAGAAAACATTTGTCTTTCGTCTCTCTGGCCTCACAGCGTGGAAGCAGCCCCTTGAGCTCGTCTGGCACGTTCTGTGCACCCAAGTACCTGCCTCCTCCCTGCCAGCTCCTCACAGCGGGGAGAAGGCTGCTGCAATGATTTTGGCTACCACAGCAGCATCCTGGGCTAGTGACAGACCACCTGCACAATCCCCACATTCCCAAGGGGAATCTCTGCTCACAGAGTGGCAGCTCAGTGGCTTGAGTTGTGCCAGGATGAAGGGAGATACAGGAGAAAGGGTGAAGGCAGGAGGGATATTTCTCCCCAGCAAAGCCAGGGCACCACTCTTATTCCCAGCTGCACACCCCTCCCCTCCTCCTCACCAAGCTGAGCCATCGCTTCATCCAGTTCCATCAAAACACTTCAGAAACAGTGTAAATAATTCAAGAGAGGAGTCAGTAGCTGTCTGCAGGAGGTGATTGAGGATGATTCTGAGTTAGCAATGACCTATGGACTGTCATCTCCACCCGCTCCCAAGCCCAGAGCCACTTCAGGGTGATGCCCAGCGGAGCCGGAGCAGCCCCGAAACAGAGCTGAACCAAAGGGGGCAGGTCCTGACAGAGCAGCGTTACTGAGCATCTTCATCATTCCTCAAACCAAGTCTCCTGCAGGGTGACATTCCCAATCACCAGCGCTGCCAGGAAGCCTAACTGGCTGGAAGAAGCGTCTTTTAGGAACCCCATCTCACAAGGCGCTTCCCCCACCTTGTGGTTATGGCACCAGGATTAAAATTTGATTCTCTGTGGCATTAGGCGTAATCCTCCCGAGCCAGGGGATTGCCACACAGTGCCTTAAAAAGGGCAAGCAGAAAGTGGGGCAGGGAAGGGGGAACACCCCACGCTCTCCTGCTGCCCCGGCTGCCCCTGGACACCCCAGGCAGGGGCTCCTGGGGACATCCCATCATCTCCAGGTCTCCTCAGGAGATCAGAGTTCTTGGCAGACACACACTCTTGCTTGGCACCATCTGTTTCATTTTCTTATGAGCACAGCAGTTGTCACCCCAATTAGTCAATTAATCATTTTCCAATCAACTAATTGGCTAATCAGTTAAACACAGCTCTGACTAAAGCCCCAGGAGATCACCCTGGACGTGAGCAAGGAGCTTTTGGGGCAGCTCTGTCATAAAGCTACCCCATGGCAAGCAGCCCAAGGGCATCTGGGGAAGCAAAGAAGGGGCTGCTGCCAGGGCAGGAATTGCCTCTGCATTTCCTGGAGGAAGGAGCCCATCCCCAAGCGCTTGGGGTTTCAGACCCATCTGTACCCTCCCCGCAGGGTGTTTTCTTGGGACATGCAGGCCATCCTCATCCTCCGTCTCTTTCACCACCATCTTCTCGTTTTCCGAATCCAGATCTTCCTCCTGGAGGAGTTAAAAACAGAGGAGAAGGTGCTGTGCTAAATAACCCGTGCTTGGCCAGGGCTGCAGAGCCTGCAGGGCAGAGACCAGAGCTCCCAAAGCAGGGGCTGAACACTCCCTCGCTGCCTCCTTCAGGGAACAGGTTAAAAGGATGCTTGCTAATGAGAGAGATTCATTAGTCTGCTTTCTTCTCGCTGGTCAGTGGGGGGAAATGACCCTTTCTTATGGCATTCCCACCCAAAGGCTGCAAAATGGAAGTGCCTTCCCACGATGAAGGGGTTATTAAGGTTTTTAAGAACCCATTATCCCAGTGTCCCCAGGCACAGCCTTGTGCCTGAGCACCCTCCTGGGCTGGCACCCTCCACCAGTCCCCCCCATCTCACCCAGGGACATGCAGGGGATCCACAGGGACTTCTGCGTGCCCCCAGGCCAGGCTTGGGTGGACGTTCTCAGTGCTGGGAAAAGGCAAGTCCCCAGCAAGAGCCACCTTGTTGCCACGGGCCAAGTGGCTGCTTTGAAGCAGGGAAGCACTCACCAACTGGGACCAGTGGTCAAAAGCAACGCTGGGGGGTCGTGTTGAGACCCCACCAGGAGCCCTCCCAGCCTCTCCTGGCAGCAACTCCCCCCCAAGGCACCACTGGCTCCTGCCCATGGACCCCCAGGCCACACACTGGTGGCAGGGCTGGTCTCTGGAGCACACACAGGAGCAGCAACAGGATGTTACTTTTAATAAAAGCAAAGCAATTTTTGAAAGTTTTGGAGTTGCCTCCTATAACCTACAACAAGCTTCATCAAGCCCAGATTCCTTTCCCTGGTGGGACGGGCAGCAGAAAGCTGTGCAAACAGCAGGCAGAGAGGGAAGAGAGCACTCCAGCTCTGGAGAAGACAGGGACACGTGGCAACATTCCTGTGTGTGTGCCTTCTTCCCACCAAGTGCAGCCTCGGGTTGCAGCCCCCCCCACCCCCAACATGACCCAAGCCCTGAGGTCAACAGCATCCTGGAGCACATGTCCTCCTGCATCCTCCCGTCCCTCTTCATCCCACTCCAAGTGGTGGGGCTGGCGTGCAAAGGGCAAGGCACCGAGGAGAAGGTAGGGGGGAAAGGAGCCTGGCAAGCAGCCACGCTGTTGAGCACGCAGGAAAAATCGGGGTGAAGGAGACCTGAGGGAAATGAAGATGGTCTGAGGAGGACCCTGAGGAGAGGCAAGGCTTTGCAATGCACGGCCTTAGATAAACGGGAGCGCAGCCCCGACCCAGAAGTAGGTTAGTTTGTCATCAGTGAGGAATGCGTGTTATTCACAGCCATTTGGCTTCTTCTCGCCACCCTGCTCTCGGGTTCCTCAGAAGGACACGCTGCCAAGACCCCTGCCCCCCGCAGCCACCGCTGGTTTGGGTTGTGCTTCCAAAGATGGGCACTTCCCACCGGCCACGTGGGATTCCCCTGAGGGTGGCTGGGAGGGGGGCAGCACCCAAAGGAGCAGCCTCAGGGAGGGTGCAGGGAGGGGATGGTCAGTCCTGGCCCCGGGGACTCAGCCATGAGCCCGGGGCAGCAGCTCCCCATCACATCCCAGTGGTTCCCCATCATATCCATCTCTCCCTGCAAGCTGGGATATCCCCAGGGAGACCTGACCCTCCAGGAGCTGGCACAAGAAGGGATATTTTAGCCCGTTCCCTGCCCAGGTGTTAGGAACGGAGCATTTCTCAGCTTTTAACAATGGAAGCAAGTAGGAAATTTGGTACACATAGGTCTGGAGAACAGAAAAACTGAAATTTACTCTCAAGCAGCTTCTGGAAGACCCTTCTGGGGACAGAAGAAGCAAAGAGCCTCAGCCAAAGGGTTTCCAGCAGAGCCTGTCTGGCGGGACAGAGTGACCCAAGGAAGGAAAATATCTGTGCTCCAACCCAGAGGAAGAAACATTTGATGGGAGCAGAGGGAGCAGTCAGGGATGCCAGGCTGGCAGGCGACAGCAGCGTCTCATGGCCTTGCTGGGAACCCCCCACTCGTGGCAGCCAGGATCTCGCTGCAGCACTACATTTTTCCGCTTGGATGGCTTTGAGGCAGATGCCAGCACCTCCCTTCCCCCTGCGCTGTGGCCCTGGCCTCGACGTCCCCATCTGTCCCCCCTTGCTGGGGCTGCTCACTCCCTTGGCTATCACTGTGCCACCCTGAGAGCCTTCGGGCTGCCTTAGCCTGACCCCCAGGCACCTCTGCACACCCAGGCAGCACACTTGCACCCGGGGTCTCTGCTTTAGATGGACCAAGCTATTAAAAGCCCAACCAACCCACTCCAGGCAGCGCCGTGGGCAAGTTTTGTCCCCTCCATGGCCGCTGCTCCCCTGGCATGATGTCCCACCCATGCAGGGACACCAGCACACGTTGTGCCACCCTCCCCAGGCCGCCTCTCCATCCCACGCACCTCTGCCTTCCTGGAAAGTGTTTCTTGGCCGCATCCACCCTCCGCTTGTCCTGTGTGCCCGAGGCTGGACCCAGGTGAGGCACCCAAAGGTGTTATCTGGAAAAAGGCAAGAATCTTTGAGCACAAACACCCCGGAGCACAAACCTCCCTGTGTCTAACCAACCAGCCCTGGAAACACTGGGACAGGTGGACAAATCTCCAGACGTGGCCAGCAGCTCGCCTTGCCCTATTGCCCAAGCCCATGCTGCCTCCAATCCATGTGCCAAGCCATGGGGTGAGGAACCCTAGAGATCTTCAATGCCCAGCCATGGAGCCAGGGTTTGGAGCTACTGGGCTTGGCGGAGAGGGAGAGGGAGAGGAACACTCAGTTCATTGACACTTG
Organism: Thinocorus orbignyianus; assembly: GCA_013400375.1. Taxonomy (NCBI): domain Eukaryota; kingdom Metazoa; phylum Chordata; class Aves; order Ciconiiformes; family Thinocoridae; genus Thinocorus; species Thinocorus orbignyianus. Next base: position 254,328 of record VXBW01005663.1, read on the forward strand.
CAGGGCCTGCTCTGCCTTCTCCATCACCAGTAGTACCCTCTTGAACCCTTCTTGTCCCCCTGCTGCAATCGTGGAGCTGGGGCATCCCTGTCCTCTCAGCCCCACATCAGCTTTGAACACTGACTGGCCTCAACCTCCCTGCAAAGCTTTCTTTCCCCTGCTCTCTCCCAGCTGATCCTTTCCCTGCTGTGCCGAGAGGGCAGCTGTGGAGGAGGATACGTGTGGGCAGGGAGCCGGGACATCGTGTCCGTTGGCCTTGCAGGGAAATACCAGTGCCGGGCTGGGAGCAGCCTCCGGGATGGCTTGAAAAAACTGTTAGCAGGGACAAAACCCCCACCCTGACCCTGGCTGTGCCCACAGCCCCTGGACAGAGGGGAGAGCCCTCCCTGCCTGGAGCATCCTAACACCCCCAGGGAGCCTGCCCCAAACTTTGGGGCTCCTCAGCCCTACCCCACCAGCCGTGGGGCAAGTGCAGCTGAGCCAGGGGCTGCTGTACCCTGGGCACAGGATGCTCTGTGAAAGCAGAGCAGTGTCCTGCAGCCAAAAAACGGAGGGGAAAGGTGTTGGGGTAATGCTGGGGGACCTGACAACCAAAGGGGACACCGTGGCACCCCAGGTACTGCCCTTCTATGTAAAGCACAGTTGAGGGGCAATGCAGGGAGACTGTTTTGAGTGGTGGGGAGTGAGGGAAGCACAGATCAGGGCCAGATGGCAGCAGGAGCTGCTGGAGAAGCAGGCAGTTGGGTGCTCCGGCTGCCAGCCCGGAGTTACACACAGACCAAGAGAGCCTCCCCACAGGAAAGGAAAAAAAAAAGGGGCAACAAGGAGCACTGCAGGGAGATTACACACGTCATTATCCAGGAGCATCTGGAGGAGACTTGACACGAGCTGCCCAGGCCAGCTGCTGCAGCAAACAAAGATCTCATTGCCGCTGGCATCAGCAGGGGGACACGTTCGGTGGCAGCTGCCTGGCCCCGAGGCCATGCAGGGCTGAAAATGTGCCCCATGTTCCCTGCCTGCTCCTGCCTGAGCAGGATGGACCCATCCCACCTCACAGCCCATCCCGTGCCCGTTTACATCTGAATCACGGCTCTACACAGCTTGCCACGAAAGCCCAGCACTCGCCACCTCGGGGTTAAAATCCAAAAAAGTTGTTTACCTTGAGTACCAACACAGCAAGAGATCTGTCTTGGCTTTTGGCAGCTCTTGGCTTCCAAGTTGAAGCATTTGTTGGATCATCAGAAACAGGTTTTTGCCCTTTGACTTCCATGGCCAGCAAGGGAGACGCCTGCGCATGGAGCAGCAGAGGCTTTGGACCAGAGCAGGAGGGAGGACAAGACCTCCAGGGACATTTTGGGTATGGGCAGCACTGACCACAGACAGACCCAAGTCACTCAGGAGAAGACAACTTGGATGGAGGAGCTCAGTGTTGTTCTCCCAGAATCCCCCTGTGTGGCTCTGCCACAGTGTGAGCCCCCTCCCAGCCCTACAGGAGATGGAGACTGGGCTCCCTAACACAGCATCATCTGGTTTTCAGCTCATTTCTGGCCATTTCCTCCTTGTTTCCTCCATCCCCGGTGCAAGCCCCTCCAAGCAATGGGTTTCCCTTCTCAGAAGGGACACAAGGAGGCTTTGGGGTTGGTGTGTGCCTCCCCCTTTCCTCAGCCAAAGGGACAGCCCTGGCAACTACAAGCAGGATGGGGACAAACGAGTGCCCCACTCCAGCTTCGGGAAAAGGGAAGATCCCAGGCTACAAAGTAGGGAGAGAAAATTGTCTTGGATCGAACTCCCAGGCCCTGCGTGTTGCCATTTATGGCTGCACTCTCTGCTCCAAGCCTGATGCAAGACGTTGCAAGAGGGAAAGAAAGCAGACAGCAGACAGCCAGCCAGAAAGAGAAAAGCCAGGAGGAAAAGGGGAAGGGAGAAACCTTTTAAAATAAATAAATAAATAAATAAATGTTGGCAGCTCCTTTTCACCCTGCTGCTGGGGCTCTCCATCCTCCTGCCAGCCAGAGGAGCAGCTGCTACAGAAAAGGAGCAGTTTTCCTGCCCCAGGCGATGGGGTGATGGCCCTGCCAGCCCCAGGGTGCCCGGCAGGGGATATGCCTTGTGCAGAGGCAGCACTTTGTAGGTCTGGACCCCCCCAAAGCATGGGGAGCATCCACTCCCACCAGTCCCCCCATCACTGCTGTGGGCACAGATGAGCCACAGAGTGGCCAGAGCCCCACCAAAGCTCTGGGGCCAGCCAGCCCCCAGCGAGGGATCAGGCATTGGGTTTTGATTGGGAAAACACCAGTGTGTCCCACAGCAGGGTGAGGAGTCCCAGCTCAGCAGCTCCTGTCCCCGCAGATACCATCATACTGCCATGCAGCACCCCCAGAATGGTACCCAGTGGCCCATCCCCGGCTCTCCCCTTTTTTGCTCCAGCCTCTGGCAAGTAAACACCACAGGCACCAGCACTGGGATGTCTCTTGCTGTCAGGGATGGACCAGAAGCATCCTTGGGCAGGGAGCAAGGGTGGGCAAAGCCTGTCCTCACCTCGGAGGCTTGCCCAGTGGTCAGCCACGTAGGTGGCCACTTCAGAAAGCAACAAGACCCCTGCAGACTGGCTCTGCGCGGGCTCCCAAGGCCATACCCAGCCCAGATGGGACTGGGCAGCCCCTAGCCCCCTTGGACCTACTGGAGGGGACACTGTGCCCCAACCCTGTGGCTGGGATGCAGGGGAGGGACACACACACACACACAAGGTCCCGGTCGGGTGACACATGTCCTGCCTCGCTTCCCCGCACATGGACACTGCAAGGGATGACACGTTCGTTAGTGGCACAGACCGCAGCGGGTGAGAGCCAGGGCTCAGCCGAGCAGTGATGGGTCTGGCAGGGTCCTGTGCTGCTGCCAAGGCTGCAAGGAGGGGTAGCCCGTGGTCACATCCCTCCCCACCCCTCTGCAGGATGGCAAAGCTCCCCTCCCAGCCCTGCGGCAGCCTGCACAGTCACCCATTAAAGCCGGGCTAATTAGACATCCTCTCTCCTCCGGCAGAGGGAAGACAAGCAGGGGCACTGGATGCTGACTTCTGAAAGTCAGCATCCAGTCTCTGCTGGGAGCTGCTGCCTCACGTGTCCAGGGGTGGTGGGAGCTCCCAGAAGGCACAGACGGGGTGGAGAAACAGGGGGAAGGCAGCCAGGGCTTTGCAGAAGAGGCAGGTGACATCCCCTCCGTGCCTTTGCCACCTGAGTAACAGCAGGGTTTGCATGACTGTCCCCAGCCAGGAAAAGCTGGGCAGCTCTGAGTGCGAGTTCCCCCCTTGCCAGATCACTTCCAGAGCTGTCCCCTCTCTTCCCACTGTCACCTGCTTGACCCTGCTCTGTTTGAAGCCACCAGCTGTGGTTAACCCTTGGCAAACCAGCCAAGCTGATATGCCCAGCAGAGAGCCTGGCACTGCCCACTCACCCTCCCCATCTCCAGAGCTTCCCAGCCAGGAGGGCATCCCAGTGGTGGCTCCGGGCAGCCACTGAAAACCCTGCCCTGTCTGTGCCAACTGCCACTTCCAGGTCAGAAATACTCATGACAGAATCAGAGTTTTCTGACTGTTTCTCACAAGAACCGGACTCGGCAGCCCCAGCAACGCTGCAGTTCCCACCCAACAGCTTTTTGTTAGAGGATGGCTTTGACAGCCCTGCCTCATCCATTAACAAGCTGGGGATGGGGATGAGAACAGACAGCGACACACTAATTAACTTTTATTCAGTGATGGGAGCCAGCAGAGACAAGGGGAACCACTACCAGCAGTTAATGGCAACAAGGACTCCTGGGCTCCTTCCCCTGCTCTGCCACTGCTTCATTTTATAGCCATGGGGACGGTGCTGTGACCGTCCCTTCCTCCCAGACTGGGGCAGGGAAGCAGACTGGTTTCTACAGGCCAGGAGAAGGAAAGGAAGGAGACAGAGGGGGACATTAAACACACCAAGACTGCTCTCCCTGGGTGGGTTCACCCATCAGCAGTTTGGTTCAGTTGTTAATGGCTGCAGTGAATCAGAACCAACCCTGTACGGTGTGTCCTGAGCAAATGGGAGGGGGAAAAATTAAGAAATAAGGAAAGAAAGCTTTCTGAGTGCTGAGAAGAGCCCTGAGCTTGTGAGGTACCGACTCAGCCAAGAAGCCCTGAGCCTGCAGCAGCCCCGATGCTGCCAGGAGCCTCATCTGCTGAGTCACATCAGGGGACCGCAGCCCTCAGCCGAGCCAAGATGGGTTTGATAGAGCACGCTTCCATCAGCAGCCACCCACAAAGCACTCCCTGCTCTTCCCAAGGCCAGTCCCATCCCTGTCAGTATCATCTGCTGGGCTTGGGGCTAAGCAGTGCTGGAGGAAGAGGATGAAGCAACTTGGAGGATGTTCTCAGGGAGCATCTCACGAAATGCGGAACCCAGGGAAGAATCTGCCAAGATGTGGATGGTCTCCTCTGCTCTGCCTGTGGGATGGGCCCCTGGTTCAGCAGTCTGGGCACTGGTCCCCACTCACACGTGTGCAGTGCCTGCTGGAAACACACGTCCTCCCTCTGCCGTGCCACCCAGCACCATGGGACCGCCAGCCTCAGCCAGGCAGCCTGTGCCGAGTCATCCTGGCAGCCGTGGGATCACGGAGGTGGGGGGCAGCGTTCCCAAACACTTACTCAGCAGCCAGAGGCATCCCTCCCCCTTCCCGCTGCTCTCCACCACCTCCCAGATCACAGCCAACGCCTGCTCCCCATGCTGTCCTTCCTGAAGAGATGCTGCTCAGGTCCAGAGCTACTTGCCCTGCCTTATTCCTTCCACAAGGTAGCCTTTTCCCAGGGAAAAAAAAAACAAAACCAAAACAAACGGGCCAGGACCCTACTCAGCTCCCGTGTCCCCTTTGCTCTGCTGTGAGAGGGGCTGAAGGCAAAGCAGCAGAGACCCCAGTCCCAAGGGACCCAGCCAGGCTTCTGGAGGATCCCGTGCCTTAAGTTTGCTCCAGAAGTGCAAAACCCTGTTATCACACCTGTGCTGAGTGGGGAGAAAGGAGCCGAGCCCGTCTCTGAAGGCGATAAGCACTTGCAGCAGTGCCTGTTCAAAGAAATCGGGACTGAAGAGCAGCCAGAGGGGAGGAGGGGAAACATTCCTGAGAAGACTCCAAGCTAGCGAGACAGCAGAGGAACCCCTGAGCTCTGCCATCTGTCCCAACGGGGTGCTGCTCTTCATCAGAGAGCACTGGGTGCGCCCCAGGCCCTGCAGCAGCTCCAGCTGAGTGGCCAACTTTGCTGCCGAGCTAGCCCAGCCAGGATCCAGCCGGCTGAGGGCAGCCCAGGGGCTCTCCTGCCCGAGAAGGAGCTTGGTGCTCAAGGGCAGCAATAAATCACACAGCAGAGGGACAGATGTGGCTTCCAGAATGCTGGGATGAGGGAGGGGGCTGCTTGAGAGCTGTACCCACAGCCAAGGGTGCTGAGAAGGGGAGAGGGAGAGCTCCGAGGCTCAGAAATGAGCAGGGGAGGTGAGGAAGAGCACAGGGAGGCAGGCTCGGGTCCCAGCCCCAGAGCGGGTCAGAGCACCACGGTACAGATCGGGGGGCACAACCCACTGGGACTTGCCCAAGGCCATCCAGTGAGTCAGTGGCCGGGCCTTCCAGGGCGAGGGCTGCCTGCGCGCTGCCCAGGAGCCTGGATACAGTCGCTGAGGATTACAAATACTGCTAAGAATAGCCAGCAGGAGCCTGGGCCCTAGGCCTGCCGCTCCCCCGCCGAAACACGCTGCCAGCACATGGACGACGCACCGCTCTCGGGTTTTCGAGATGCCCCATTACTCACTTCCCCCCATTGGGACAAGGGGCCACCTCGGGCAAAAGCCACCAACGCCACAAGTTCAGGCACCTTGGGTTGTCACAGGGTCCCATCAGAGCCTGGCAAGAGCAGAGCAAGCTCTTTGCACAGAGGCTGGGTCGCCCTTTTATTTTTAAACAAGATCCGGTGCTGGAAGAGGATTTACCGGGCATTTATAGGCATCGCTCCCCCCACCAGCCTCCCCTGGTTCAGCCAGGGGTCAGACCTTGGGGCCAGTGTTCTGCTGGGGCTGGGAGGGAGGGGGAAACCAGTCCCTTCCCCCGGGGCAGGCAAGGACAAGGCGGCTGGGGACATCATAAGGGAACCCTGCACTGGCAAGGGGACAGTTTGCGGCAACCCACAGAAAAAAGGATGCAGACAGGAAAAATAAACACGCGCGCACATACCCCCCAGCACCTGGATTAGCTCTCGGGAGAAGAAAAAGACTCCCAGTGACTAGACACGCAGACAGGAGAGGCTCACACCGACATTTAGGAGCATACCTTAGGGGGCGGTGGTGGAAAGGAGCCCGAAACACCCTCTCCAACAGCATTGCCACCCTGGGGGACAACGGGCTTGTCCCCACCCGCGGGCAAACCCTGTCTTTCGCCGGGATTTCCCTTGTTTTAGAAGAAAAACGCGGGCACCAGCCCCTCCCGCGGGGACGGAGCCGGTCGGGGGAGGGGGACACCGGCTGCGGGTCCGGGGGA